>CM060076.1:37162413-37617413 GCA_030533445.1 Cyprinodon diabolis
AGTCGATGCAATCCGCTGGCTTCCTTAGATAGAAAACTTTGAACCAATCTGACTGTATAATCTGATTGAATTGTCTCTGTAAAGGGCCTTGAGATTACTTGTTGTGAATTGGCAATATATAAATAAACTGAAGTGAAATTCTCTGTAAAGAGACTGTCACTGAGCCACCAAAGACAAATAAATAAGAGAGCCTAACTCCAAAAGCTGCTTGCTAAAGTAATTGTTGGACATTTATTTGCTAAACCGAAACAACACAGTCTTTCACATTTGAGAAGTAAAAGAATAAATAAATAAAAAATAAACAGCAACATCAGTGTGGTACTTCTCTACATTTCCTTATTGCTCAGCATAAATCCTGGTTTCAGGTTGATGACATTTTATCATCGGATTTTTATGTTCGAGGTGTCAGGAAATGATGTACTTCCTCATATGGGAAACATAAAAACAACATCTGTACACATTGAACTATCTGTAATTAAGACCAATTCCAAGCACTCATTACTGTAGGTTTGCCCCATCCCTCTTCCAGGCAGAATGACCCACTCACTCACTTTGCTGACTGTAGCTCATGCTTTATCTGCCCTTTGTGAGCAACGCTGATTATGTGGTTCCTCCAGCTCAGACCGGAGCAGTTTAACACCAAACTAATGAACTAGACTGGCATTAGCTCTTTATGCCTGGGACTGTGGTCCAGGATCTCTCGGATCTGCTGTTTTTACCACTTAGAACAATCAAATACTTGTTAGGAAACCTTACAACGCAAAACAAAAAGGTCATTACTACAAAATGAAAAATTTGCCGTTATTTGGGGGGGGGGGTGTACGATGCTGTCCTGGCCCACTCTTGAAGGCAGTGTTTAGACTACTGATGAAGATGGGCATGAGATCAGGGGGCCTTTTTGTGGCTCCCCTCAGACCCGATACTGAATCAGTCCTGGGGCATCTTATCTCGCTAATCTTTTTATAATTAAAGGAATTCTATCATAAATGCACAAATACAACCCATCTCTGGCTATTAAACAAAAAAGGACAAGCAGAGACATCCATCAAGTTTCCAGAAATGAAGCCAGCCGCATGGTGCACTACTAACATCAGCGATGCATTAAATGACCTGTTTTCCGGTCAAGTCAATGAGTCGATGCAATCAGCTGGTTTTCCATAAGCCCGTCACACCTTGACGATTTAGGCCAGCGTATTTCTGGTGTACAAAAAAATCTGGCAAAAACGCTGGCATACGTTTGATATGTTATGGGTACATTTTGTATAACTTATGAGCACACTGAAGGACACTGGCACACTTCAACATATGGCAAGTACGTTGAGACGTATGCCAGCATATGCTAATACGTGGGGCATAAGTTCCAGGTCAGTTATCTGATGGTGGACCTATGTTCAGTGTCAGTTACTCATCAGTCGTGGCATCTAGCTTATCCAAAACCTCTGAGTAACTTATGCATAACTTCTGCGCATCTTATTCAGAACTTCAATTTATAACAACGCATCTGACGTGTTCCAGACCAGCACTGAACGTTTTTCTAACTTCCAGCTACTAGGGTTGTCACGATACTAAACTTTTCAACTCTATACCGATACTAAGGAAAATATTCAATACTCAATACCAATTTCGATACCACAAAGATAAAAACAAAGACTCCAAAATTCTACAGAAATACTTTCATAAATAAAATACAATAAAGGTTGTATGCTGTGCACAATATTAAGCAAGCTTGATAAAAAACTTTAACTCTAACCCTTAAAATTAAGTTTTCCTTCCTTTGCTATGCTTTGCACACATAGCAATGACACTAGCCAAACCGGTTAAGAAACTAAAATTATTCTCAGCAGCTGCACCTCTTACAAAAAAAAAATCTGAAGGTGAAAAGTGCACAGAATTATCCAATCACACAGTGTTCTGAAAGTGCATTGTCCTCTATTCTGCACTTTAGATGAATGACAGCTTAGGTGCCACTGGTGGTAGCACTGTATCGATCCTTTTAAAAACGAGTATTGTATCCAGATACAACGTTTTAGTATCGATACTTTTTTGAGTATCAATACTTTTGACAACCCTACCAGCTACTATATCATGGCGTATTGGCAGCGTTTTGGTATAAAGAGGGTTCACAGGAGGAACTACTGACAAACTTCCTAGCAGACATGATGCTGATTCTGCTGTGACTGCAATCCTTTTTATACCATCTTTTTATGCAGGCTGGGCGCCTCCGGGCGCATCGTTGCACTCCTCAAAACACTGGCTTGTGCATAATTTCATGGGCATCACGCTGTTGTGTGTTATGCAAAAGTTAGGCTGTCGTTGGACACAAGTGCTGGACTCGTTATGAATACTCTTATTTATATACCGAAAATTGGGGGAAAAAACAAACAAAAAAAAAAAAACATAGAAAGTTCAGTCTATGTCAGCATTTTAGGAGATTCTGGGATGTCAGGTGTACACTGGCTAAATCGTCATGGTGTGACAGGGATTGTAGATGGAAAACTTTGACCCCATCTGGCTGGATGATGTGGTTGAATTGTTTCTGTAAAATGAGTTGTGAATTGGCACTATTTAAATAAAACTGAATTGAATATAATCTACAGTAGCAGCCATTCAAAATCCCAGTCAAATGGTGGCCTACTCCCCTGCGACTCCCAGCTAAATCCCCTCTAACTTCCAGTCACTGGCCTTCTCCTGGGCGTGCATATTTTTTTTACCGACTTCACCCTTTCACTGAATTACAGGGTCTGACCAGGAGATGATGCTACTCTTTAGATCTCAATGTCCACAAATCATGACAGAATATATTAGTACAAAGATTGATGTTTAAAAAGGATTTGTAGGGGTCCAGCGAAGGGCCCATCAAGGAAAGTGGGGAAATTGTGAATGGCGACTACTGCACATCCAGATTAAATGCCTATTAATTCAAGTATCGATAAATATTTCTCTTTAAACCTGTAATGGGTACAAGCTCATTGGAGCAATATTGTTTTGCCAGAAAAAATGCTTAAAAGTTTAATCCCTTAACTTAAGTTTGGGGTAAATCCTTGTCTTAAAGTCAGCTGATAACGGGGTGCGACCATCTCGATTGGAAAGTCAGAATTATGATTTCTACAACCATCACCAGGTTGGTTCTTTTACGAAACGTATGGAAATGGCAAGAAGGCCCAGTGATGGTGGCTTATTCTAAAAACAGTTCAATTAGCTACATGTCTGGTGCGGTTTTCCTATAGTGTTTATTCTTCCTGGAACCTCTTTAAGGCATTTCTTTTCATTTCAGGAGCAGCTTGCATGCACTGCAGCATGAATGCATTGGTATGTTCTGAGTAAAGTTATGCATTTAATAGATGAGAGGCCACCAGCCAGCAGCAGTCATGGGTGTCTTTGATGACACTAAGCTCTTTGAAGAGAAGACTACATTTGGAAGTTATTTCAGTGAAATGCCAGAAGGCTTTCTGTTGCTCATTTGCCTGTAAGCTCAAAATGTGGTGGTGGCGTTTATTACAGGTAGCTCTGATCCATCCATTCAGGACTTAAAATTCTCTGTGTGAAAGATAATGGCCAACACTGCCCACTTTATCAGGATAAATGAGGTTGCTGCGAGGTCCGAAGCGGCCGAGAGGGGAGGTGTTTTGGAGATATTCCCCCAGGGACAGGGTTCCAACAGCAGTTACCATAAGTGTTTTAAAATAATACTCCTATATTCATAGTAACAGAGACTAAAAGCCCAAATGGGCAAGAACGGAAAAAAAAATCAGCAGGTTTTAATCTGTTTTTCTTGGATTTAAAAATGTTTAAATGACATCAATAATCAAATAATGAAAGTACCGTAAGATAATTGCTGTCTTTGCCTACTTTTGATAAGGGACCATGAAACAAACCGAGTGCTAGAAATGAACAAGGTCTCTCTCGGGTCAAACGGTGTGTCAAATGAAAGATTAGACACACCGAGATAAAGCTTTCAATCAGCTTTTACAGGAACTTCTATTTATTCACCTTGATAAAATTCCCACCATCAGTCACTGGCAGCAGTTTAACTGGCTGAACATAGCTGGGATTGTTGGGGGATGTGTGTTTTAGAACAAAGACAGTAGTGTGTGGCTTACTGAGGACCAGGGTCTTCTGGTTGAATCACATAGAAATATTTCCTTTATGCTTTTTTTTTGTCATTGTTTACCTGAGAGAGAGAGCTCCCCTTTCAGACTTTCAGAGTTTCTGACGAGGAATGCACCTTCCGCATTCCCTTCCGCTAGCAGCAACTTCTCTGCATCCTGCCGCTTGGTGTCTGGGAAATACCATCTAGAAGAGGGTTAGGGGAAAAAAACAAAAACAGTGAGAGTCAATTAAAATTCGAGTTTGTTCTAAAAGACATCCTGGTTTGGATTTTTGGCAGATAGTTTGGTGGTTTATTAATCTGGAGTTCCTCAAGGCTGTATTCTCAGGCCACTTTCGTTTAAATCCATTCAGATCAAGATTAGGTCTGATATTTCAACATTTGGTAATTATTTTATTATCAGTATGCTGTAACATCATTTTAAAGGAGAAGTCCGGTCATATCCAGAATGAAAACTTCTGAAAGGTGAAATAACTCTTTTTTCCACTTTTACCCGATGTATTCCAACATCCAGCTGCCATGCACGTGGGCATTGTCAGTTTCACTATAGCTCTGGTGAATTTCAATGGTGAAGTCCTCTGGAAATCTTCAATAATTGTTGTTGATTGCAGATGTGTCTAGTAGTTCTCCTTGATTTTGCTTATAAAGCGGGGAGAATGGCGCTAGGCTTAACGCACCGTGACGTCACTGCTGGAAGATGGCAGGAGGGAGGGGTTACTATACTTGGGCAAAAATGTCCACTCAGAGACTCAGCGATCGTGATGAAAATTATAATTATAATTTTTTTACTGATTAGCCAACATATTAGTTTTAGTTATAAAGAATGATCGTTTGATTATTCCTTGCTGACCAGACTTTTCCTTTAAAAGCACAATTCAGACACAGTTGTGGAACTGAATTGAATTTCAACTTCTTGGGGTATTACTGAGACGATTTCTGGTTGGTCTCTCTTCCTGGCTTCCATTTTGCAGCCTACTGCTCTTTTGTCAACATAAAACACCGAATGCTGCACAATCCTGGCAACTTCATCTGATTGGCTCAGAAACCAGGAATTAAACCAGCCACACACTGAACAGAAGCAGTTCTGCGCCGTACCTCTAGGTTCAGAAAAAATAACTTCACTAATACGTTCCTCATGGTTAGGACTGATTGTTTATTGCGAATGAATCCCACAATGGGATCTTAAAGTTCTGGCGTTAACAGCAGCAAAATGTCACAAATATGGACCTTAGAAAAAAGGATGAGAATAAAACAATAGTGAAGAGTTAAAAGATAAACAATGAAATACTGTTCTGTAAAGTGTTTTAACAAAATAAAAAAAACTGTGCATCTGGAGTATATGACATTTATGCATTAAAAGTAGCAACATATTACAAAGAAAACACAATTTATCAGCAGGGATGTAAATAACTTTTAGTTTGTTCAGAGCAATGAAGGTTATGAAGTCCAACATCCAGAAGAAAGATCTGCGATAACACACGTGGAGCATACTGCTAATAGTTTCCAGTTTAAGACTCCTGTATTTCCTGGAATAAATTACTACATTACAGGTGAGTCAGTAGCAAACATTTCCAGTAGAAACCTATAAAACACCTATGGGTTGGGAAGGGTAATGGTGACTCTCAATAGTGCAACAAACAAATTTTTTGTTTAGGTTTTTACACTACTGGATTAAAATTTAACTGTTGACTCTTTGAGTAACATCCCAGTGAAAACAAAAATCTTTTAACAAGAGGCTGTCAAGCATCTGGAAACATCAGGACAGAGGCTAAACTGTTAAGACTTGTATCAACTAATGTCTGATCTTAAATTATGAGCCTGTAATTATGGCATACAGCAAAAGAAAAATACATAATCACTTTTGAGTTTTATCAATATCAATATGAAATATGATCAATACAGCTAGATTTTTAATAAAGAAATTTGAAATTATTCTGCTCCCCTTAATAGTGAATTAAATATAATAGGCTAAAAACTTTCCTTTTTGATAAAGCTTATAATTAGAGTGGCTCAGGTTATCCTGAGCTATCTCTATAGTTATGCTGCTATAGGCTTAGACTGCTGGAGGACATAGGGACCCCCATTTCATCATTCTGCTTCATTCTACCTTTATTCTCCCACTCTGCAGAATCTATTAGTTCAATCTCTAACATTCTGCTCTCTCTGCTTTTTCTCATAGTAGCTTCATCTGGTCTGTTCCTGTTTGGCTGTGACTCCATCCTGGAGAGAAATATCAGCTGTGCTGCTGCCATCAACACCTTTGTTTATAGATGTTGGAGATCGGCCTGTTTTTCAGTGTAGTCCTGTTTCTCTGACTGTGACTAACTGGATGTGCTCTTTTCATCCTTTGACATGAGAGCTGGCTCGGAGCTCGTCTGCCTGGCTGTGTGTTTCCTGTACCGGAACATCTGAGGAGCTGGTTTACAATTGCCTTTTCTATGTCTGCTTCTGTCTCCTTGAACCCCAGTCGGCCTCAGCAGATGGCCGCTCACACTGAGCCTGGTTCTGCTGGAGGTTTCTTCCTGTTAAAAGGGAGTTTTCCTCTCCACTGTCGCTACAAGCATGCTTAGTGCGAATGATTGCTGAAGAGTCAATGTGTCGATGCAATCAGCTGGTTTTCCTTAGATAGAAAACTTTGAATCAATCTGACTGGATGATCTGGTGAACTGGAAAGTGCCTTGAGATGACGTGTTGTGAATTGGAGCTGTAGAAATAAACCGAATTGAATCGTCTCCATTGCTACATGGATGCTATTGCCCGTATGACGGATTGCTTCAAAGCCAACCACACAATGCAAGCTGCTGCTACATATTTCACTATGCAAGTTAGTGACTGGGTAGAATCAGCTGCATTTCCTTAAATAGAAAAACTTTTAAACCAATCTCTATCATTTGCTTTAACTGACTGTTAATTGTCTTGAAATAATGTGCAGCGAATTGGTTCTATATAAATAAATTAGGGAAGCAATTTATCGATTGATCAATTTATCTGAAGCTGATTAATCCTATTTGACCAACTTATAATTGATAAGCAGCTATTTTCTACAAAAAAAACAAACGGAGTTTTGTCTTGTATCAAGAGGATCAGTCCTACCTGAAGGGAAACTCCCATTCCAAAGGGGTGTTTAAATTTGGATGCTTTCTGAGCCAAAACAAAGGTTTGTTGGGCTACTGTATAAAACCTGAAACTCAACACTATTTCTGACATCTAGAATTGAAAAGGATTCCTGGATGAGAAGCAAAATGTCTTCAAACTTGGAAACAAAGTCTAGTGGATTGTTTTTTGTTTTTTTTTCTTCATTTTTGGAACAGTGAATCTCTGCCTATGAATGAACTGCCGCACCTTCTAGTGAGAGAAAAAGAATTGGAGGCAAAAGGAATAACTGCTCCTTTAGAAGGAATATGAAAGAAAGAACATCCAGGAGTTTTTTTGCTTTGCATGTGGTTGGGAAGGGTTTGGGATAAGGATCTGCATCACACTTGTAAACATATTTGCACTACATGGCGAATATTTAAATCCCTTAAATTGAAATCATCTCAGTGTTTTCTACTGCATTTTGCATCATATTTATTTATTTAATTGCAGTTCTTTGAACCTTCCATATCAATGCCTTTTGCACCATGACTTTAAACAGGTTTTCCTTTTCTCCTACACTGTTAACATTTTGATCACTGCTGCACTTTAAAAATGGAAATGTTCATTACACTGCTGTAAGCTACTTATTCAATGTTGAAAAGCTGTATGCATCAAAATGTTTTGTATACCCTCTGCATATATAAGATGACAAAATTTGTCAAAGGAGTGAGGTGTCTGAAACTAGAGTCATGGCTTCAACAGGGATCTAACTGGATTACCAATTTCATTGCTCCCATCCATTGTTGTAAGGTCAAATAGGTTTCACCTTACAACAATAGGATATGGGAAAGAATATGAACTATGAAACAAAGTCATATGGGGTAAAACCGTGTGTTTTCAGACATTTTGTGAGATAATCATCCCCAATGGAGGAGCACAGACCAACTGAGCCACCTCAGCCGGGAAAGAAACAGAATGTCTGCATATTTCCTTCTTCAACTTTAGCAGGAGAAACTAGAACTCTTCCTGAGTTTTAAAATGTTGCTGGTGGTATTTGACACAGTTAATGAAATTGTGCTTGCGTGGAACTTGGAATGTGTGTTTTTTTACATCCTGCTGCAAGGCTTGAATGATGACAGGTCTCATTATCATTTAAAGCCTTGTAAATGACAAGAGACCTAGCAGAGAATGAGAGAAATTTGCCTTTTCCTTCCAGTCACAGAGCCCGGGGCTGACATACAGTAGCAGCCATTCAAAATGCCGAATGGCAGCAGACTCCCCTGCAGCTCTCAGCGAAATCCCCTCCATCTTCCAGCTTCTGCAGTGACCCCCTCTTGCATATTCTTTTCACTGAATTACAGGGTCTGACCAGGAGATGGTGCTTCTCTTTAGATCTTAATGTCCACAAATCATGACAGAAATAATATTTTAGTAAAAATATTTAATGTTGTTTAAAAAGGAATTGTAGGGAACCAGCAAGGGAAAGTGGGGAAATTTTGAATGGCTGCTACTGTATAAACCCCCTATGCTGGTGTTTCTTTTTGTGATCCTCTAAAGCAAGTTTCTTCATGTCTGTTAGCCATTAGGATCTAGGTTTAACACATAGTTTATTTATTTGTTCTTTTTAAAACGATTTTACTGATAGCCAGCTTTCATATACACATCCTTCAGATATGGATCTGATGTATTATTTATGGTGAATAATGGTACAGTACTTTGTGAAGCTTTAAGGTAAAATAAGCAGCTTGTTAGCCTAGAATTGCTCTCAAACACTTCCATCCATTTATTGTGTGCATCCATTATTAGCTTCCTGCTGCCATTTTAACAGTTCCTACCTCTCAAGAATAATAATCACATAGTATTAAGAATCTAAACCTATCAAAAATTATTGGACATCAACTCTTTGAGATTTTAGGTTTATTGAAAATAATGTTTTATCCAATATCTGTTTGATTTTTATTGTGATTTGGTTTCAAACCACATTCCAATAAGTTTTAGAGCTTATTTAACCTCATCCCAGCTTTTAAAGATGTACTGAGCTGTAGGTTTCTTCCTGTTAAAAGGGAGTTTTTCCTCTCCACTGTCGCTACAAGCATGCTTAGTGTGAGGGATTGCTGAAGAGTCAATGAGTCGATGCAATCAGCTGGTTTTCCTTAGATAGAAAACTTTGAATCAATCTGACTGGATGATCTGGTGAACTGTACAGTGCCTTGAGATGATGTGTTAGGTGAACTGGTGCTATAGAAATAAACTGAATAGAACTTTGGCTCTCTGAACTGAACTGTCATGTCATTAATTATTGGTAATGGTTTTTAATTAATTACATCAGCCCCTTTTCCTCTTCATGGACATGGTTAATTAGGGTTTCTTAAAGAGTTTGAACTGTATTGTTACAAGTTTTTAAATTGGTTAGAATTGGAGTTCAATTATTTTGTTAATAAATTATTAGATTTTGAATAGAACCTTGAACCGGATATTCCAAAAAAATGAAAAACAATCCACCGCACTCAACACTGTTCCTGACATTTTGAATTGAAAAACCTTCTGGATGGGAAGTGAAACGTCTTCAAACTTGGAAACAAAGTCCAGCTGAGTGTGTTTTTTAACTTTTTTTGGAATGACTATGACCTTGATGACTGAGAATCTTCACCAGCACCTTGAACCGGATAAAACAACAGCCGAGTAGAAGCAGGTCAAGTCGTCACCAGAGGGAAGGCCTAATTTCCTGCCTGACTGAAAAGCTGAAATGGTTGCTTGAGTCAGTGAGCAGAGATGCATGTGCGATGGCGGCATACCTCAGCGTCTTAGTCATGGAACTTTTTGTTCAGCCTGTAAATCAGGTTTGCTACTGAGGAAAGGTTTAATCTATTGCATTTCAGGACCAAACAAGAAAACTCTTTTATTCTTGTGAAGAAGTCAGCATAAACCAGATAATAGCTTGGTGCAAACAAGTGGTTCAACCTGTAGCTGAGGGTGCAACCCTTCCCTTTGTTTGACTTTCCTATGAGCTTTTACTTCCATCTGTAAAGCTGCAGTCGCTACATTAGATCCCTACCAAACAGGAGTTGATCCTGATTCCAGCTGTTCCATAGAAAAGACTGGAGCTTTTTTACTGAGGAGTTCAATGTCCAGGATCCAGCAGGAAGAGGATTTTAATCCGATCCTGTGTGTTTGACTCTACGTAGGAGTGATTGAGCTGTGAGAAAAACCTTCCTGGTCTGATAACACATTTTATAGCCCTTTACTGGCATCAAAACAGATATAAAGTTGACAAACATGACCCTGATTCACACACACTGTGGCAGTGGTTTAGTTTGTCCTGGACTCCAAGGATTTGAGAACCTAAAACTAATATTTATGTTTTCCGATCATCAATAATACAAAGTCTTTAAAACGACAAAAGTGAAAACTAATCATTTCTATTATATATACTAACAAAAAGCCTTACATATTAGCATTTTAATCAGGCTAATTAAAAAGCCTTCCTGTTAGCTTCAGCTCTCTTTTTTTCCTCTACTGGCTTTTATTCTTTTTTAAATAATTTTTTATAGTCCAGTTGTTTTACAAATGTTTTGGCTTTTATTTTTCTTCTATTTTATGATCTAATGGCTGTAAAGCACTTAGAATTGTCCACCTACTAAATTGTGCGGTACCAATAAAATCATCATGCCTCTAACCAGGCCAGCTGAAAGCTTTCTTAGGGCCCGGGACAACACAGTCTTTTTTGGGGCCCTCTGAATCTACTGGCAGTTCATTTGCCATCTCTAAGAAAGATTTCCTTTCTGCCATTACAAACATTCCCTCTATCAGAACCAGTCACTTTTGTTGGCCATAATGCAGGATCATTGAAATTAGTGGTGTGATCCGTCTCTGAGCTGCTGTGCTCAGACTCTCCCATCGGGCAGAAAGCGCCTCCACCTGCACAGCGTTATCGGTAGGGTCGGCTCTCTGTCTCCTCCTCAAACACACGCCGTCTCTCCCCCGGACCCCGAAGCTGCAACGGGAGACCTGCAGTGCTGTCCTCCCGTCTCCCCCTCAGCCTCAGGTGACTCCCCCCTTACACTAGCTAGCGGATGCTATACATTAAAATCACATTGATGAACGCAGTGCTTCTTACCTGGCTCTGAATGGGCATCATTCTTCTGCATTTCCATTCCTGGATCTGTTCCTGACTCATCCTCAGTTTATCTTTAATATTTACCCATAAAATCTCTCAAGCCTTTGGTGTCATCTTCCCTTTTTCTGTTCTACACGCCGGGGAGATTTTATATATATATAGTTACTTTAATATTAAATAATTCTATCACATATTTTCTGAAAAATTACTTCTGCCTGTATTTTTTATGGTCAGAATGTCAATTTTGGGCCCCCCTCGCTCTAACCTTTGACCTATTTTCCGTTCATTTCCTCAGCTCCACAGTGAGCATGGCCTACCAGTCAGAGAGGTGATGTGTCATCACTACTAAACCAACCTTCCCTGCTTTCCACACATCAGCTGCTGGAACCAGATCTGATCTAAATGACATCATCAATTGTTACTGAATGGAAATAGTTTTTGGTTTCAGTAAAATGACAGCAGAACGGTGGTGGTTTTAGATCATGGCCATGGTGGGGCAAGCGTGGGTTTTTTTTTTCCTCCATCAGCAGCGAATTTTAAAATAGAACATGTGATATAATAGCTGCATAAGGTGCAGGGTAGAGACCCCTGATCTAGCAGATGAGAACTGTAATCTCAATCATGCTAAAGCTAAAAGTTTAACATCTTAATTTTAAAATTATTATTTAAGTAAAGTCTGAAGGTAAATTCTCACATTTTTCCAAGAAACCGAATAGTTAGTTTCTGTGCCAGTTTATCATAATCAGAAATAAATGTATAAAATCCATCATGAGGGCCCATAACAGGGCGCAGGACTACTGTGGCACTGGCCCCTCTTGGCCCCCGTCTAGAACCCCCCATGCTCCAAAACCACCTAATCAAGTGCATGCATCGTTCCCCCAATATGGGTATCAAGCTTTAATATCAATAGATGCTTCATGATTACTTTGGAAGTGTTAAAATATATATGGCACAAAAGTATCGATTGTGAATAACTGTTAATTTTACTGTAACAAAGTCAACCTTTTTCAAGCGATTTATCAGGTTATTATTTAAGGACACATACCTATCCTGTGTAATAAAAAAATACTGATGTCCCCGAAGCTTCTGGGCATGAATATTAATCTTTGAAAACATCAGTTATTGATGTTTTTATAAACGTTGAAATCTATTGTTATCCTTTGTTCATTGGGATTTTGATTGATTAATTTGAACCTTTGGTCAGCCCTGGAATAAACTATGAGCTTTTTATCCTCCAGTAAAATGGTGCATCTATTAATTCAGAGGTACGACCACCAGCCATAATATTACTGGAAATTAGAAGAAGTAATTCAAGCTTCAGTTATGGCATTCCAGATACCTAACGCAAGTTTACCCCACTATCTAACATTCTTTGTTGAACACCAGCGGGGGGGGGGGGGGGAATTTACCATTAGGCAATACTAGCCAAGTTTCTGGGGGGCCCCATAAAGCTCATTACATTTACAAGCTCGTTTACATTTGTAGTTAATACAACTATTCCCTATTTGTGCATATTTATAATTTTGATAGAAATCTTTCGCTAAAATGCATCAGAACTCTTATAATATTAAGTGTGTCTCAGCCCCCCCCCCCCTTCAGTGTCCACCATATTGGATCAGTCCATTTGCTGCTCATGTTCAGAAAGGTCCAAACAGACAGTTTTTTCTGCTACTGGAGACTTTGGAGACAACATCTAAAAGCAGCGAACTCTGCTCTCCAGAGCAAGTAGATTGGTAACCCCGCCTCCTGCTCTCCTCTATCTTGTCTGCTGTCATGATTCATGCAGCTATTATTTCATCCAAATGAAAAATGGAGAACAGATAAGCAGATCATGGCTTGTCTACAGTGAAAAGAAGGACTGGGTTATTTACTTTGGCCTTTTTGGAAACACAGGAAGGAGCAATCAGCTAAGTGAGCTTAGTGCTTGGAGATAATCTGCATTTGTAAGGTGATCAGAAACAGCAACTTGCCCTATAAAGGATTAACATTCATTGGTCTGTTTTAAGTGTTCTCTTCTCCTATCAGAGGGGCCCCTGCCTGTCTTTTCCAGGGGCCCCTGATTGCCAGCTCAGTCAGAGCTCCTAAACAGCGCCCTCTAGCGTTACCATGGCTTACTGTCGCAGGAACCTTCATCCTCATCAGAGTTCAGAGCATCAGAAATGATCATTGAGGGAAAGCTGTAAACACTCACGGTTCAGCATCGATGCTCTCCACAGGGGCCACATAGTTGGCAGGAATGTATCCCTTTGTGTTGGCAGAGCTTCCGGTGATGGCCCTGGCGATCCACCACTCCCCGGTGCTGCAGTCCAGGACCTCCAGGACATCCCCGGTGTTAAATGTCAGATCATCCGCAGTGCGAGCCGTGTAATCAAAGAGCGCGACGTAGCGCGTGCCCTCCACGAACCCCGGGGGTGAGGGCAGGGGCCTGGCTGAGGGCTGGGTCACCTGCGAGTCCAGCTTAGGGGCCACCGCCGGGTTCTGGATGATGGTGATGTCTTTACTCCTCTGGCGCTCCTGCTCGGCCTGCTGGGAGGCTTTACAGCAGCAGCAGCAGCAAGCAGCCACTCTGTCCCAGCAGGAGAACTTCCCCTTGCTCCCCATGCTGCTCCTCTGCTCCTCAGTCACAGGGAAACTGTCCTCCTCCTGCTGCTCCTCTGCTCCTCAGTCACAGGGAAACTGTCCTCCTCCTGCTGCCATAAAGAGAGAATCAATGAGGGACAGCAGTGACCTTTGACCAACTGCTCTGATGGGAAGCAGCACAGACTAACCTGGGAGGCTTCCTGGTTCACACAGGTGGAAGAAATCACCTGCTGAGGAATGGGGCGGGGCCTGACGTCAGAGCCTCCTGTAGAGAAGATAAGGAGCTAAAGTCCACATTCAACCATTTTTTCTTTTATAAACTAAGGCGGAGTATTAGGGCCAGGCTAGATAATTTTTATTTTTTGTTTTTATTTATTTAAAGTCGTAACATTAAGAGAATAAAGTCACAAAATTACCTAAATAAAGTCGTAATATTAAAGAGAATAAATCAATATTATGAGAAGCTGCTGCCAAAGGATTTCCTTATTTGTTAAAAAAGCTAAAGTTTAACTTGACATGATGCTGATTATTCCTCATTTTAGGGAGGAAACTTCTCTTTGTAAGAGTTTTCATAAAATACAACTTGTTTCTCCTAATTCTCATAATGTTGCCACTTTATCTTGTAATCTTAATATTTTATTCTAATAATTTCATGAATTTATTCTCAAAAGAAAAAAAAATCTCCAGTCTTGTCTTAATAGTCATAATCCACCCAAAAACTTTTTTTTCCTTTATTTTTACAGACAAGTCATTAAGAACAAGTTCTTATTTCCAATGGTGACCTGATGAGTGGAGTAACCACTTAGGAAAAGAGAAGTAGGGCTAAAATAAATAAATACATTTTACTGTATAAACTCTTTGACATTATTGATTTTCTCTGAATTTATTATTTAATCTGACAAACTTTATCTCCTCTTGTTTCTGTTTTATTCTCCACTCTTCACTTCTTAAAGCTTTACTTTCATCTTCACCCAGCTAACTCGATGTACATTACTTTTATAAATCATTTCATAATATATTAACAATAATATAATAATAAACAAATCTCCCAACACAAAACCTCCTGATATCTGTGTGTTAAAGTATTTTTTTTTTATTTTATTAAATTTTGACTTATTCTTTTTTATATAAAAAGAAGGCTATAAAGTAGATAATTGTCAACATCTTAAAACTCCGAAGTCTGACTTTAAACATGGTTGAATCTGATATGTTCAATAAAGCTCATTTTAATCTTAGATATATCTTTTATTTCTTTTAATGTTGTAAAAATGTTCTTCCAGACAGGAAGTAAAGCTTAATACCAGAAACACAGAACCATAAACTGGTTTATATGGTCTCCCTGCTCCTGGGCCAGCCGTCCTTTCTCCTTTATAGCACTTATATCTTGATCAAAATGACTCTAATCTTAGCATGCTAATAGCTAGGATTAGCATGACCCTCCCACAACACCTGATACTCAAACTAGAAAAACCAGGAAAAACCATCCTGTTGTGAAACTGGAGCAACTGCAGCTCTTTATCATGAACAATGTCACGTTAACATGTCATGGCGTCTCCTGAGGAATGCAGGAGATAATGTATGGTTACAATCTATGGAATGCAGTCCGGCCTCTTTTTAAGCTGCTGTCTCCTCTCTTCTTTCAGTGACACGATTTGTTAGTAATCATTTCCACGGCTTTATTGTTTTGAAGCAATTCAGTCTATATAGCACCAATTCACAACACATGTCATCTCAACGCACTTTACAGTTCATCAGGCAGATTGATTCAAAGGTTTCTATCTAAGGAAAACCAGTTGATTGCATCGACTCATTGACTCTTCAGCAATCCCTCACAGTAAGCCGGGCAGACGCTGTGTGATATTTTCCCCCTGTATACTACAGGACGCACGATGATGCTGCAACTCGGCCCAGTCAAAAATGTTCTCACATACAATGTATGCCCGGCTTAAGCATGCTTGTAGCGACAGTGGAGAGAAAAAACACCCTTTTAACAGAAAGAAACCTCCAGCAGAACCAGGCTCAGTGTGAGCGGCCATCTGCTGAGGCCGACTGGGGTTCAAGGAGACAGAAGCAGAGATACAAAAGGCTACTGTCAACCAGCTCCACAGGCGGCCCCATCCAGGAAACAAACAGCCGGGAAGACGAGCTCCAAACCAATTATGCTTGTTGCAATAAAAGAAGCAATACACTGAAAAACAGGCTGATCTCCAACATCTATAAACAAAGGTGTTGATGGCAGCAGCACAGCTGATATTTCTCTCCAGGATGGAGTCACAGCCAAACAGGAACAGACCAGATGAAGCTACTATGAGAAAAGCGAGAAAAAGAGCGACGTTCCTAAATGATAAACAGAGTTCCTATTTACATTCTCTGTTAGAGTTAGAAAGGCCCTCACAGCTGAAGCTCTTCTCAGCAAATTATATGCAGGAAACCAACTTTTAATGAGTTCTTTGAACCGCATGCTTGTGGACATAAGCCAAAAGGAAACACTCTATTTACCGTAGATCTATATTCCAACCATAACCCCATCAATTTAATTGGAAAGAGCAATAAACATTAGCTGGACTTTGTTCGTTTCCTGATATGGGACATAAAGTGAGATGTTCAGAGTGATCTGTTTACAGCACAGCTATGGAAGAAGTCTGCTCTCTTTTTATCACTTTTCACCACTAAGATGCATATAAATATGTATTATATAAATATTAAATATAGGCCTACATGTCTTATAACTTAAAACACGAAAGAAAATGATTTCAGGTAATCACAGCAGGTTTCATAAGGAGCACGAACGCCACCGCGTGGACAAAGGTCGACATTACACCAAAGATGTTTCATAACAGGGATGTCTTTGGAAAGAAATTAACTTTAGATTTTACCAAAATAAAAGTAAAAATATAGAAGACAATAGATGAAACTAATTTATAAAAATAAGTTGATCATTTTCATTTTTAACAGCATTTTGAACTTCTACTGGAAATTCTCCAATTTATAGGCACCAACATTGGGAGGATTTAAAGCTGTTTTTTATGTAATTTATCAAATTATATCATTTATTATTTGAGGGGTATAAGAATCGCACCCTGTTTTCACTGATCTAAAGTCCTATTTTCAGATGAGGTGGTTGAGTAGCACCTAAAAATATAAAGAAGTAAAAGTACTCCATCATGTTTTTACTCAGGTACCTTTTTTTTTACTCATGAAGTAGTACTAATGATCATACTATATATATATATACATATACTTAGGATAGCAGTTACTTAACTAAATTATTAAAATAAAATAAAAATAAAAAATTATTAAAATAAAATAATAAAACAATATATAAAATAAAAATAAAATAAAAAAAAGGATAGCAGTTATTTCCATTATCTAGATACAGTACGCCTTTTATTTACTGTAAGTTCACTGATTTCAGATGAAACAGCAGGATCAGCAGATAGATCATAAAATGCAGGAACAACAAAAATGCATCTGAGAGACACACACCTGCAGTTTCCATTGTGTGACATCATTCGTGGTGGGAAGGGGAACCAGAAGCTTTATTGTAGTAAGAATAAGAATTGCATTGCAGTACAACTACTGCTGAAGGTATTTATTAATTTTTGACATAAAGGTGAATGAGTAAATGTAACCGAGTGATCACCCTCTGGCTGAAAATGTTAAATTTCATTTTACAAAAGGAAGATTAAAAAGGAATGAAAGAACAGATGAACCAGGTTTGTAAACCAGGTACCACATCAGTTAAGTTCAATCATGTGCTGCTGTGGCTCCACTGCGTTATATGACGTTTAAAGATGGCAGAGCTGTATGCAGCGCTGTCCAACTGCTGACAGGAGATGCTCATTTCATTTTCAGCCGTCAGAGGAACTAAAATCTGTTTTAACCAACATGCTGTCTATGGGCCGCCGTTTGTAAAGTTAAGCACTCAAAAATTAGCAGCAATATTTATGGTTAGTTAGCGTGTTTTAAGAGAAAAGTAAGGGGATTATTTTTTTCCTAAGTCATTTTTTCACTATGTCATTCATTCATTTATAAAACCCTTACTTTGTTACTTTAGTTCGGAGCTAAATATTTAGTTTGCAAATTACATATTTAGTTTGGAGCTAAATATGTATTTTAAAAATCTAAATATTTATTTAAAAAAATCTAAATATTTATTTTGCAAACTAAATATTTTGTCTGGAGCTAAATGTTTAGTTTGCACACTAAATATTTATTTAACAAACTTAGTATTTTGTTTGACCTAAATATTTATTTGGCAAACTAAATATTTAATTTACAAACTAAATATTTTATTTGGACCTAAATATTTATTTTGCAAACTAAATATTTTGTTTGGAACTAAATGTTTAGTTTGCAACCTAAATATTTATTTAACAAACTTCATATTTAATTTGCAAACTAAATTTCTAGTTTGGAGCTAAATATTTATTTAACAACTTAATATTTTGTTTGACCTAAATATTTATTTAACAAACTAAATATTTAGTTGGCAACCTAAATATTTATTTAACAAACTTCATACTGTATTTAAGTTGCAAACTAAATTTCTAGTTTGGAGCTAAATATTTATTTTAAAATCTAAATATTTAGTTTGAACCTAAATATTTATTTAACAAAGTAAGGTTTTTATAAAGGAATGAATGACATAGTGAAAAAATTACTTGGAAAAAAAACAACTCCTTATTTTTCTCTTAAAACACGCTAAATAACCATAAATATTGCTGCTAATTTTTGATTGCTTAACTTTAAAAACAGCGGCCCATAGCTGTCGTACTTTATTTAGTTTAACACCATCAGAATGCATGTGGTTAACCAGGGATTAACTAACAGATCATCAGAACCACAGGAACAGATCAGTTTGGGTCTGGATCTTTCATTTCTATTAGAAACTCAATTTAGGTCTTTTTATTGTCTTTAAGCTATAATCATCAAATTAACATGAAAATAAACACACTTCAACTAAATCAGAATTTAATTACTGTATATGGTGATTATACAAAACTTGAGAAAGTTTTGTATAAATGTATACATTTTTGTATAAATGTATTTTCCAAATAATATGGTGAGTTATGCTATATGCATTTCAATAAAAGTTTTAAACAAAAATGGGATCTTTTGTTTGCGGTGTTTTGTTTCTCCTAAAAAATGTTACTATTTATGTTGTTATCCCTGCCAATAAGTCAGCCCAGCTTTCATCACTAAGCGCACTATAAATGATTTTTTTTGTGGAGCTCCTACTCCAGATGTTACGGCTTCATCCGGAAGTGTTGCAGGCTGTCTGCTCTCTGCTGCCATCTCCTGGCGGACAAGGAGTCCAACTTTTTGCTTCCATTTGCCGAACTTTGCGGTGAAGCTTCCAGCCATCAGACAGCGGAGCTTGGCAGGGATCCGGAGCAGCGTTTGTTTCAGCGGGTCTCCCCGAACAGAGGCCGAGCGGAGCCGGAACCGCCCCCCTGCCTGTCAGTCACCGTCACAGACCGGGGAGCTGCACAATCCGCGCGCGACGTTCAGCCCTTGAACGCTTCTCCCCGTCTCTCTCCCACGCGCGCAACTTAAAGCCAGCCTCAGCACCGCGAAGATGTCCGAATTCTTCAGCCTGTCCGACTGCGACGTCATCGGCTTTGATCTGGACCACACGCTGTGCCGCTACCGTCTGAAGGAGACGTCCAGGGTGAGTGTCGCTCCTCAGGTACATAAATGGACGGTGGCCGTGACGGTTCGAGCAGTCCTCTCGCGTGGAGCCACAGACCGCTTCAGCCTGCTCTGGCGCGTGCCAGGAGAGGGCACGCTGCTGGGAGCGCTATGCCCTTTGATGTGTGCGGCTGCTCTGCAGTCACTCCGCGTGACTCACAGGTTGGAGCGTCGGTGGAAGCGCTGCTGTAGCGCGCGGCTGGATCCCCCTGAGGCCGAGCTGGAGCCCGATGCTCCTGCTGACATCTTCCTGCTCCCAGTGAGAACAGCTGGCGGAGCGCTGCTCCTGTTTCTGGCCTAAATCTGAACCAGGCAGAGGCTCCAATACAGACACAGTTCCTGTTGGTCAGGCTGTAGGAAGCCAGTAATGACAACAAATAAATATTTCCCTCTAATATGATGACAGATCAACAGGGGCGGATTTAGGAAATTTGGGGCCCTAGGCAAAGACAGGTAGGGGGCCCTCTGAATGGAGAAGACCACACATCAAACAGACCCATTCTCCAGATAGAGAAATGTTAATAGAATAGACATCCATTATCTGTTCTAGGTTGTGTCCCTCTCTTCTTGTCCCTTTTCTTCTTGTTTTCCTCTCTATGTTTTGTACTCAGCTGACTTTTCATGCTGTCTCTAAAGGAATGAAAGATTTTTTCCAAGCTGATTGCTCCTTCCTGTGTTTCCAAAAAGGCCAAAGTAAATAACCCAGTCCTTCTTTTCACTGTAGACAAGCCATGATCTGCTTCTCTGTTCTCCATTTTTCATTTGGATGAAATAATAGCTGCAAGAATCATGACAGCAGACAAGATAGAGGAGAGCAGGAGGCGGGGTTACCAATCTACTTGCTCTGGAGAGCAGAGTTCGCTGCTTTTAGATGTTGTCTCCAAAGTCTCCAGTAGCAGAAAAAAGTCGCTAGATTTGGCGCTAGGAGCTTTTTTTAAATCAAAGTGCTAGAGGGGTCTGAAAAGTTGCTAAAT
Source organism: Cyprinodon diabolis (assembly GCA_030533445.1). NCBI lineage: Eukaryota > Metazoa > Chordata > Actinopteri > Cyprinodontiformes > Cyprinodontidae > Cyprinodon > Cyprinodon diabolis. The sequence goes on from CM060076.1 coordinate 37,182,962, forward strand.
ATAGCGACTAAAGCGTTAAGTTGGGAACACTGCTCTTTGCATCGTTTGTTTTCAAATGGTTTGCTGCTGTCTGTTTGGACCTTTCTGAACATGTGCAGCAAATATGGCCCCCGGGGACCTTAGGGCCCTAGGGAACTACCTAGTATTGCCTAATGGTAGATTCCACGCTGTGTTTGGCAATCTGGTGTCTGACTTCATGCTCACTGTGTTTTACAGCTTATCTATGAGAGCTTCGCCCGCTATCTGGTGGAGCATAAGGGATACGACCGAGACCTCCTGAACCTGACTCCTGCTACCTGGGACTTCTGGTAGGTCTGCAGCTGCAGGAGGTTTTTAGCTAGCAGGGGGGACGCCGCCACAGAAAGATGGAAGACGATCCTTCGAGATTCCAAGGCTACAGGAGCATTCCAGGAGGAAGAATATCATTCAAGAGGGAATTTATTTAAATTTGCATTACATTGCAAAAGTAAAACTCTGTTTATAAACAGATTCATCACATCGATTGATTTATTTAAAGTATTTCTTTCAATTAAAATAATTAAAGCAAAAAAAAACAGTTTCTTGGTAAATGTGAATATTATATTAATTGTAATTCAGTTTCTTGATGTTGCAGCAATATTATGCAAACACTTCCTAATTAAATGTAGAAATCTATAATCTAATCTATAACCAATACATCCCTTCAGATGCTGTATAGCTAGGTAGGTTAGCGATATACCCCGCGTTATAATGGGGTCGGTCTGCATGATGAGCGCACATTCAAATCTCAGTTTCATCATTAAAGGCATCTGGGTTAAAAACTCCTACTGAGGCAGAGCCTGCATGAGAGTTCAGCCCAAACGTCTCACTGAAACGCTGCGGGATTTACAAAACCAGCTCACGAAAAACTGGGCCTCTGCAGACTGAAGCCCCAGCAGTTCCAGCATCCAGACTCCTGGTTATACAGGAAAAAAAATATTCGGCCAGTACCATTTATGTTTGCAACCTTTGTTTTGTTTTATTCCAAGAACAGAGGGCAGAAAATTTAATAGGCTCTTATTTTGAAGGATTTCAAAGACTGGAATACAATGCTGGAATGTTAGGAATTAAAATGACAAACTCTCTAGTGGTTGCCTGATCGGTTGAACAGAAAACTGTTTACTGCATTAAAACCACGGTTGAACAAAGAAAAAGCGTTAACTGCGACACACACCCAGGCGTATAAATCAGCCTATAGTCATTCCAAAAATGTTAAAAAACAATCCACTGGACTTTGTTTCCAAGTTTGAAGACGTTTCTCTTCCATCCAGGAAGCTTTTTCAATTCAAAATACCAGAAATAGCGTTGAGTTCCAGGTTTTATACAGCAGCCCAACAAAGCCTTGTTTTTGCTTAAAAAACATGTAAATTGAAACGGATGAATGGGGGTTGTTTGGCTTCTTTTGTTAGCCTGCAATGCTCCATACCTGCCTTGTCTCTGAAAGAATAGAGGAGGTCTTCTGTTCCCCTGTAAAGGGGTGGGGGTTCGGATGATCGCGGGAAGGAATCATCTCAATTGCTGCATTGTAGGTTTTTGAAAGCTGAAATCTTGGTCCACCCCATCTCTGTTTAAGGTTGTTTTTTTTCTTTCTTAACATAGATGGCTTCCTTCACTCCACTCTTAAACCACCTGTCCTCTTTGTCCAAAATGTGAACATTCTGGTCCTCAAAAGATGTGAAAAGAACTGTGAAGAACAGTGTCTGCTCACATATAGCTTGTGCTGAAGCCTTCAATCTGAGCCCCATCATGTTTTTAAATGTCCATTTTTCCCCAGTTTTAAAGGATTAGTGGTGGATCTGGAGGACGGAAACATTGTGAAATTGGCTGAAGATGGAACTGTTCTACGGTATGCCCATTTGTCATAAAATCTACACTGAGTTGGAAGCTTTTATTTATTTTTTTTAAGCAGTTGTGGATTTTGTTTTTAATTTTGTTTTGTGCTTGAACAGAGCAACACATGGAACCAACAACCTCAGCACAGAGGAAATCATCAAACATTACGGGCCACAACGGGAGTGGAAGCACTTCGACAGCTTAAATACCTCCTTCACAAGATCAGGTGGGAATTGTTAAAAATCAGTGTTTGCTTTTCATTCTCTGTTTTCATTATTCCTCCATTCACTGTAATTTGTGTATATCTGCAGCTAAATACTACTTCTATGACAATTACTTTGATCTGCCGGGGGCTCTGCTCTGTGGAAAAGTTGTGGACATGTTGCACAAGGTAATATCTTTGTAATATTGTATGGGTTTAAATTTAAAGGTACATTTTTTTAACATTAAAGCATGTTTCTCCTGGTTTAACAGCGGGGAAACGAGGTGAACTCTGACTTTTGGAAAGACATGGTGGCTGCCATCGACCATAACTACAATACTTCAGCATTTAAAGGTATGTCACACTGACCGCACCGATTCATTACTTTGAAAGATCAGACAAAAGCAAAGATATTTTTCAAAGTCGAACTTTTATTCCATGTTTTTTTTCAGTGAGTGGTACATAACTTAACACATCCAATGGGACATAGTTACAAAAAAAGCCTTTTGAAATTCTCCTCCGATGTTCTGCTCGTAGTCACAGTGCTGGTGTAAGTGTGCTGATCTCTTGTACCGTGTGAAACATCGGTTTTGCATATTTTTGGCTTTGAAAATTTAAAGGAAACCCTCAAACAGACATGGATTAAAAAAAAACAAAAAAAAAAAACAAACAAGCACAAACAAAACGGGCACCATATATGGTGTCGCCATTCCAGGAGATTGTAGAGCACCACTTTGAAATCTTCCAAAATCATTTCTTTGTTTTTCGTTTTACAGCTAAAACACAAAGCGAATGAGGGGGGGTGGGGTGGGGGGTGTATCTCAGTTTGAGTATTTTTACACCCTTGAAACTTGAGGTTGTTAAATTGTCATACAGATTCACAATCTTTTTCTTTTTTTTATTATTGTGTAAACTGATCTGTTCCTATGAACAGGTCAATGTTGGGTCTTTTTTTTTTTTATAAGGTTTTGAGGTTTACAGGGATTAATTAAATCACGTTGAGGCAATTAAGAACCCAGAGAACCCACAATGAACATTGTCTGCAGCAAAGATACCATTGCTCTCCTCGTCTGGGACTTGGATGAAGACTCTGTCGCCTGGGTGCAGCATAAGAACGGCGCTGCCTGCCATCTGATCCAGGAAGCCCTTGTTGTATTCATCATAGATGAAAACCATTGGCTCTTCGTTCTTGTAGAGGGCCACCAAAGCATTGGCACCATTGACGTGCATGTGGAAGCTAAAGTAGTAAAGGCCTGGAACCTGACAGGTGAACACACCACTGTGGGGGTCATAGTGGTTCTCTCCATTGTAAAGAATCTGGTTGAACTGAATAGGGGTTCCAGCAGGGGGGTAGGCCATGGTCAGCACAGCACTGAAGGCAGACATTGGAGCTTTCATCACTTCATGAGGCATTACAACCTCATGGGATTTGATTGGCATACTCTTTTCATGGTGGTAGACTATCTCTCCTGGGGGACCAGGTGGACCAGGAGGGCCAGAAGGGCCGGGGCGACCATCATGACCTTTCTGTCCTGGGGGTCCTGGGGGACCCATGGGACCAGAAACTCCCTTAGATGTGAGGCCTGCTGGACCAGGTGGACCTGGGGGACCTTGGTGGCCCTTAAGTCCAGGGGGACCTGATGGACCAGGAGGGCCAACTTGCCCTGGAGCTCCTGGCATTCCAGGTTCACCGCTTTTACCTGGTGCTCCTGGGGGACCTGTGTGACCTTTATGTCCAGGGAGACCATTTGCACCTGGACTTCCTGGAGAGCCAGCATGGCCTTGTGAACCCTTAGGACCCTGAGCTCCATTGTGACCTGGAATGCCTGGGGGACCTACTGCACCTGGAACACCTGGTTTCCCAGTGAAGCCTTGTGCTCCCTGCTCACCCTTGGATCCTCTTGGGCCTGGTGCGCCTACCATACCAATATCACCTTTGGGTCCTACTGGGCCTGGCTCACCCATAAATCCTCTTGAACCCTGAGGACCAGCTGGACCTATTGGACCAGGAGCACCAGGTTGACCGGTAAATCCAGTTGGGCCTGGCTCTCCTTTCTGACCAGTGGTTCCTGGGGTTCCTGGAGATCCTCTGGATCCAGGTATTCCAGGCTCACCTGTTTTTCCAACACCTGGCATTCCAGGAGAGCCTGGCTGACCAGCGGGTCCCTGTGGACCCTTAGCCCCCATTGGCCCGGGTGTACCTGGGGTACCATTCTGGCCTGGTTTCCCTGGTGCTCCTACACCTGGTGGGCCAGTGTGACCCTTAGGACCTGGCATACCCATTGGCCCAGGTGCGCCATCTCTTCCTGGATTTCCACTCTTACCAGGTTCTCCAGGATAGCCAGTGGCACCAGGCTTGCCAATTCCAGGATTGCCAGGCATACCAGATGGGCCCATTGGCCCAGTTGGACCCGATGGACCCTGCACCCCAGGAACACCAATACCTCTCTCTCCTTTTGGGCCTGGAAGACCAGGAATACCAGGATGACCCTTCAAACCGGGCTCTCCTCTATGACCCATTGGACCTGGAAGTCCTGATGGTCCAGGTTTTCCCGTAGCTGAAAGCCCAGCAGGTCCAGGGGTTCCAGGTGTACCGGGTGCACCTCTTGGTCCCATTGGTCCAGTTGCACCATTTGCACCTCTATCACCAGGTTTACCAGGGCTTCCTGGTTTTCCTGGAGAACCTGGGATACCAGGTTTGCCTGCCTGAGAGTGGCCAGGGGCTCCAGGTGGTCCCGGTGGGCCTCTTGGTCCTGTATGTCCCATACCCATTTCTCCGGGAGGTCCAGGTGGTCCCATTGGTCCTGGTTCACCTGGGGGTCCTGGAGGACCTTGAGGTCCTGCAACACCTTAAAAAAAGCAGACAACATGTTAGTCTGGTGTTGCAGTTCAGATGGGGTGATTTCACCAATCCTTGCTGTTTTATTTTCATCCTTTGAAAAATACATGTTGGGATTTTTCTACTAAATAAAATCAAAACAAGCAAACAAGATTGAAAGCACCATCAACCACTCCGTGAGGAGCCACCAACTTAGTTATTTTGGTGTCTGGCTCTAAAGCAGCCTTTTCAGAGAAAGATGAAAATCTCTACTTGTCTGTATATAACTGCTTCTATGGCATTGTTCTCCACCACAACCCGGTGGAGCGGGAGTTAAATATTGCTCCATATGATGGTGGATAGGGTTGTGGGGACAGCAGGGTTTTTCTTCCTCGTACCATAACCTTTAGAGGAATGTTGATCTGGAGACAGCATCCATCTCACCGGTTCCTGTCCGTTGCACCTCCAAACCCTTCAATATCTTGACTCTGGACTCAAAATGCCGTAAATATTCCTTCTAGTCAGTGTCAGCTGTGCTCTATGTTGAATTAATACAACTAATATCTTCTTCTAATCTGTTTATTCTAAAACTGGTAACCATAAAATAGAAGGTATTATTGTTATTCAATTAAATGTTTTATTATAGGAGCTCAGTACCTAATTAGGTAGGCCAAGTCTTTATTAACCTATTGCTTTAAATTCAAGGCATATCAAATATAAATGGTTGCTGTGGAAAGTGTTTAGATCAGGCATTTTCTCAATTGGTCTGATGTCCTGCACCTTTTAAATGAGTCTCTAGTTCAACACAGCTGTACCAATTAATTGGGTCATTAGCAGGACTCTGAGTGCATAATGAGGAGGTCATTCAGTCATTTGGTTTGAGTGTGGAAACAGAGAGTCATCTAAAATGTGGACGTCTGACCTCAAGGGCCGGAGTTCAGGAAGTCTGGTGTAGCTGTTGGCTGTTTTTTTGACAAAAAAAAAAAAAAATGTCTGGCCTTGGCTTTAAATCCGCCAAAGTAATGAGCCTTGTGAAGTTTGTTATTGTGGATAGGTTAGCGTCTGCCTCCATGAGATCTTAGAAGATGTTGTGTTTACCAATAAGTGGTGATTGCCAGAAGGAAATGGTTTGAAGTTCTGGTAAACGTCTCTGGTTTGTCTTCTGAAAGGGTGTTAAGGGAGGAAAACATGTCATTTTCTAGCCACATGGCGGCTGCTGCCTGACAGGAGATGTTTATGCCAGGAACGGACCTCTTGGCAGTCAGTGATACCACAAAGTGAAGGTGATGGACTCAGACCTTCACTGTCCCTTTCACTCTCCACTCCCTTTCTTGAAGCTCAACTGATTTGCAAAAGTTACTGTGAATCCTGTTTAGTATTTTTTCTGCAGGTTGGATAAATATTCTCTGTGGGGTAAAGCTCCTCAGAAGCATTTCTTTCCTATCTTTATCTCCCTTTGGGGTGTTGTGGGACACCCTGAGGATTTTGGGTGGGGCAGGCCTGCATCTGTTTTGTAGACTTGTTGAAACCCAGCCCTCACTTTTTATTTCAAGTTTTATGTATTTTTAAGGAGGCCTGAAGGCAAACCACATCAACAGCTCTGTAAACGCTGAGAGCGACGTTTATATCGTTAACTTGGGTCATAAAATCTATTGGGCATCCAAGAAGAAGTGGCCTCATGGCAACCTCTGCTTCTTTATGTCATTACTTTGCACAAATATGACAGCTCCCTTCCCCCCCTTTTGATTTAGAGCACACAGGCTCTTTTTTTATTACATCAGCTAACAGGTGTAAAAGGAAACAGTTGATCCACTAGATGGGCCTTAATGAAGTAGGGCGGCACTGACGCATAAGAGCAAACAGTCTGCCTGGGTGTGAATAAAAGGTGTATTTCTGGAGCTAATAGTGCTAAGGGTGATGGCATTAATAAGGATAATGATTTGATTTAACAGCTAACTGAGAACTTCTATTTATTTTCAGGTCATTTAGAAAAGTGGGAGAAGTTGGAGGATAAATTAGACTTAAAGGTTGAAATGTCATTAATGTGGCAGAACTGATTGGTGGGTTCTTCTTTCCTGGGCTGATGGTTAAGACCTCATGGACTATTAATGCCTTTAGGGAGGGAGGGAACTTAAGGACACATTTAATGATATATTTATTTATTGTATTCTAAATGGTTCAGATTTTTATGTTTGAACAAAGACGGATCCATCATGGATTCACCCGCAAAGTTTCCTTTTAATTTCAGCTGCTGATTGTAGCAATAAATCCACCTCCAGAAAAATGCTGCCAGCACCACAGTGTGATAAAGTGTGACTGGGAGGAAAAAAAAGGTAACTTACTGTGACTCTTGACGGGATAGGGGACCTTGGACACTTTTGGTGCATAGTACCTCTCAGGGGTTCCCTCGGCCAAGGCCAGGAGGACGAAAAGGATGGATGTTACTCGCAGGTCCATCATGTGAAGCGAAACCTGCACATAAAAACATCCGAGTAAGAAAAAGAGGCGTGCTTGTTTTTGCTACATCAACATGGAAAAAGTCATTGAATCACTTTCTGTAGAGCAAAGAAAGTGTATTTAGAAGTAAGAAGCTTTTGCAAAAAACATTAAAAAACAACAAAAATGTCTAAATGGACTGTATAAACATGAATGTCTCATTTTGCCACTGGAAACCGACAGAAAGAGGATACTGAGCCCACATGTTGCAAAGGTGATGCCTGTCCATCTGTTAAATAACAAGTTTATCAAATCTAAGTCTACCTGCAACCATCAGCACTTCACCATTATCTGATCCACAGCCCGCCTGCAGCTCACAGTCTCCTCTCCATCATGCAATGACCCCCATACTTAAAGCCAAACTTACCGTGAAGGTGTGCGCTCCAAAGAAACAATGCGTGGGGCAGGGGCTGCGGGTCTGGAGGCTGCTGACCCGGCGCGGTCCTCGTATATCCTTAGATGTAGAGTCGGTCTGCCAGTGTGAGTGGCAGCTGCTGCTTCCCAACACGCTGGGCTCAAGGTTTTTATACCAAGCTGCTCTCCAGCATCATGGAGTCATCTACCTCCTGTGGAAGACCCTCCCTGCTCTGATGTCATCTTTAATGATGGGTGCTATATCCCAAGGAGGCCTGTCACATCAGTGACGGTCCTCCCTCCTCCTGCCTGGTTCTCCCTGTGCTCCCTCTGAATCACATGTTCTCAGCTGATGTTCATCTGTTCCGTCGTCCACAGCAGATGCTCATTGGTCCTTCTGTCCAGTTACTGCTTGTGATATGGTGACATATTTATTTTTGAAGACTAAAAGCAGACCCTTATTGACCAAATAGTTTGTCACAGTCAGTTTTATTTCTAGAAAATTAAAGACTCAATTGACCTCTTGTCTGAGAGAAACCCACAGTAAACATCTTTTTCTCTACATAATGTATATTTTTTCCAGCTGGGCTTAAATCTCCCTGTTAAACCTGCTGCAGGAACAATCTAATCATCTCTACAAACACATCAAAAAGCCGGCTGCGCTGCGCTGCACTCGTCTCTGTTGGTGAGCGAGTGAGAATGGATGCAGACAATGCAGCATTTAGACACTAGGGGTCAGAAGTGAGGCATGGTCAGACTGAGTGAAAGTGTGTGGTTCACTGAAAACTTTGTCTCTTTGTATTAAAGTAGATTGCTAGCATATAAAAAAAAGAAGAAATTTGAGAAAAATGTCATCTTTGTGCACTGATTCAGGCTGCATTATGCTTATAACATCTTCTGTCATCTATGGACTGAATTTTCTTCCATTGTTGTTGCAAAAAAGAACAAGTTTTGCTAACAGAACTTTGAAGAAAAAAAATTTTAATCAAAAAATGATTGTATTTTATGAAATTATTGGTATTATTTCCATTTTTCGATAGAGATAGAGAGACTAGCTAGAGTTTTGAGAATTAAATTCTTTTCCAAATTGCGTTTTCCAAATAATGTTCTCTGCACATCTGGGGGGGGGGGGGGGGGGGGGGCTTACCTCATCAGTGGCTGCAAGTTGGAATATGGTATTGTTACTCTTGAATCCTATTTTTGTTGAAGAAGATTCTCAAAGTTTAATTTCTTGATAGAATTTTCTTTTTTTGCCATTTACAAAAGATGGTCTTTGTGTGCAACAATAATGAAACAAAATTTACTCCATAATCAGCTCAATCAATCATAAACTGGAGCGTAGAGAACCAAAAAATACCCTATATTGGTACACATCACAACTTCTTTTTCATTAAATAAAATGCTCATTTTTGAGAAGGTATGAAACTGAAAAAACTTCACTTTAAATTCTTAAAAAGCCCAGACAATGCATTTTTGATACGGATATGTTATTGCTATTATATAGCATTATCAAGGCACCAACTGTTCCACCCCGGGCCTTTAGGTGGCAGTAATACAAAAGGGAAAGTAGAGTTGCAGTGAGCCTGTATTTCCATGGCTGTTTGATTTCAGAGGCTGCATCCTCCAAGGACCTGGTCTATCTGGACTGGGTCTTTCGAGGTCCGTGAAAATAAGAAAGTCAGAAGTTTTGGCTCTGGATTCAAGCAGGTCCAGTCTTCTCCAGCTTTCACCGCCCGTACGCTCTGTCGCCTAGCAACTGTGACAGCTCACACACAAAGCAGGCAAAGAATGGATGCGCTATCAGCTCATTTGCACATGCTCCTCCAGATATACATCTGGGTTTTCCTCAATTTTATTTAGTTAAAAAGCCCTAAATTATGTTTTCCATCCCCAAAAATAGTAAACGTACTAAAATATTATGTGTTAAAGGTTAATGATGTATTTCTTGAGAAAATAAATGCCTTAAAATCCTTTCTTTTTTATCACTCTGTGCCTGATCTGCACCGGAAATGGGATCCTACGCTACTTCTGGTGGCTAACTTTTTCGGGTTTTTGATTTAAACATAAATCTATAGTCTTTTTGAGATTTTTGTTTTTCTTCTGTTTCGAGAATAAAGTCGTAACATTACGAGAATAAAGTCCTAACATTACGAGAATGAAGTCATCAAACAACAACCCATTTCAGAAACAATGCTTTGAGCTCCAACCAGCATATAATGGCCGACCAGCTCCACCAAACAGCAAGCTGAGGCCACTTTGACATGATGATGCTCGCGAATTCCTCACTTAAGTGAAGACAGTGCTTCCTGTAAGAGTTGTCTTAAAATACAACTTCTTTCTTCTAATTTTAGGATTTCAGTCTCTAATTTTATGACTTTATTCTCATAACTTTACGACTTTATTCTCCTAATGTTGTGACTTTATTCTCATAATGTTGCGACTTTATTCTCGTGATCTTCCGACTTTATTCTCGTAATTTTATGACTATTCTCGTTGCGACTTTATTCTCATAATTTTACGACTATTCTCGTTGCCACTTTATTTTCGGAATTTTACGACTTTATTCTTGTAATTTTACAACTTTATTTTCGTAATTTTTTGACTTTATTCTCAAAATAGAAGAAAAACAAATCTCTTGCCTGGCCCTAAAGTGTCAGAACCAGACCAGAACCAAGTGAACTCTTGTGATGCTTTGAATAGAAAAGAATAGAAAACCCTTTATTTTCCCACAATGGGAATATTCTGGTGTTTACAGCAGCAAAAAGATTATAGAAAAAATGGTCACACAAATGTGGACCTTAGAAAAATGTATAAGAATAAAATAATAGTGAAGTTAAAAGATAAACAATAAAATCCTGTACTGTAAAGTGTTTTAACAATATAAAACTGTTCACCTGTAGAATAAATAACCAATATGCAGCTATGGACATTTTTACAGTAATGGATATTTGAAAATAGCAGCAACATCAGAGACGTGCAAAATGACAGCAGCAGGTTATTTAACTGATTAAGGTAGAAACTGTGCAAAATCAGCATGAATGTAACAATTATTGAGGTTGTTGGGAACAGTGGTTCTAGAGTCTTCCAGCTGCTGGGAGGAAGGATCTGTGATAACGCTCCCTGGTGCATTTAGGGGGCAGCAGTCTGTCACTGAAGGAGCTCTCCAGTTCTGCAACAGCTTCATGCATGAGGTGGGAGACATTATCCAACAGAGATGTTCATTTAGTTGACATTACAAAAGGTTAATATCTTTCCCATATATTTCCCATCCTGAGAAACTGAATGACAAAAGGCACTTTTTTCCTTCTTAATTTTCCCATTTCTCCAATGTTTCTTTTCCTCTTGTGCCCAGCATTATACGGTCATAAAAGCCTAATGGTGTATAGAAGTGAGACAGCGTTGAGTGATTTGTGGGAAATGCATAATTCCTCCATCTGAAGCATATAAAAGCTGCAGTGGCCCAGCTACTGTGTAATATTTGCTCTACCTACTCCTGGAAAAGCCTTTTCCTCCTCTGACCGTATCATTTAATCTGCTACCAACTCAGCAGCCGCAGAAGAGCCCTCGCTGAGCCGTAGGCATCCTCGGTAAACTCTCTGAATGAAATGACAGAGTAGTCTGGGGGTGGAGTCGACGTTTAACAAGTTTCTCAGCTGCAGATTCGCCACGGCATCTCACCATGAAAGTCGCTGCGACCACAGTGTGGCGTTGCCACGCTTTATTTCTCGGACTTTTATTTTTTATCCCTCCTTGGTGTGTCAGAGTTATTACCTCTGTATCTAAATCTGACTAGCGTGAGGTTTAATGTAAACGGCTACTTAGATCCACATACCGTTTTTGGGTTAGATCCCGCTTTGCATGGCAAAAGACAGTCAGAACACATAAACATGTAATTAGGCCTGGAGATGAACTGTGCAGAATGCTTTTCTAACACGGAGCCATGCGGAGCCTTCTGGCACCTCCTGGTTTGGGCCTAGGTGGTATTCCTGGGAAGGGTCCGCTCTAACCATTGTTTTGCTCGTCCTGGCAACTGAATGTGCTGCAGCTTCACTCTAGACGTTACATAATGCTCTTTCAGACGCTCTAATGATGATAGAACTTGTTGCAGGATGCCTAGCCCTTGTTTGCTGCATATCCTTCTAATCTCTTTTGCATGTGTTACCTATAAAACCACTCAACATGGTAGTGGACATGTATCAACTTTTTACGGCCATAGTATCGTGTCTTTGTGTTAAACATGCGGCCAGTACCCTACTTACTACCAGGAAAGAATAATTCATGTCTCCTGGATTAGGATTTTCTTCTCTAGCTGGTGTGATTCTCAGATTACCTTTGAAACGATGAATTGTCCTTGAATCGTTGCCTTTGCGTGCTCTGCTGTAGTTATAATACTGGATGACTGGAAACTGACTCCTACTCAAATTGAGGGTAAATACTAGGGCTGGACGATATAGAAAAAAAGCTTATCAATTAAAAAAATGCATATTGATCGATAATTATTGAAAAGATTTGAAACCATATTTTATGTGCAGCTCTGCCTGGACTTTTTATGATATTGCTAAATGATTTAATTTTCATAAAAAACACAAACACAGACTTCCAATTAAATCTTTATTTAACCAACTTTTTTAACCATAACAGAATTGTTTTAAAGAAAAATAACTTAAGAGACCTGAGTTATGTTATAAAATACTGACAAAGAATAAACTAAAGTGACCAGAAAAGTGACCAAAATAAATAAAACAAATAAATAAATAGAATACCCTATTTGGGTGGGAAGAGTACACCACCAGCTTGTGGTAATTTAGCCTAGCATTTCTATGGGGAATTTTTTTTCATCCCTATTCTTCTAGAGGTGCTGCTGGCACCTCGTTATGGTTCAGCTTAGTTTCCTGCTTTAACCTGAGTTATTACTGTAAGTTGCTGGCCTCTCAGCATTTTTCTCTCAATTGTTAGAACTACGTGGGGCGGCGGGGCCTACACAGCTCGTACTCCTGCGGGTGTGAGCGGCTGAGATGATAAAAAAAAAAAAGTTGGTTGTGTTATCAGACTTTGTTTTCACTGGTTCTCGACACATTTTACAGATGACTGTGGTTTGTTTTTTGTCTGACTTGCCATGACCGAAATACTGCCAGACTGCCGAACTACAAAAACCCTTCTTTGAAACAATTTCCTCCACCTCTCCTTGCTGCGACATCTTCATGTGCTCTGTGTTGTGGTTTGAGAGGGCGGCGCTTGGTGACGGCGTGCCTGGGTCCGTGATTGTGATTGGTTGGGAGGAAGTAGTGACTAGCATAAACCTACATGATAGGCTACAATGAGAAGGAAGGAAAACTGCGTTTCTTTTTTATCAAACTTTTATCGACCCTCTTTTTTTCTATTGCGCCACACGTCTATCGATCGATATATATCGTTATTGAATTATCACCCAGCCCTAGTAAATACACTTAATTTCTAGATTGTTTCTAGAATGGAATGAGTTTCTAGATTCTATTTCCATTGTTTGACTCAAAGGTACACTGGAAAAATGATCTTGAAATAAGTAAAAATGTCTTAAATTAATTTGAGTAGGTAAGTGAGATAGTTTGCCAATTTAATGAGTATTTTTACTCTTAAAATAAGATAATTAGATAATATGCACTTGAAATAAGACAATTCAATTGTGTTTTCTTTTTTTAAATCTAAATTATCTTGTTCCATTGGGAAAATGTCTCTTTTACCTCCTCAGTCCAAGAACCAATGCACTTATTTTAAGAAAAAAATGACTTACCTAGATTCAGATTTTTTCCAGGGACCTTTATAATACATCTGTTAGTTTCGATTAGACCAGAATAGATCATAACAAATGATCGTGCGTCCTGCTGCTTGGGTTTTGTAGGGTCACATATTCCAGATTTGATTACATTTCTCTATCAGTGTTTTTTTTTGTTTTCCGGCTCGTTTTGACTTTATTTGGTCCCAGAGGTTTAAGGACGCCTCGGGGCTGCAGTGAAAGAGGAAATAATTGCAGGTTGATGAGCTGTAGCCTGTTTGGGAGCGCTAAAGATAGTGTTTGAGTTGGGAAGTGACAGAGGCTCAGATTCAACGTTTTAATAAAGCCAATGTGCAGCTTTATGAATGGAAGGACTAAAGCTGGACCTCCTGGCTGCGTTGGCTACAATTATGGGGACTGGAGACAAAAATCATGGTTGCAAGTTTGACCAACCTGAGGGTAAGTGTAATTCAACATAGGAACCAAAATGCTTTTCTTTAGCCTTTTCCATGTAAAGTCATGATCCATGTGGAAGTAGAATAAAAGCTCAGGACTCTGTACTCTCGATTTACCAAATCAGATTTAGCTGTAATTTTAGGATTTATTCTGGGAGCAGGTAATGCGTGACTTTAAAGCCAATTATCTTAATCAAATAAGGAGTGGCATAAAGAGCTTTTCATTTATACAGTTCCTCCCTCTCCGATTTAAATTCCACCAGCCAACAGACCATGATACAATCTGCCTCTCTCAGCAATTCATGAAATGTTTTGATGTGCTTCTACCATTACACACATTACCCCACGGTGTGAAGAAAAACCAGCACAAGGCAGGAGATCACTGAAGAGTGAACATTCATAAACAGATTGGCATAAACCGGTAAAGGGGGGAGTGGTGACCTAGTGGTTAGGGCGTAGAGCTTGGAATCCTGAGGTTCTGAGTTACAACCCCACTCCCACAGACTGACACTCTGGGACTCTGAGCAAGACCCTTAACCCCACACTGCTCCCCTGGTGCTCCATGATGGCAGCCCACTGCTCCCCAGGGGGATGGGTTAAATGCAGAGGTGAATTTCTCCAATGTGAGATCAATAAAGTTCAGTTAAAGGCTTTACAGAGAGTGGAAAGGAGAGACAATTTTTAAAGGAAAAGTTTGGTCATATTCAGAATTCAAACTTCTGAAAGTAATTTAAATATGACATTTTTACATAACTTCTGCAAAACTTTTCAAGAATGTCTCTCCAACGCATATCGACGTATCTGACGTGTTCCAGACGAGCGTTGAACGTGTTTCTAACTTCCAGCTTCTGTATAATGGCGTATTGGCAGCGTTTTGGTATAAAGGGGGTTCACAGGAGGAAACCGTCAGTTCTCCTACAGATGATGCTTGTGCATCATTTCGCTATGAATACTAAATGTATACACCCAAAATTTAAGAAATACATAAAAAGTTCAGCGTTTGTCCACGTTTTAGGAGATTCACGGACCTCGGGCATACGCTGGATAAGTCATCAAGGTGTGACAGGCCCTAAGGTAGTCGAGGAGGTTTAACTTGCTTTCCAAAGGGTTAAACATCTGTTTATTGTTCAACGTAAAAAATGTTAAAAAAAAACCAACTAAAATAGAATTTGTTTTTATCAGTTTATTATTGTTTTCCAAAAAAAAAATGTTTCACATTAAATGTGGACATTTACAAAAATTGCAAAATTCTAAGATATATCAGATATGTAAATTAGAATATTAGTACATTTTGAGTTTAAAAACACCAGAAATATTCATTATTTAGATAAAAAGTTGCGTTACTTTGCTTTAGTTTAGAGCAGGCAAGTGGGTCCTGGAGGGCCGCTGTCCTGCAGGTTTTAGAGGTTTCCCTGCTTTAGCACAGCTGATTTACATAGATAGTTGATTAACAGGCTTTTGCTGAACTGCAATCATCAGAATCAGCTGTACTAAAGCAGAGAAAACTCTAAAACCTGTAGGACGGCGGGCCTGGAGGACTGACTATGGGGATGCCTGGTTTAGAGGGACGTCCTAAAGTGGATCTACGGTTTACAGAGTTTGTAGTTTTATTTGTGACATTTCTAAAACGTTTGAATACTGTATAATGCTAATACATAGTCACAGGCACAGTGCTTTGTTCCTTTTTTGTTTTGGCTGTAAAATGTGAGCGTTTTACCGCTCTATATCAGCTGACAATTTTAATCTCTTCAATCTATAATTTGGTTACAGAAATAAAGAAATGTTTAAGTTTAAGTAAAATAAATAATGAATTCAGGCCTATAATAGTGCCTGGCTGCCCTGTTATTGCCACTTTTCTAAGAAATAGAGATAGAATCTGTAATCCTATTCAAAATGAAAACACATGTGAACAAAATAGCAGCATAAAGAACAAAATGTTAGCTTCCAAAATAGGAAGGGTGAACTGATTTTGCTTGGATAAACCTTCTGACCGTGTTCAACAACACTCGGCTCCCAGATTGCACAGCACTTGTTTTATTTGTGCAGCTTTACAATGAGAGGCCTGTCCAGCATCTGGTAACAACTGGATCCTGCTGTTCTGAGCCAAGACGGGAAACTAGTTTGTGGTACAACTTATATGGTACGAAGATTAATATTTCCACTGGTCTAAACTGGCAGTCTACCTGGCCAGGAGTCCCCATGAGAGCAAATAACACACAATTTTACAATGCCAAGAATACCAGTAGGCGGAAATCCACATATTTTCTCCAAGCCAGAACCTCCAGTTTAAAGGAAAGAAACAGAGCATGGTCACATCAAGGTCATAGAGAAAAGCAGGTGCTGTGCAGCAGAGCTCTGTGAAACTCCTGTAGGGTCTGCTGCACCACAGGTTCAGTTATCATCACCTTCCACAACCCCCCCACCATCGCATGCATTCCCTTGATCCACAGTGTCTCTGGGATGTGCAGCAGAGATAGAACCAGTTGCTAACTCCCTATGGAGGTGGCGTTAGCGGTGAGAAAAGGTGTTAGAAGCCAAACCCAAAGTCTTAAACAGCTCCAGCGCTATTATGTGTGTGTTTTTGTGGAGAGAGCGCCAAGTGTTTACCAAATTACGCAGGGCTCGGAATAATTACGGAGCGCGCAGACAAAAATGGAAAGCAGCTGGCAGAGATATTTAAGCTTCAGTTCTATTTTTCTATTTTTTTTTTTTTATTAATTCAGAGACGCTGCAAAGGGATGGAATAAAACTTCTGGTTTGAGGGTGGAGTTCAAACGGGCCATCAATGAACAGGCAGCGTTTTCTGTTTGTGTGGTTTAGGGCCTTCCTATGGAGACGCTGGGGCAGATTCTCCAGACATTCCTCATTCTTTTCACTTCATGCAGACCAAAGAAAAATGACAAACCTGTTTACATCCTATTCCTCTAAACCTAGAAAACAAGTTTAGACAACCCAGGTCATTAAAATATATCTGTTCTGCTTTTTCAAGCTTCAGAAGCAGCTATGCTACTGTTGCATTTTGTTACATGGTGTTCATAAACTTTGTATCATGTTTTTAAAGCCATTTAATGCGATATACATTTACCTGTAAGCACATATTTATGGAAGAAAAACAGTCTCATTAAAGTCTGCCTTTTTTTGTACACAAAATTTTAAACACTGAATATTTTTACACAGTGAATTTCTTACATGTGAATGTTTATCTGGTGAAAATTCACCTGCAAAAAAATTCCCCTGCAAAAAAATTCAGATGCAAAAAAAATCACCTGCAAAAAAAATCACCTGCAAAAAAATTCACCTGCAAAGAAATTCACCTGCAAAGAAATTCACCTGCAAAGAAATTCAGATGCAAAAAATTCAGATGCAAAAAAATTCAGATGCAAAAAAAATCACCTGCAAAGAAATTCACCTGCAAAGAAATTCAGATGCAAAGAAATTCACCTGCAAAGAAATTCAGATGCAAAGAAATTCAGATGCAAAAAAATTCACCTGCAAAGAAATTCAGATGCAAAAAATTCAGATGCAAAAAATTCAGATGCAAAAAAATTCAGATGCAAAAAAATTCAGATGCAAAAAAAATCAGATGCAAAAAAAATCACCTGCAAAGAAATTCACCTGCAAAGAAATTCAGATGCAACGAAATTCACCTGCAAAGAAATTCAGATGCAAAAAAATTCACCTGCAAAAAAAATCACCTGCAAAAAAATTCACCTGCAAAGAAATTCACCTGCAAAGAAATTCAGATGCAAAAAAATTCACCTGCAAAGAAATTCAGATGCAAAAAATTCAGATGCAAAAAAATTCACCTGCAAAGAAATTCAGATGCAAAAAATTCAGATGCAAAAAAATTCAGATGCAAAAAATTCAGATGCAAAAAAATTCAGATGCAAAAAAATTCAGATGCAAAAAAATTCACCTGCAAAGAAATTCAGATGCAAAAAAATTCAGATGCAAAAAATTCAGATGCAAAAAAATTCAGATGCAAAAAAATTCACCTGCAAAGAAATTCAGATGCAAAAAAATTCAGATGCAAAAAATTCAGATGCAAAAAAATTCACCTGCAAAGAAATTCAGATGCAAAGAAATTCACCTGCAAAGAAATTCAGATGCAAAAAAATTCACCTGCAAAGAAATTCAGATGCAAAAAATTCAGATGCAAAAAAATTCAGATGCAAAAAAATTCAGATGCTAAAAAAATTGCCTGCAAAAATGCAAAATGCACTCAGTCCGATTAGATAAAAAACTCTAAATGCTGTCTATCAGTAGCTGCCTGACATTTTGTAATCATATCTATTTAACAAGAAAACTCCTCTTTCAGCTTCATTGAGCCGGGAACAAAGGTATGCCCAACTGTTGTGTCACATGACCAAATGAGCTCATTTCATTGGCTAGAAGCTGCTTGACTGCAGCCAGTGTCGATTGCGAGTTCCCCGAAAGGTCAACACATTTGCAGTCGAATTTTTTGCAATCAAATTTTTTGCAGGCAATTCAAATTTCTTTAAAATTAGTTTATTCCACGTATGTGCAGAAATAACTGTTTGACCATGATTAGTGCTAAAATCACTCTTTCATCTAGTGTTCTAACACAGTTAGTAGGACTGTGTTTCAAAAACAATATATAACAGCCGAAATAATATCTGATTAAATAAGATATTTTACCACCCCTACCGGGGAGGGCAATAAACATCTTAAAGTATTGAACAAAAAATCACAACAGCAACTTAGCGCTAGTAGGTTCCCAATGGGAAATTCCATTGGGACCAAGTAGCACTAAATTGGTGACTTAGAAACGACGCTGTCAAGGAACGCTATGGACAGAGGAAACATGCAAGAGGAGGAGAGTTTAATGTCGGAGGTCGTGGATGAGTCTCCTCCGTCAACCATTTTTTATTTAGAGGAGGAAAGCGGGATGAAGATGTTGTGGAAGAGGACGCCAGGGCGGCAGAAGCTTGGTTTGGTGTAGAAGGCTTCCAGCCGTACATGTTTGAGCCCTTGCCTCGCAACGCTGCCAGTTCTGTTAGCTCTACGCCTGCTGAAGACACAGACGTCCATCCCCGTGGACACTGGGACGAAACTCAATGGGAAAGGAAATGATTCTGATTTCAACCGTTGCGTATATTAGCTGTGACAAATGAATCAAGATGCTATCAGCAAAAAAATTTGATATACCGTATTTTTACGACTACAAGGCGCATATAAACGTCTTTTTTTTTCCCTCAAAATGTGCGGCGCGCCCTATGTGTGTTGTTACTGTGAACTTTTGAGACCACCTTGAGAACGTTAAAGGGGGAAGTATGGGCGTGGAATGTGTATAAAAGAACAGGTATGGCTTTATGCAGAACTCCTCATCTCCTCATTGAGGAGATGATGAAAGAGTGGCTGAGGGAGGTGAATGTAAGGAGACCAGGTGGTTTTTTCCACTCAACATCGCTGTTAATCTGTGACTCCATACGTGCCCATCTCACAGCAGGCGCAGCAGAAGCAGCGAGTTTGCATGCAAAGTCAATGGTTGACGCGTGTCAAGGCGCAGCAAAAGGTCCCGCAACGCGTTTTGAGCAGCAGGCGCAGCGCGTCGGGAGCGTTTAAGCATCTGACACGCCGCCAACGCGCTGCTGCTGCTCGAGATGGAAAAATTTAAGTTTTGCTGCTGGACACGCCGCATCAACCAATCAGAGAAGCTGATCTGGGAGCTGAAAGCGAGACAGACACATCACTGATGATACACATATGCAGAGCGCTGTGATCGCTCCTCTGAAACAGTTTATTGACGCCTAAATTAACTTAACCTGCCGACAGAATATGTTGGCTTTTATTATCCTGGTGCCTGCAGTTTGGATTATTTTCATGAAAAACACCTACCAGCCGCCGCGGTGAACCGCGAGGAGGCGACCTGGCCAGAGGCTGCCATTGAATTAAGCTTTCAGGTGGATTTTTCCACTTAAAAACATAATTTAAAACTACTCTATTCCCACTGATCACAGCAAATATAGCTCCAAGGCAAAGAAAGGATAGGATAGCTCCGCCCAACGCGCGTCAGACACACTTTTGCACCGAGCAAGCAGAGCAGCAAAGCTGCTTGAGCCGCGTGTCAGAGCTAACTGGTACAATCTAAACTGCAGGCACCAGGATAATAAAAGCGAACATATTCTGCCGGCAGATTTCTGCATTTTAAGTTAATTTATGCGTCAATAAACTGTTTCAGAGGAGTGATCACAGCGCTATGTGTCATCAGAGCGATGTTTCTGTCTCACGGCCAGCTCCCAGGTTTGATTAATAGTTTGTAATAAATACATGAATAAAGCACAATCATACTCAGTTTTGCTCCCGCTGTATTTTTAAATACGCAGTAGAGGTATTTAAACGTAGTAGAGGACATGTACCGGTATATAAAAAACGCGCCCTATAGTCCGGTGCGCCTTATGTGTGTGTTAGATACAGAAATGGCACACATAACTGAGACTGCACCTTTTAGTACGGTGCGCCTTATGGTCGTGAAAATACGGTATGATTGGCCGAATTTAGGTGTTCAGGCTGACGTATAACTAACTGGCCTGCAGAAGATAACGAAAAAAAATGTGAAATTAAAATGTGACTTCCCTACGACTTTAACAAAGCTCAACCAGCTGATAAAGAAGGCCGTCTCTGTTCTAGGAACTCCTCTGGAGACGATTTCACAAAGAAGAATTTTTCATAAAGTGAAGAAGATTATGGACAACATTTGGAATCCACTTCAGAAGATTTTTAAATGAGTGTCTTCACTCAGAGGCTTCTACAGTTACTGCAACTTTTAACTTCCCTTTGGGGTGATAAATTATTTTTGAATTATATTTAATTGAATTGAATATGAGAGGGTTTATTATTAGATGATGGAATATGGTGGAAATAGAGAAATAAAATAAAGGTGGTGGAAAGTCTTCCAGCTTTCTGTATAAGATGATGTTGTTG
Source organism: Cyprinodon diabolis (assembly GCA_030533445.1). Classification (NCBI taxonomy): domain Eukaryota; kingdom Metazoa; phylum Chordata; class Actinopteri; order Cyprinodontiformes; family Cyprinodontidae; genus Cyprinodon; species Cyprinodon diabolis. The sequence continues at coordinate 37,203,835 of CM060076.1, forward strand.
CAAAATTAATTGTTTTTTTATTGTAATTGTAATTTTTTCTTGTATTGTTTGCAACAGTCAGTTATGAATGAACAGTTAAAGACTATTTTGTCCTTTTTTCCTTAATGAAATGGACCAGAACGTTTTTTTTCTGCTTATAAAAAAGTAACTAAGTAACTTGTAGTTAAATTAAAATGTTGATTGAGAGTGAATCAGATTTCTGGTCTTTTATCCTCCTCGCTCTTGTCTGAATCTGGGCTTCTACTTCCAAACTAATTTCCGCTTGTTAAGCATCATAACCGGGCTAGTAGCTGCACTAGCAAGTTGATGTAAGAGGCTGCTTTTGGACAAAGTGGGAGAAATATTACCTTTTATTTTAAAACTTTGCACTCTTTGAACAAGTGATGTGATAAATGACTTTCTAGCTTTTACACATTGGAGCAGTTTCCTCACCAAGTGTGTCTAACGCAGCCTAGTAAACTAGCCCCCCCTGCCAGCAGCCTAAATCCTTCTTGCCTGCGACTGGTCTAGCCCCCATCAATGCCCCAGGCTCTAGAACTGGCGGGCAAATCACAACGCAGAGATGGGTTTTGAATTTCTGGATGCAAAGCGGGTGGGATTTTGAGGGCGGGACAGCAAAGCTGCACAACGCTGGAGAAAGCACAAGGAACTATTGAACCGTTCTGGTTTGAATCAGCTTTGGAATCACTGTTGAAAGGATTAGACTTGGGGAGGAAGAGGCTCTACGCGCATTCATTTTTAAGAACGTATTCCCCGGTTTACCGACAGACTGTTTACACTCCCCCACCAGCTTCCTGTGGCGCTTCCTACGTCACAGTCAGTTGCGCTCATTGGTCAGAGCGTTGGCCAATAGGCACAGACATGGTTTGAAAGACAACAGGTTGTTTTCATCAACAATCTTGCGATGTCTCATTCATCGGGGCCAGACTAAATTACACATTTAATCTCAGATTTAGTCTGGTTTATCAGGCTATGTCTGACGTGGACCGAACTACTTTGTGGGATGGGGGGGTCTCCTGACCTTTTTATATTTAGTTAGCTTTTAAGTTTAGGTTTCTAACTCTCATCTTTTTAGTTAAGCTTTTATTTAATAGTTTTATTAAAATATACTAAAATATTTTTATATTTGCAATAACTATAGGGGTGCTGCTGCTTTTCATGTTGCTTTGCGTTTCCCATTCTTTCAGATTGTGCTCTGAGGAAAATCTTAGACATAAATGAAACATTTGTTTACTTCTGGTAACGCATAACTCCGCTCTTTGTTATTAATTCTATTTGTCAGTTTTGTGGGGACCGCTGACCAGGTAGAGAGAGGAGAGGCAGTAAAGCCCAGATGATGGAAAACCACTCCTATATGCTCCTTATTGCACCGACTATCAAACCTGTAACAGTCCCGGTGGTTTCTGTCCTAAATATACTCCAATCTGGGCGGATTTTCCTACACCCACTTCTTCACATTTGTTGTTTGTGTCGGTTGAGGCTTTATTTTCGGTTCTGGGCTGGGAAGAGTCTTCTTGAACCATTCTTAGCGCAGTGGGAAGAATGTGTTTAAAAAGTTCAGTGGATTTTTTTTCTCTCTTCAAAACCAGTTTAAGCTCAGATTCCCTGAGAACAAATGAGTCATGAATAGATTTTAATCTTCATTTTTGTGTAAATATCCATTCAGATTTGGAGCGCGGCTGATGAATAGATAGCGTAAGTAGATTTGCATTGGGTGGAAGCTATTATAGCCGTGAGAGAGGCATAAATCTGACCTACCTTTGGAGAAACGCAGGGTAGGGTCGGGCTGCTGCTTCCCAGGATAGCAAACAGGTTATCATTGCATGAGCTTTCTTATGACATTTTTCAAACGTTTCTTCACTTTTTTTGTAATTTTTTACAACTCATCTAAAAAAGCTTTGCAGATTTGCAGGGTTTTTTGCATTATATTATAAGCTTCCAAACAAGAAGTCAGCAGTAGATATTTTTTTGAATTTTCCCTTTACACTGAGCAGGAGCGTAGCGACAGCATCAGTACCATCTTCCTGAGTTGCTGCACCTTCATGCACCCTCCCATTCACTCAGGTTAGCTGATTCTGGAGGTGCCAAAAACGAATCGGAAGCTTAGGGGCGATTGTGCTTTCTCTGTGTGGAACGACCTTCCATTGCAAATTAAATTTTCTCCTTCTTTGTCTGATTTTAAATCGCTCTTAAAAACTAAACTCTTTGCCTCGGCTTTCTAAACTGTGTGAGATGTTGATTTTAGTCTGTAACACATTATTTTAAATAACTTTACTTTTGATTTTAATTTAGTCTTTTATGCTTGTATGGTTTTGTGAGTCTGTGTCATGGTGTTCTGTTGTTTCACTGTACAGCACTTTGGACCTTTGAGAAATTTTAAAGGGTTTTATAAATAAAGTATGGATTGGATTGGACAGTAGAGAGGAAAAACTCCCTTTTAACGGAAATAGACCTCCATCAGAGCCTGGTCAGTGTGAAACAAGTGACATTAAAAAGTCTTGAATTTAACTCTTTATATTGTTTAAACTTGTTAAACTTTATATTAAACAGTGTTTGCTTATTCTTGCTTGTCCCTTGTAAAGGAAAAGTCTGGTCATATTCAGAATTAAAAATTCTGAAAGTATTTTTCATTTTTACATACTGTTGATGATCAGTGTTTTTAATTCAGAGTAATTTTCATGTGAATGTGCTTTACTGGAGGCATCCATGTTTGTCAAAGAACACTACTGCCACCTACTGGTTTGTGACGTCACGGTGCGGTATCGGCTGTTGATCAAGTCCCAGTGCTGTATCTGCTGTTTGTCACAACGCGCTATTATCCAAGTCATCTTGAAAACATTCTTCTTCCAAATGTTGGCTACATATTACGTGTTTTTTCTCTGGCCAGAAGTTTGATGGCAAATCCTCCCTCTTCAAGTTGGCAATCCAACGACCAACCCGTCCGTGGAGGATCAGGAATCAGAAAGGTGGAATAACTCATTTTTATTTTCACTTTTACCCGATGTATTCCAACATCCAGCTGCCATGCACGTGGGAATTGTCAGTTTTTCTATATCAGGGGTCTTCAACGTTTTCCAGGACAAGGACCCCCAAACTGATGGCGACATGGAGCAGGGACCCCCTAATTATATACATTGTATGAAATAGTGTTCTATCAAACTGGTCCTATAGTCACTCTATTACAGATGAAGTAATGTAACTAAAGTAATTTCTCCCTGGGATTATTAAAGTATTTCTGATTCCTGGTTGATGGGACAGGTGTTGTAAATGAAACGGTGCCCAGCCTGAAAGAGCTCCTGTGTGTCGCTGAATGTGAGCATTGATGACTGAAAGACATCTTCTGCCTCCATTTATCTGTTTACTACAGTGTGTTGAATTCATCTTAATGTGTATTTAAAGACTTTTCAATTAGTGGAAAAATTGCAGGGGGGAATATAAAAAAAAAGAGTGTTATCAACCAAAACTTTCGCGACCCCCATGCAGTACCTCTGTGGACCCCCTAGGGGTCACTGACCCCCTGTTGAAGACCTACGCACTAAAGCTCTGGTGAATTCCAATGGTGAAGTCCTCTGGAAATCTTCAATAATTGTTGTTGATTGCAGATGTGTCTAGTAGTTCCCATTGATTTAGCTTGTAAAGCGGGGAGAATGGCGCTAGGCTTACCGCACCGTGACGTCACTGCTGGAAGATGGCAGGAGGGAGGGGTTACTATATTTGGGCAAAAATGGCCGCTCCCAGACTCAGTAATTGCAACGAAAATTATTCTTTTTATTTTCAACTCTACATTCATCAAGTCATTGCGAATGTATTACTATTACACTGGAGAAGCAATCTAGAAATAAAAATATCTTTAATTAAGTGTATTTACCCTTAATTTGAGTAGGTAATTGAGATAGTTTGCTAATGGAATACGTGTTTTTACTTTTGAAATTAGATAATATGCACTTGAAATAAGACAATGCATTTGTGTTTTCTTATTTTAAGTTGAAATTTTCTTGTTCCATTGACAAAATGTCTCTTTACCTCCTCAATCTAAGATCTAATGCACTTATTTAAGAAAAAAATGACTAGATCTCATGATCTAGATTTCGATTTTTTTCCAGTGTAGGTATAGATAATGATTCATTGATTATTCTTTGCTGACCAGACTTTTCAATTAACCCACAGATTTCTATCTCTTGGCTCAGACGATGTGATTTCCTTGTTTTGATGCAGGTTAGGTTAACTGAGATGCAGAAAAATAAAACCCCTCTGTCCTTAAGGCTAAAGGTCTTGAAATGTGTCCATGATTTTGCTGCTTTGAAGGCATTTCTATTTCAGTCAGGAGAATGTAGCCTGCGACCTTTATCTGAAACCACCATTTTGGAGCTAAAAACCTCAGAGACTTTCCTATAAAGTGGAGGTAATGGATTTCTCATTGCTGTCTGTTTAAGATAGTTGGATAGTCAATTTAGAATTCTGTTTACAGTCTACAATTGAAAAACAGTTTATTTTTATCTTTTTGTTTGAGTGTTTTTACTAAAAAAAGGTGATTGCTTTGGTGAAGAGACATGTGCATTGGTTTTCATGGTGCTCCACCAAATCCAGAATTAGACTGCGCTGCCACTGCAAACATGCCATTAGGCTGCGAAAATACCAAAATGCTTTCATCAAATCCAGCGTGTGTCTGACCACTTCACCTCAGCATCCTCTGCTAAATGAACCCCTGACTCTGTAGCTCAGAGCTCCCTGGAGGGGACGGCCGCGCTGCCTGCTGGCTCTGCAGACCGTTATATCTGTACCTCAGTGCTTAGATGTTGTCTTAAACTCACATTTCCAACATTTGCTTTTTTTTTTAAGACCTTGAATTTAATGGTTCTAGCTTATCTCTTACCAGATCGTCACTCTACAGCAGTTTAATCAGTAACTACATTGTTTGGTTTTGTGATCTGGACTGGAGGAGGAGTTGGTTGTGCTCTTTCCTATACATCGTCACCCACTGACTGCTTAAGCCCAAGTTGAGCCCAAGCAGCTTGCATTTGGCATGTTGACATAGCAACTGTATCCATGTTTTTATGGGTCCATAAATGTTCAAAATAGACACTGAAGTCATCTGTGCCACCAGCAATTGGTCCACTAAGTAGCGAGTGGAGTTAATTTGATGCCTTTGTTTGCTGTTTAAATGCAGCCACAGCATGGCCTTTGAAATCCAAGAACGTTTGGCTCTGATGGTAACTGGTGTGAAAAAAACCTCCATCTGAGCCCCTTCTTTGCTCATCGCTATGCTGACGTTGCTTTTATATGTTGAAAATCCTCCCTTTAATCCTCTACTTTTATGTCAAACTACAAAAAAAACAAGATCTTGAAGGGATCACCTGCCATGATCAGAGTTGGATTAGCGTTGCACGCATTAAGCAAATAAGGCAAGGCAAGGCAAGGCAAATTTATTTGTATAGCACAATTCAGTACAAAGACAATGCAAAGTGCTTTACATGATTAAAATATAGGAAAATAAAACAGAATCAAAGCAAGTAGGAGAAAAAAAAAACAGCTTGTACTCCTTAAACACTCCAACATGGTGTCCACAATTATAACAGCACAATTTTATGCACTTTATCCTGTTTTACTGCAACAAAAAAAATTAAATAGCAAAATGTACGTTCTCAGCATACATCTAAAAAGATGGATTTGTAAAATATGCTGCAAACAGGTTAACCAATGTCCAGATCAATGGAAAATATTCAATGTCATTTGTTTTATCTTGCAACAGATTCTTAATTGGATTCTGCTCTTTACTTTGACTGGGCCGTTTTGTAATAAATGACCAAGCTTGGATCTAATCCATCCCATTGCAGCATTGACGCCGCTGCCACTATGTTTTAGTGAGAATAGTTCATTAGGATGATGTGCAGGGCTAGTTTCTGGATGGGCAAAGAAAACATGGGGTACAAAATAACTTTTCCGTTTCTCTGGGATCTACAAAGACTGCTAAAGCAAAAGTTATGATGTGGAAACTTGTTTGGTTCTAAGGAGCAAAATCTGCTGGTGCTAATGCCAGTTTTTAGATCGATTATGAAAAAAGATAGTTATAAGCCATGAAGATTGAGTTAATAATGATATTATTTAACATTTTATGTGTCAAACTTTATAAAAATGTTCAAAAAAAACAAAAGTAAAATAGAATACAACAAAAGAGATAAAAATAACATAAATATGAATAAATAAAAACTGATCTTTATTTACTGGTGGATCATCTAAATAATTGGTCCTCCTAATTGTCAATATTTCTGGTGATATGTTTAAGTAAGGCCGTCCCCAAGTGCTCGTCCCATTAGCTATCTTTTTCTGCGCATGCGCACTTTCAGGTGTATATCTGTGGTGAGCTACGGTTTCAGACAGTCATTGAAGCTCACCTTTCTGACAGCGGTTCTTTAAAAATGGCCGAGGGTCGTAAGAGAAAAAGTGTCTATGAAGTGTATGAGAAGAAAAGAAAGGCCTCAGAAGAGACAGAAATATCCCAGAATGCTTTGCACGGAGAGCTGTCCTCGCAAAGTTCACTATAAAGTGCACTATATAGTCCGCACTTCATGTGGACACAGTAAGCTTGAGAACAGCAGCTTTTAAACAGGGTGTGCACGAGGAGAAATAGGCTCGTGCACGCTCTTGCACGCGTCTTTTTTATTTCTTTTTTTAGTTGTTACAGCACTAGTGGCTCATTTTTTCGACAGTCGGCTGACAGGAAAGGGGAATGAGAGAGGGGGAGAGACATGCGGCAAAGGAGATTTGGACCTGGGTCGGCCGCGTCGAGGACTAAGTTTACCGTTTTTTGGTCTTGGGCGCCAACCAATGCGCCACCTGCACACCCGTGTATTTTATTTTATTTTTTAAGTGGAGAGGGCGGGTGTTTTAAAAAAAATCCTCCACAATACCTTTAAATATCATAAAACCTGGAAAAGTCGCTCCGACCATCCTCTGACAGAGGAGGAGCCACGGTCAGATTTCTAACAGTTAAGCTTTAAACAGCTGGATTTACCATCGCCAACTTCTTAACAGCCACTCACCCAATATTCTGCAAACGAAGAAGACGCATGAGAATTTAATAAAAGACCACCGTTCTTTATGGGAATCCCATTAAAGAACATTTAGAGAGAAAAAAGTCCTTCTTTCCACCCATTAGAGATGCTGATTGGTGTCGCTTCATTGCATATAGAATATCTTCCTGTTGCACACAGACCATTTTTTCCCCTACTGATGTTATTCTAATAATTCTTTTTCTACAGTCCAAAAAAATCTCTCTCATCATCATCATCTGTGATTGTATCAATGCCTTCTTTTATGGCAGATGTTATTGCAGGGTTTGCACTTTTTACAAAAAGAATCACTTTCAGGTTCCACATTTTATGGTTTTCTAAGTATTTTATTTTCATATCCTCAACCTTTGGTCCTAAGGGTATGATCTAGTAATTAATGAAAGCACAACTACAAAAGCGTCAGCTTATCTACACATGCAAATGAATTTGCTCCTTACAGTTTGAACAAAGAGTTACTCAAATTCAGGAAATTGTTCTGCTCACCGAATAGCTTTATTTACACTGAGATTAAATTACGCAGTCAGAATCTGATTTAAAATTTGGTGACTTGCCAAGGTCTGTCACAATGGTGTGGAGGTTTTTAAGAACCAAAATGGAGGCAGAGGTCAATCTTGAAGATTTAATGAAAAACAGAGTCAGACAACTAAAAATCCAAAATACTAAGAATAAAAAAAATAACAGAAAGCATCAGAGAAAACTTACATTGTGAGCCAGAGACGACGGAACAACAAACAAGAGCAAGGAACCAGCACTGAGTGACTGCAGAGGTGGAGTATATAAGAGGGAACAGAACAAAGTATGGGCTAACAAGCTAAATATGGAGCAGGTGTGAGTGGAACTAACTAGAAAGAAGCCAAAAGGAAAGGAAACAAGCACAAGGGGGCAGCAGAGAGTAACTAAAGACTGCTTGAATATAATGGAAAATTAACAACAATAGATCAACAAAGCAGAACAACTGATAACAGAAAACTAAAAACTCAAGAGTCCCAAAATGGGAGAACCATAACAGGAATCATTAGTTTTAAGACAAGCGTTCCGAACAGAACAGAGAAATAACCTTAAACATAGACCTTTAGAGTAGATGCAGTACTTTGGCAATCCAACTCCTACTGGGAGGCTAAGTTAATTAAAGGAGAAATCCGGTCATCAAGGAATAATCAATGGATCATAATTTATACCTAAAACTAATATGTTTGCGGTGGTTTAATGAATTTAGCGTTAATCAGTAAAAAACTAATAACTTTCGTTGCGACCACTGAGTCTGGGAGCGGCCATGTTTGCCCAAATATAGTAACCCCTCCCTCCTGCCATCTTCCAGCAGTGACGTCACGGTGCGGTAAGCCTAGCGCCATTCTCCCCGCTTTACAAGCAAAATCAATGGGAACTACTAGACACATCTGCAATCAACAACAATTATTGAAGATTTCCAGAGGACTTCACCATTGAAATTCACCAGAGCTATAGTGAAACTGACAATGCCCACGTGCATGTGTTCTTTGACAAACATGGAGGCCTCCAATTAAGCACATTTAAATTAAACTTATTCTGAATTAAAAACACTGATCATTTATTGAACAGTATGGAATCATTTCATATTTAAAGTACTTTCAGAAGTTTGAATTCTGAATGTAACCGCACTTTTCCTTTAAAAATGAATAATTTGTGCAGCTAAGGCTAGATTTCAAAGAATCGTAGAACCTGGTAAATATTAGATTAGTTTAACCTTCATAAAGGTTTCATTCATCACAGATTTACTTCTCATATCAAAAGTACGGTATTTCATCTGTTTATATAGGTTTTATGGAAGCTTGTATGTAATAATTTCATTTCAAGTACTTTCAGAAGTTTGAATTTTGAATATGACCAGACTTTTCCTTTAATGTTTAGTTATGTTTTGGCAAAATGTGAAAAAGTAACAAGGGAATGATTAGTTCAATTCAATTCAGTTTATTAATATAGCGCCAATTCACAATTCAAAATGTTCTATTAAAGGACAACCAACTGATAACATCGAATCATTGACTCTTCAGCAATCCCTCATACTAAGCATGCTTGTAGCGACAGTGGAGAGGAAAACTCCCTTTAAACAGGAAGAAACGTCCATCAGAACCAGGCTCAGTGTGAGCGGCCATCTGCTGAGGCCGACTGGGATTCAAGGAGACAGAAGCAGATATAGAAAAAGCAGCTGTGAAAGGCGGCTCCATCCAGGAAACACACAGCCAGGGAGACGAGCTCTGAGCCAGCTCCCATGTCAGAGGATGAAGAGAGCACATCCAGTTAGTCACAGTTAGAGAAACAGGACTACACTGGAAAACAGGCTGATCTCCAACATCTATAAACAAAGGTGTTGATGGCAGCAGCACAGCTGATATTTCTCTCCAGGATGGAGTCACAGCCAAACAGGAACAGACCAGATGAAGCTACTATGAGAAAAAGCAGAGAAAGCAGAACGTTAGAGATTGAACTAACAGATTCTGCAGAGTGGGAGAATAGAGATAGAATGAAGCAGAATTATGAAATAGGGGTCCCTATGTCCTCCAGCAGTCTAAGCCTATAGCAGCATAACTATAGAGATAGCTCAGGATAACCTGAGCCACTCTAACTATAAGCTTTATCAAAAAGGAACGATTTAAGGCAAGCATTGGTCTGAACAGAACAGAGAAATACTCTTAAATGTAGACCTTTAGAGTAGATGCAGTACTTTGGCAAACCAGCGCATATTGGGAGGCTTAGTTAATTAAAATGGGAGACATGATGCAGTTAAATGTATCTCTGTTTGCATAGTTGTGTTCAGGAAAGGCTTGCCCTCGCTGTGTCTCTTTCTCTAAGGACAGAGCCTGACGTAAACACTGCTATTTGTGAATCCGCATGCAACGTATACAAGCCAGGTTATCTCTGCTGGGGTCAATGCCGCCCTGTTTGCGTCTATAAAATGATCTGTTTCCTATTTGTGTCCCTTTGCCTCTCCGGCACAGCTCTGCTGATGTATACGTTTGTTGTGCAGGAAGACGTCAGTGACCAGGGTGGAGATGTACACAGTTATGACTGGCTTTCTAAATGATGTTGCGAGGCTGTCTTTGCTTTGATCTGGCCTGTGATTTCTCTTTAGATAAGTTAAACATTTGTTTTGGCCACAACAATAACAGCTAAAGCCCATTCTGTACAGTCACAAACAAACAATTCAGCCTAATTAACTGTTCTTTTGATTTTGATCAGGTTTTCGTCAAACAATACAGTACTGTCTCACACAGGATAAACTTGTTGCTGGGTAAGAAAAACTGATCGGGACATTTTGGAGCCAATCTCAGTCCTGAGAGCTGAAATCTAGTAATAATAATTATAGATGAGCAGAAAACACAGCAAAGGGAGCAGGGGTAGTTGCAACATTTTTTGCATTTCATTTTATGCAAAAACCTTACCAGTCAACGCTGATTAAAGAAAATACTTTTTTTTTTATTTGGAGCTTAAAGGACAGATGTTGCAGCTACCCCAAATATATTTCACTGTTGATGATTTTAAAATTGCAAATAATAAAACTTTTCTATTATTCATTTATTACTATTTTATAATAACCTTAGAGTGTTATTCATCATTTATCATCAGTTTCTTCCTGTTAAAAGGGAGTATTTCCTCTCCACTGTCACTACAAGCATTCTTAGTGTGAGGGATTGCTGAAGAGTCAATGAGTCGATGCCAGAGATGGGGACTCGAGTTTGTGACTCGTACTCGAGTCGCACTTATGTCGCATATTTAATGACTTCAGACTCGACTTAGACTTGCATTTGAAGGACTTCAGACTCGACTGAGACTCGTGATTTCTGACTTGTGAACAATATTTTATTTTTAAGTGTTTTTTGTTTTACTAACTTGACTGATCGCCGCTCGCCTTACCCGCACATAGCAGAGGTAAAAAAATGGCAGAGGGGCTGTCAAACTGTCACGTAGCACTGACGTCACTGACGCAACGCTACGTGACATATAATCCCGTGCGCATGCGTGCATGATCGACAAGCCAAGCTTTAAAAACTTCTTGGCAGTCGTAGACAAGAAATATGTTCTGAATAATGTTGTGAATTGGCATTAAATAAATAAACTGAATTGAATTGAAAATACTCCCCGCCAAGTCGGTTCTGTCTGTTCCAGGGCATTAAGTTACAAAACGTTATTGCCACAATGTTTCTTTTATGAAAGAATTGTTATTGTCCTGCTATTTGTTTAGGGTTTTTCTGTATCTGTTGTAGTTGCTAACTTCATATGTATTAATAAAAGGCAGGATTGTGACTGTTTTTTTTTTTTTTTCACAGCCCTTGTTTTTACTTAAAAATAAAAGAGCAGACATTTACTCCTAAAACTAGAAAAAGTTGTAACCACAAACGTCCGGTAAATACTGTAAGAAAATAGTTGTTTTTGAAAGAAAAACATAAAGATGCTAAATTTAACTGGAAAAATTTTGCGTGTGTGCTTTTTTAATTGTATTTTTCATTTACCAGTTCAAGATAATGATCGTTCCATAGATATAATAGTGACCTTTAAGCTACACTATATTGCCAAAAGTATTTGCTCACCCATCCAAATTATTGGAATCAGGTGTTCCAATCACTTCCATGGCCACAGGTGTATAAATTCAAGCACCTAGGCATGCAGACTGTTTTTACAAACATTTGTGAAAGAATGGGTCGCTCTCAGGAGCTCAGTGAATTCCAGCGTGGAACTGTGATAGGATGCCACCTGTGCAACAAATCCAGTCGTGAAATTTCCTCGCTCCTAAATATTCCACAGTCAACTGTCAGCTGTATTATAAGAAAATGGAAGTGTTTGGGAACGACAGCAACTCAGCCACGAAGTGGTAGGCCACGTAAACTGACGGAGCGGGGTCAGCGGATGCTGAAGCGCATAGTGCGAAGAGGTCGCCAACTTTCTGCAGAGTCAATCACTACAGACCTCCAAACTTCATGTGGCCTTCAGATTAGCTCAAGAACAGTGCGCAGAGAGCTTCATGGAATGGGTTTCCATGGTCGAGCAGCTGCATCCAAGCCATACATAACCAAGTGCAATGCAAAGCGTCGGATGCGGTGGTGTAAAGCACGCCGCCACTGGACTCTAGAGCAGTGGAGACGCGTTCTCTGGAGTGACGAATCGCGCTTCTCCATCTGGCAATCTGATGGACGGGTCTGGGTTTGGCGGTTGCCAGGAGAACGGTACTTGTCTGACTGCATTGTGCCAAGTGTAAAGTTTGGTGGAGGGGGGATTATGGTGTGGGGTTGTTTTTCAGGAGCTGGGCTTGGCCCCTTAGTTCCAGTGAAAGGAACTCTGAATGCTTCAGCATACCAAGACATTTTGGACAATTCCATGCTCCCAACTTTGTGGGAACAGTTTGGAGCTGGCCCCTTCCTCTTCCAACATGACTGTGCACCAGTGCACAAAGCAAGGTCCATAAAGACATGGATGACAGAGTCTGGTGTGGATGAACTTGACTGGCCTGCACAGAGTCCTGACCTCAACCCGATAGAACACCTTTGGGATGAATTAGAGCGGAGACTGAGAGCCAGGCCTTCTCGTCCAACATCAGTGTGCGACCTCACAAATGCGCTTCTGGAAGAATGGTCAAAAATTCCCATAAACACACTCCTAAACCTTGTGGACAGCCTTCCCAGAAGAGTTGAAGCTGTTCTAGCTGCAAAGGGTGGACCGACGTCATATTGAACCCTATGGATTAGGAACGGGATGTCACTTAAGCTCATATGTGAGTCAAGGCAGGTGAGCAAATACTTTTGGCAATATAGTGTATACCGCCTCAGTGACGGAGATGAAAACACAAGGAGAAACAAGCAAGCACGAAAATTATTGCACTTATTTTAATTAATCGAGTGATTAGAATTTATTGTGCGATTAATTGATTATTTTGACAGGCCTTCTCAAGACTTGAGACTTGACTTGGACTTGCAAAAAATGACTTATGAACATGTCTGGTCGATGCAATCAACTGGTTTTCCTTAGATAGAAAACTTTGAATCAATCTGACTGGATGATCTGGTGAACTGGAAAGTGACCTGAGATGACATGTGTTATTGAATTGGAAATGAAGTGAATTGAATTATTTATTTTGCATCTATTGTACAAAATGTACCTTTCTGAAAACTGTGAGTCCAAAACCATTTTGGAAAACCACACTAGTAGAAAACACTATCAACAGCTCTAACACTGCTAGTAATACACCTATATCTATTTGGATGTATGACAGCTTCATAATTCTATCTAATACGGTAATTCCATCAGTCCCGTTTTTATTTAATTGCAGCTATATTTTTACCTAGTGAGACTATGCTTTGTGTCCTTTTCAGCACATAAACACACATTTGTAGAAATGCATCTGAAATGTACGGAAGCCCAGACAGAGCGGTTGTGTCCCTCCGATACTTTTACACAATGGTTTTCTCGAGAAAACAAGTTACTTTTTTTCATTATCTAAAGATAACGAAAGCCGTTATTTCATGATAATGAGATGATTGGTGTGTTTTAACTGATTATAACCTTCTATACACAACGGTATTAGTTTGAATTCTGAATATGACCGGACTTCTCCTTCACACAGTATTCATAACTATAGAGGAAATAAGGCTGTTTTAAGGCCAATGCACATCAGCTTGTTAAGACTGTCGATCTTATACAACAACAACCCTGAGCAACTGCAGAGGCAGAAGCTGTGATGCTGCGTTCTTTTCGCATAAAAATGCGTAAACGCACAAATCTGTACTCTGGGTCAGGTGCTGGATCAAACTGTGGTCAAGTTGCTTTGACGATGCAACGCTCTGGTTGCTTCTGCTCTGGTCTGTTGCTTTAAATTAGAGAGCATCTTGGCTTTATTTTCTTTATGGGTTGAAAAAAATAGTTATAACATGTTTTCAAGCGAGAAAGTCCACCTCCAAATATCCTCTGTTCATCAGTTCATCAGGATTATGATCCTACTAAAATCAGCAGTTCTTGTTCAGAGCTCCAGTCCTCCAGCATATGGCTGGGAGGCAGCGCTGGAGATCCCCGCTGAAAGCTATAGAAGTATTTTTCATCAGTAGGTTTTAACATTTCTAGTTAATTTATGGAATTTATAAACTGTTTTGCTATAGTTCATGACAGCTTGCAGGTAGTGTCCATCTCCCCCAAAAAACTCCTGGATCAGATTTTCTGATTGGTTGATGCTCCGGCGTCCAGCGGCAAAAGTTCAGTTTGCTGAACTCCAGTGTCGAACACTCGGATGCGCTGCTGAACCTCTCAATGCCATCCCCCGTAGACTGTGCATGCAAACCAGATGCTTTGACGCTCAGAAAGCACTCGTTATGAAAGCATGAATGTCCAAAAGTGTTCTAGCTCTGTTCAAACAATCTCAGGAGATAGTCCAATATCTTGTTATCTTGGTGAAATTCACCATGAATGCATATTGTTGCAACTTGTTCCAAAGCTTTACTGTCGTTCTGTCATGTTTGGCTTCAGGTGCCTAACCCACATGCAGAACACTCCGAGACAGGATAAAAGTTCAAAGGTTTATTTAGAAGATGGAATACAAAAAATAAACAGATCCCAAGGGGAACTCGTCTGGTCACAAGTGGATTCTGAAATGCACACAGAGTTAACAGGTCCAGGACTGCTCACGAGTGGGTTCACTGCAGAGGGGGACAGAGGAGTCAGTGGAGGTCCAGGTAATTTGCAGGATGAGAGTGTGCAGGGCTGTACCTGTACAGGATTTGAGCTGAGCGGCTGAGGGGGGAACCTTGAGGGTCCAGAGGCTGTCGGCAGGCTGAGGGCTAGGCGGAGGCAGAGCTTGGTTTGAGTGTTGGCAGATACCGATTAGAGTTTCCCTTCTGGTTTCTTCAGAGAGCGGGCAGGCAGGTCTTTGACAGGAATAGTTTTCCAGGGTTCTTCAGAGAACAGACAGGCAGATTACCGGCAGAGATACTCTTCTGGGTTTCAGGTTTCAGACAGGTTCAATCTAGGAAGCAGAGAGGAGAAAACAGATCAGGTCCAGGTTCTGGTTTTCAGTAGGGCTGGGCGATATAGAAAAAAAGCTTATCGATAAAAAAAAAATGCATATTGATCGATATCGATAATTATTGAAAAGATTTGAAACCATATTTTACGTGCAGCTCTGCCTGGACTTTTTATAATATTGCTAAATGATTTAATTTTAATAAAAAACACAAACACAGACTTCCAATGAAATATTTATTTAACCAACTTTTTTAACCATAACAGAATTGTTTTAAAGAAAAATAACAAGAGACCTGGATTATGTTATTAAATACTGACAAAGAATAAACTAAAGTGACCAGAAAGTGACCAAAATAAATATAAAAAATAAATAAATGCCCCCCCCCCATGGCTGCCGCCGCCGCCCCCGTTTCCTGCTTTAACCTGAGTTACTTTGAAGTTTCTGGCCCCTCAGCATTTTTCTCTCAATTGTTAGAACTACGTGGGAAACTGCCCAGAACTGAAAATATATACACTATATTGCCAAAAGTATTTGCTCACCCATCCAAATTATTGGAATCAGGTGTTCCAATCACTTCCATGGCCACAGGTGTATAAATTCAAGCACCTAGGCATGCAGACTGTTTTTACAAACATTTGTGAAAGAATGGGTCGCTCTCAGGAGCTCAGTGAATTCCAGCGTGGAACTGTGATAGGATGCCACCTGTGCAACAAATCCAGTCGTGAAATTTCCTCGCTCCTAAATATTCCACAGTCAACTGTCAGCTGTATTATAAGAAAATGGAAGTGTTTGGGAACGACAGCAACTCAGCCACGAAGTGGTAGGCCACGTAAACTGACGGAGCGGGGTCAGCGGATGCTGAAGCGCATAGTGCGAAGAGGTCGCCAACTTTCTGCAGAGTCAATCACTACAGACCTCCAAACTTCATGTGGCCTTCAGATTAGCTCAAGAACAGTGCGCAGAGAGCTTCATGGAATGGGTTTCCATGGTCGAGCAGCTGCATCCAAGCCATACATAACCAAGTGCAATGCAAAGCGTCGGATGCGGTGGTGTAAAGCACGCCGCCACTGGACTCTAGAGCAGTGGAGACGCGTTCTCTGGAGTGACGAATCGCGCTTCTCCATCTGGCAATCTGATGGACGGGTCTGGGTTTGGCGGTTGCCAGGAGAACGGTACTTGTCTGACTGCATTGTGCCAAGTGTAAAGTTTGGTGGAGGGGGGATTATGGTGTGGGGTTGTTTTTCAGGAGCTGGGCTTGGCCCCTTAGTTCCAGTGAAAGGAACTCTGAATGCTTCAGCATACCAAGACATTTTGGACAATTCCATGCTCCCAACTTTGTGGGAACAGTTTGGAGCTGGCCCCTTCCTCTTCCAACATGACTGTGCACCAGTGCACAAAGCAAGGTCCATAAAGACATGGATGACAGAGTCTGGTGTGGATGAACTTGACTGGCCTGCACAGAGTCCTGACCTCAACCCGATAGAACACCTTTGGGATGAATTAGAGCGGAGACTGAGAGCCAGGCCTTCTCGTCCAACATCAGTGTGCGACCTCACAAATGCGCTTCTGGAAGAATGGTCAAAAATTCCCATAAACACACTCCTAAACCTTGTGGACAGCCTTCCCAGAAGAGTTGAAGCTGTTCTAGCTGCAAAGGGTGGACCGACGTCATATTGAACCCTATGGATTAGGAACGGGATGTCACTTAAGCTCATATGTGAGTCAAGGCAGGTGAGCAAATACTTTTGGCAATATAGTGTATATATTTTCCCGAAATTCCCGAAGATTCCTCAGAGGAGAGCCGCGCCGGGGCCTACACAGCTCGTACTCCTGCGGGTGTGAGCGGCTGAGATGATAAAAAAAAAGTTGGTTGTGTTATCAGACTTCGTTTTCACTGGTTCCCGACACATTTTACAGATGACTGTGGTTTGTTTTTGGTCTGACTTGCCATGACCGAAATACTGCCAAACTGCCGAACTACAAAAACCCTTCTTTGAAACAATTTCCTCCGCCTCTCCTTGCTGCGACATCTTCATGTGCTCTGTGTTGTGGTTTGAGAGGGCGGGGCTTGGTGACGGCGTGCCTGGGTCCATGATTGTGATTGGTTGGGAGGAAGTAGTGACTAGCATAAACCTACATGCTAGGCTACAATGAGAAGGAAGGAAAACTGCGTTTCTTTTTTATCGAACTTTTATCGACCCTCTTTTTTTCTATTGCGCCACATGTCTATCGATCGATATATATCGTTATTGAATTATCGCCCAGCCCTAGTTTTCAGGGAGTCAGAGGTTCAGACAGGCTGGTTGGCTCAGGCTTGCTAACCGTTACTGGCAAACACTCTGGCACTGGAGAGAAGTCCTCTCCCTCCTTAAATACTGATCTCCTGATGAGCAGATGAGCGACAGGTGGTTGCAATCAGCTCCGGCTCCAGGAGATCTCGTACGCCCTCTGGTGGAGAAAGTGGACAGACCTCCAGATCCCAACACATTCATTTACAAACCATGGCATAAAAACCTACTAAGCCTGTGTAGATGAATTCTGGACAGTCGATTCAATTCAATTAAGTTTATTTATATACATTAAATTTGGGGCCCTAGGCAAAGACAGGCTTGGAGCCCTCTGAATTGGGAAGACGACTCATAATACAGACCCATTATAGAGATAGAGAAATGTTAATAGAATAGACAAACATGACTCTATGTCTAGGGAAAAATTACAGTTTAAGATATCTTTAAGTCTGGTGTCCTATTGCTTAGTTGGGAAGAAAACCTGCGGCCACACTGTCCTTTCTGGAACCAGTTTGACACCCCTGCCCTAAAATGTGATGAAGCGTCCCTTTTAGTAAACTACATCCTTTCATCAAAATACTATTTTCTTGTGTTTCAATGTGTTGGTTATATTTAATACTTTCTCTGATTCCATTTCCAAGGTGTGTCCCACCATGCGGTTTGAACAGTCAGGCAGTGGTGGAGCGTTCACCTTCACTTCGCTGCAGGGGTTTCAAGCGCCTGTGATTAAAGCCAGCTTGACTGGACCTGCTCTGCGTTTCTCACATTTGCTCTCCGTGCCGTTTGGACGTTGTTCACCTAGTCAGCAGAAAGCAGCGAATGTGATTATGTTCAGTATATTTAAGTAAATGGGCAATTTAAGCTGCGTGTTGTAGTCTGAAACACAAAGGCATGTTTAGGAATCAGCACTTTTTCAGCGGATTTAGACCTATTAAGGTATTTTAAGATAATCAGTCCAGACCTTGAAGTATAAATCCACACAGCTTTCTTAAGATAGCTCTGACTAAATATAGCTCTGGTTAGTATAATGACAGATTGCACTGTCCCTCACGTTTGCCTTGAGGGAAGAGTGACTGTGCAACTGGCGTCACTGTCCCCCACAGTGATCTGAGCATGGTCGTCCTGAAACCACTGTCTCCTTTTTTTCCTCTGCTACCATTGTTCTGTGTGTTTCCTTTTAATCTCCACCGCCGTGGCGTTGTTCATGATGTTGGGGCCTGAGGGTTTGGAGTTTGGGTTACAATAAGGAACCTTTGGGAGATATATACCCTATTGGTCCAATGATGGAAATGTCTTATAAAGCTTGGGTGTGCATATATTGTACTTTCCATGCAAGTGATCTATAAGAAACTAGAATTATGTGAAAATGTGTGTTCCCTCTGTAACCCATTGTATGGAGCATGCACAGGAGAAATGGCCACACTGATAGAGAGGCGGGAAGGTGAAACCAGATTGCATTATTCCGTTTTGGTTTATGTAATGCTACATTTACACCTAAAGCAGCAGAAGCAGCAGGTTTACAAGCAAAAGGTCCCGCAGCGCATCACGAGCTTCAGAAGCAGCAGCCGCTGTAGTTGGAAAAATTGAACTTTAGCTGCTCGACACGCCACATCAACCAATCAGAGAAGCTGATCTGGGAGCTGGCAGGGAGACAGACACAGCGCTGCTGATGCAGAGCGCTATGATCACTACTCTGAAACAGTTTATTAACGCCTAAAATTACTAAAAATGCCGAAATCTGCCAGCAAAATATGTTAGATTTTATAATTTTGGTGCCTGCAGTTTGGATTACGTAGTAAGTCTTCAGGTGGACTTTCTTTCTTAAAAATATATTAAAACTACTTTTTATCCTCTGATCACAGTAAATATATCTGCCATTGTTCCAGGCAAAGAAAGGATAGAGTAGCTCCGCCCATCGCGCATCAGACCCATTTTTCCACCGTGCAGCCAGAGCAGCAAAGATGCTTCAGCCGAGCGTCAGAACTAAACTTGTATAAGCATAAAAAATGAAGCAGCACGCAAGTTTTTGCTGCTCCTGCTCTGAACGTAGCATTAGACTTCAATTGTAGATTGACTTTTGCCGTTTTTAATCAAAGGGAATGCAATTTTAAAAGTAGGGCTGAAGCAATTAATGGGCTTAATTGGTTATTGAAATAACTTTGAATAACCTTTGAAGAAGCTTCGCAGCATAAAATGCACATGCAGCAGATTTCAAACCAGCTTCTTCCCCAGCACCATCAGACTGCTGAATGTTGGGAAAAAAATGAAAAACTGGAAAAAAAACTGAAAAAAGCTGAATGTGGGGGAAAAAATGAAATCATGTCAGTCTCTTTATCCAACTGACAATATGAATATTTTTTGTATTTGATAGCAATGAAAACATTTTATATTTAATAGGGGCAATAAATGGACGTGGCTTCATGTTTTTTTCAGTTTATTGAAGATCCAAGATAATCCACACTTCTAAACAGAGATTAGAATATGATAAGCTGATGTAGGTAACCATATTTTACCAAATGAATATTATAAATAACTTGGTGAGCAACTTATCTAGGTTTTTTACTCTCATTTTTTAATTAATCAAAGCTGTTAACCACTCTGTGTTTGCTGTTGGCTCTTATCAGGAGGAATATCCCTACAGTTGTTAAACATAATAATTGTTAATTATTTGCCTGAAGCTGCTATTAGGATTAAAATATTTCTATAAATGTATCCATAAAGCTGAGATTTTACAGCCAGCACAGGGCACCGTCCTGCCTACCTTCTATTAACACTGTATGGTTATTATTTGACTTCACTTCCCTCAACATATAAATAAATGCTCCATAAATAAATAAGGTATGCTTATTTATTTATTGAGCATTTATATATTTCTGTATTTATTTTTAAATATGGCAGAGTTGGTCCTCCATATGAAACATTCTGCTTTGGTTAAAGAGTTTTTTTTTGGCTTATTTAAATACGCAATGACATTGAAGCATTGCTTTACCTGCTTTACCCTTTTAGGTTGAATGTAGAAGTGATAATGGCTGAATTTAAGATATAACTTTTTTTTCCATGTGCACGGTTTCATAAATGTGAATTTTTTTCAGTGAATGTTATTTTCCAATGTTAGGTATATGTATACTTAAAGCAGTAATCCTATGCAACGTTTTATGAGTAAGACCCCTACCCTCTACAAAATGGAAAATGAGCTGATTTTAGCCCGATGCTGCATCAAAGATAGAAGATGTATAGCCCTGAAACAAACCCTGGATCTCAAATGTAAGTTAGCTAATGTAAATGTCAAAAACTGTTTTTGGAAATACTGTCAGGAGATATATAGATTATGTCTATGGTTGCATCTATTTGCAAATAAAAATCTGTAGCAGCAACAGATTTGAATATTTACAATATATTGCTTATCATAATAATTTCTGGGACAGCAGCAGGGGTTTGAAGCTTTGATAAAGTTGAAATATAATCCCCACATCTCACCTGCATGTAGATTCCTTCTACACCTAACTGTTGCATCTTTATTAGCTGTCAGTGGCCTGTTTACTTACTGTCTACTTACTTATCAGAATCAGAAATACTTTATTAATCTTTTGCAGGAACTGCTGATCTTGCAGTGCAACCATTTACAGAAGAAAGAAAAATAAGATTGTGAGTACAAATAAGATATAAGAATAAATAAGATAAAGATAAGAATAAGATTAAGTTTTACAGTATATACAGTCAACATTATTTACACTTTACAATGCTGCTCAGTACCAAATTACAATTTTTGGACATAGGGAATTACCGTATTTCCACGACTATAAGGCGCACATAAACGTCTTTTTTCCCCTCAAAATGTGCGGTGCGCCCTTTGGTGCGGTGCGCCCTATGTGTGTTGTAACTGCGACTTTTGAGACCACCTCATTGAGGAGATGATGAAAGAGTGGCTGAGGGAGGTGAATGTAAGGAGACCAGGTGGTTTTTTCCACTCATCACCATCGCTGTTAATCTGTGACTCACAGCTGATGTGAAAAACATGGTGAAACAAATGAATGCTGTGCTCGCTGTTATTCAACCGCTTGACATCGGTGTGAACCGGACGCAGCAGGCGCAGCAGAAGCAGCGAGTTTACATGCAAAGTCAATGGTTGACGCGAGTATAGGCGCAGCAAAAGCTCCCGCAGCGCATTTTGAGCAGCAGGCGCAGCGCGTCAGGAGCGTTTAAGCATCTGACGCGCCGCCAACGCGCTGCTGCTGCTCGAGATGGAAAAATATAAGTTTTGCTGCTGGAAGCGCCGCATCAACCAATCAGAGAAGCTGATCTGGGAGCTAAAAGCGAGACAGACACATCGCTCTGATGACATATGATATTAAGGCAAATGAAAAGGGCTGGATGGATGAGGAGATGATGAAAGAGTGGCTGAGGCAGGTGTATGTGAGGAGACCAGGTGGTTTTTTCCACGTATCACCATCTCTGTTAATCTGTGACTCCATGCGTGCCCATCTCACAGCTGATGTGAAAAACAAGGTGAAACAAATGACCGCTGTGCTCGCTGTTATTCCAGGAGGTCTAACAAAGGAACTTCAACCGCTCGACATCGGTGTGAACCGGCCGTTCAAAGTAAGGCTGCGAGCGGCGTGGGAGCGATTGATGACAGACGGAGACCACAGTTTCACAAAAAGTGGAAGGCAGCGCCAGGCAAGTTACACCACAGTTTGCGGATGGATTGTAGATGCTTGGCCTAACGTGTCTGCTGGCACTGTTGTTCGAGCTTTTGCAAAAGCAGGCATAATTTCTGTGGAGCCGCACGGCACGGAAAGTGACTTTGACAGCGAAGAAGGGGAAACTGGCATGTCTGATTTAGTGCAGCTGTTTCAGAAACAGAGGATGATGGCTTTGATGTGTTTGATTAATACTTTGTAATAAATACTTGAATAAAGCACAATCATACTCAGTTTTGCTCCCGCTCTATTTTTCTACCTGAAAACTTAATTCAACAGCAGCCTCTGGGCCGCGTCTCCTCCAGGTTCACCACGGCGGCTGGCAGGTGTTTTTTCATCTAAATAATCTAAACTGCAGGCACCAGGATACCGGTAATAAAAGCGAACATATTCCATCAGCAGGTTTCAGGATTTTAAGTCAATTTAGGAGTGATCACAGCGCTCTGTCATCTGCGATGTGTCTGTCTCACGGCCAGCTCCCAGGTTTGATTAATACTTTGTAATAAATACATGAATATAGCACAGTCATACTCAGTTTTGCTCCCGCTGTATTTTTAAACATAGTAGAGGACATGTACCTGTATATAAAACCCGCGTCCTATAGTCCGGTGCACCTTATGTGTGTGTTAAATACAGAAATGGCACACATAACTGAGACTGCGCCTTTTAGTACGGTGCGCCTTATGGTCATGAAAATACGGTAATTAAATGAATAAATAATGGTAATGTAATGAAATGAGTGTCAGAGAGATGAATTATACAGTTAGATGGCCATAGGCTGAATGACTTCCTGTGGTGCAGCGTGATGAAATGAGCCTCTGACTGAAGATGCTTCTCTGGGTGACCAGCACATTTTTTCCCAGAATTTTAATGTAATTAAACTATCAGAACTAAAGAACAAGGAAATTAACTCACTGCATTTAACCCACCAGTGGGTTTGGTGTTATCAGTGTGATGCAGAGTCTGTTACATGATTTAGTTTTCTTAAAATTTAGCAGTGTGATGGCGGTGGGGAAGAAGCTGTTGCAGAATTTGCTGGTCCTGCATTGAATGCTGGGAAGCCTCTCCCCAGAGGGCAGCAGGGAGAACAGTCCATGGTGGGGGGGTGAGGGGTCATTGATGATGTTAGGGGCTCGGGACACGCAGCGCTGGGATGAAATGTCTTTAATGGAGGGAAGAGGAGCCATAATGATGGTTAAGGGTCTTGCTCAGGGACCCAGAGTGGCAGTTTATGGGAGTAGGGCTCGATCTCAGAACCTCAGGATTCCAAGTGCAACCTTACCACTAGGCCGCCACCCCCCAAAGCAGGCATTTTACATAAAGGGTCTTGTCAAAGGACCCACGCTGGCAGCTGATTCCCCCCAGCTGGGATACGAACCTCCTGTTTGCAGGACAGGGGACTTACCACCTGAGCTAGCCAGCCGCTAAATGGCTATAACATAGCATAACATCATGAAGAGGATGTGCAGAATTATCCAGCATGGATTTTATCCTGGCCAACATTCTGCTGTCAGAGTCCAGCTCCTCTCCAACATCGTGACTGGCCTTGCAGATGAGTTTATTAAGTCTGTATGCGTCCTTCGCCTTCCGTCTGCTGCCCCGGCATGCAGCAGCATAAAGGACGGCACTGGCCGCCACGGACTCATAAAATATCGACAGCATTGTCCGGCAAATGGTGAAGGACCTCAACCGCCTTAAGAAATAGAGACGGCTCTGGCTGTTCCTGTAGAGGGCATTTTTGTTTTTAGTTCGTCCAGTTTATGGTCCTTAGA
Source organism: Cyprinodon diabolis (assembly GCA_030533445.1). Taxonomy (NCBI): domain Eukaryota; kingdom Metazoa; phylum Chordata; class Actinopteri; order Cyprinodontiformes; family Cyprinodontidae; genus Cyprinodon; species Cyprinodon diabolis. Next base: position 37,227,646 of record CM060076.1, read on the forward strand.
CTTAGACAACTTTTATTGTCATTTTTGTAAACGCAGAGTTTAAAAAATGCATTGATAAGGAAATTCAGGGCATTAATACATATGTTGCAAATATGCAGTGTTTTTGGTTTGGTGTTATCAGTGTGAGTCAGAGTCTGTGACATGATTCAGAGTTTTCTCAACAGTTCATCAGTGTGATGGCGGTGGGGAAGAAGCTGTTTCAAATCCTGCTGGTCCTGCATTGAATGCTGTGAAGCCTCTTCCCAGAGGGCAGCAGGGAGAACAGTCCATGGTGGGGGGGGGTGAGGGGTCAGTGATGATGTCACGGGCTCGGGACACGCAGCGCTGGGATGAAATGTCTTTAATGGAGGGAAGAGGAGCCCCCATGATCCTCTCTGCTGTTCTCACCTTCTTCCAGTCTGAGGCGCTGCAGCCTCCACACCACACAGTGTGACAGCTGGTCAGAACGCTCTCTATGGTGCTTAGTTTGAAGCTACATATTTCTTTAACAAACTAAATGTTTAATTTGCAAACCAAACACTTAGCCCCAAACTAAATATTTCTTTAACAAAGTAATATTTTTATAAATGAATGAATAAAATAGTGAAAAGTGACTGGGGGGGGGGGATGGGACAAACCCCTTATTTTTCTGTTAAAACCCGCTAAATAAGCATAAATATTGATCCTAATTTTTGACTGGTTTACAAACAGCACCCCATAGATAATGGCTTAACTTTCACTTGTAAAGCTTTATAATGTTTTTTTCCATGAAGTCTGATGATAGATTATCTGAAACCCGGTGAAACATGGAATAATAGAAAGGGAATGCACTTTTGTCTAACAATGAGCTCCACTACATTTCTCTAATCACGACTATGACCTAAAACTCTTCTTTTCTGTCACTTTCCAAAGACTGAAAAAAAAAAAAAAAAAGTTGGAATCTGCCAGCAAAATATGTTCGATTTTATTATTCTTGTGCCTGCAGTTTGGACGACGTACATGACGACTACTAGCTAGCTATCTACTTCCAGCCGCCGCAAACTGCGAAGAGGCGACCGGGCCAGAGGCTGCTGTTGAAGGGGATTCCCAGTGACAGAGCTCTGCTGGTGTACGGGGGTCTGAGCGACTCCGACAGCGAAATAATATTTAAAGGCAGGATGGTAATCTGGATAAGCCTCGTGAGACCATCCTGATCTCGCGAGCTTTCAAGATTTCACTGGCTAATCAGTCTGGAGACTCTCCGTTAAAGAAAATTTGGAGCCGTTCACCAAACGAACGTCCAATCAGCGTTGGCTTTGAGGCGGGTTGAGGTGTTACGCAACGAGAAGCGCGACAGTTCAGTCTAAAGAACATGGCGGCTTCAGCCGATGAAACTAGCGTTAGCGTGGCTATCGAGCAAGTTTTATCGGAATTACAGAGTATTTCTTCACTGAAAGAAGAGCAAAACACTGCTCTGGAGGCTTTTCTCAGAGGAAAAGATGTTTTTGTTCTTCTCCCAACTGGTTTCGGCAAGAGTAGCCTGGCTTGTGGTTGTGTTTTCGTCGTCGCTCTGTTAGTACGTCATATGCTTCGTTGATCTGATTGGTTTATTTGGCCCGTCTATCACCAACATAGGCCAATCAGCTAACCAGTATTTTCGCCCCTTCCCAAAATTACTTCAACGGAAGGTTTCCAGATGGATATGCGGAGCAAATCCATCTGGCGGAGTCAGGTTAAATCTGGATGAACTGACGGCACTGATGAAGTTTTCAGGTGGACTTTCTCACATCAAAATATATTAAAACTACTTTTAACCCACTGATGGCAGCAAATATATCTGCCATTGTTACAGGCAAAGAAATGATAGGGTAGCTCTGCCCAACGCGCATATAATCCATTTACCACCTTGTAGCTAGATCAGAAAAGATGCTTCAGCCACGCGTCAGAACTAAACTGTACAAGCATCAAAAATGAAGCATCACGAACGTTTTTACTGTTCCTGCTCTTCCCAACCAGAAGCAGATAAACCCGAAAACATGGAATAATAGAAAGGGAATGCACTTTTGTCTAACAATGAGCTCCACTACATTTCTCTAATCACGACTATGACCTAAAACTCTTCTTTTCTGTCACTTTCCAAAGACTGAAAAAAAAAAAAAAGTGCACCGTGAGGGACATGATGCAGCAATTTGCGGTGAATCTTCTAAAAATGGAAAGTCCACAGACAGAATGGCCCAGCCAGTGTCTTCCACGTGTTTCAGACAGGTGCTGGAAAACTCTTAATTGTCTGAACGCCATGCAGCACCAAACACTGCAGATTATAGTTTTCTATTGGAGATTCAGATGGAGCTTTATACACGATTGGTGCTTATTATGTAAAATGTGAAAATAATGAAGTACATCTCTTCTTGGTATTTGGCTTTTCTGGCTTTATGTCCTTGGCTGATTTGCCGTTGGCTGAAGAAAATGACTGCTCGTTCGTTCTGCCCCTCCGTCACTTTTGGTGTGGCTGTTTGTGAAATGTTCACGTGTCTCACCCTGATTTGTGCTTCACACTGTTGATTTGTGTATCCTGTCGGGCCTCTTGTGATGTGTGCGTTTGTCTGTGTGTGAAAGATTGAGACGCTGCCAGTTGTGGTTCTCTCACTAAATCTAGGCAGCTCTCCAGCTGTCCAGAGCCTGGCGCCTGGCCTGAACAGCGTTGGGCCCAACCACAGGCCTATGGCTCCTCAGGGCACTTCAGCCCTACATTCACAGCCAGCCCCCACCCCCCCACATACACACACCCACAGACCAGCGGTTTACACAGATGGTTGGTGTAAGATGCAGGACTTGTTGAAGTTTAGAATAATCGTTGACAAGACAGCCTGCTTTTGAGAAAACTAAAAGATAAATAAAGGGTTTGGTCGGGACTGTGTGTTTCTGTGTTGGGTTCAATTACCCAGATCAACCGATAGATATTCAGAGAAAAAACACTCCGTGAAGAAACTGTCAATGGGTATGTTAGTAACTCAGTTTTAAAGGGGCTGGTACTCTTGGCACATCGAGACATGAATGACAACATCCCAAGTTTAGTTATTCTTTAAAGGCTACAAATTTAACTCCTCCCGGCCAGGAGGGGGCACACTCGCTCATGCCTGCTGCACTTCCAGACTTTAAAGTCATAGGGCAATCATATTTAAATGTTAAATCATTCTTGGTTAAACGTATAAAAATGTACTCATTATCAGATTATATTGTCCCAAAAAAAAAATCCTGTCTTATTTGTATTTTTTTCGTTATCTTCTGCAGGCCAGTTAGTTCTACGTCAGCCTGAACACCTAAATTTCAGCCAATCATATATCAACGGTCATCTGTCAATCAAATTTTTTCGGTCATAGCATCTTGATTCATATGTAGCAGCTAATATACGCAACGGTTGAAATAAGAATCACTTCCTTTCCCATTGAGTTGCGTCCCAGTGTTCACGGGGATGGACGTCTGTGTCTTCGGCAGGCGTAGAGCTAACAGAACTGGCAGCGTTGCGAGGCAAGGGCTCAAACATGTACGGCTGGAAGCCTTCTACACCAAACCAAGCTTCTGCCGCCCTGGCGTCCTCTTCCACAACATCTTCATCCCGCTTTCCTCCTCTAAATAAAAAATGGATGACGGAGGAGACTCATCCACGACCTCCGACACTAAACTCTCCTCCTCTTGCATGTTTCCTCTGTCCATAGCGTTCCTTGACAGTGTCGTTTCTAAGTCACCAATTTAGTGCTACTTTGTCCCAATGGAATTTCCCATTGGGAACCTACTAGCACTGAGTTGCTAACTGGTTAGCAAGATGCTTCAGAGACACCGGCCACAATCAAACTTGCTTGTGAACCTTCTGCCACAACAATTCTGCCCCCTTTATAACTGGCCAAACACTTTCCCTTTATTAACTCGTGTTAAGTCTGGCACCTCTCGGGAGAATTCGGAAATGCAGCGGTTGGAACGGCCTTTTTCCTACTACTTTAGACATAGTGAGAGAAAAAAAATATGGAACTTTTTTTTGTTGCCTTTTTGCACATCTGATTTTCAGTGAATTGTAAAAGTAGGAAGCTATTGTTAAAAAGTTGATTTGAATTGTTCACTTCAGTGGATCCTGCTTCTTCTCAGTAGCTATCTTAGTGGGTGGTAAACCATAACAGCAGAATGAAAGTGCTGATGCAACTCTAGCATTGGTCAAACATAACACAATGGACCTTGTGAGCTCAGTTTTTGTTTATTCTCCCATACAGTCTGCGATATGGGATTTGGTGCTGAAGGACTCCTCTTTCAGCTGACCTCCCTGGCTGTGAGTAATGAGGCAGGACAGGTTCTCAGACGAGGAGCTGCACTTAAACCCAAGATTCTTTGACCTGACCCTTTTCTTTTTGTTTAGCTCAAGGGTCTAATGACCTGTAAGGAGAGTTAGGACTTCAGAGAAATTATATTTACATCTGAGGTGTTTATTTACATCTTCTTTTCTTTTCCTTTTTGGGAAGAGGAGGCTCCTGGTGTGAACAGTAAGGTTTGCTTGTTTGTGTTTGTCGCCATCTTCTGGTCAGAATGCAGTACTGCTGCTCTCAGAGGTCACCAGAGCTGTTTTTATTTATTAAAGCTCTTCTATTATGGAGGACCAACTCTACAAGCTCTATTTATTTTAAAATAAATACAGATAAGACACATCCTTCCTAATTTGCATAAAAAGGCAGAAATGCAGACAGAAATGTAAAAACAACGGGCAGAAATAAATAGCTCTGAAGAAATAAATAGGGTAAAAAAAAATTAAAAGGAAGAATAAAACGGACAAAATATTATAACATGCACATAAATAAATACTTAAAAAAATAAAGTTGAAGATTATAATGGACAATAAAGGAATAAGGTAATTATTACAAACCAAAGAAAATCAATAAGCTATTTAAAAGAGATTTATGACTTTAATGTCTCACTGTATAATTTAATTTATACCTACATTTATTTGTTTATTGTATTTTTTTTGGAGGGGGGCAATTAATTGTATGCTTATTTATTGAGCATTTATCTATGTATATATTTATTTTTAAATATGATAGAACTGATCCTCCATATTCTATGTTTCACCTCCAGGGGGCAGAATGTGCATAGGATTCACATTCAGGGTGGTAGAACAGCTTAGCAGGTTTTTATCTACTGTTTAAATGAAGATAATGGAGATAATAGAAGATAATCTTATACTCTGCAGAAGGTTACTCAATATTTTTGCCTAAATTTGAACAAATGGAATTTACAGAAAATAGAGGAATAATAAATAGAAACATTTTGTCCTGCTAAAGGCTTTCTTAGCCCTAGAAACTGACGTCTGATTATTTTTGAAACAACTGAGTTTGATGTTAAATTATTATTATTGTTTTCGTTTCAGACACTAATGGGACAATAATATAATCCTTTAGGTCTTTTTTAAGGAAAATAATGTAGATTTTCCTTTAAAAAATGTGTTCTTTTTATTTTTGTCTACAAATGTTGGTGTTAACGGAGTCATAACCTCGTGTTTCACTAAGATATTCGCTCTAGACGGCGTGTTCAACTGAATGTTTCATCATTTTAAGGTTAAAAGTTTAAATAGTTTGCATTCAGACCACTACTTTTTCTTCCAAGTGTACGGTTGAGAATCTGATTTGTGTGAATGCTTGTTTGCATGGGATGTCATGTAGCAACAGTAGCAGTTAGCCACAGTTTCATTACCATCACTTCCCACTATTTTACACAATAGGTCAGAGGTCACGGATTAGCGGACCGCGGTCCGGATCTAGACCCAACTTGATTCAGAACATTTATAAATTACAGGATGTTGTCTAGTTTCACTTGCGCCGCTGGAGCATCCGGCTCCAGGCTGCACTTGAGACAAATGATCCAATGAGCTGCTGTCAGTCTGGGTTGCTGCTGCTGCTACTTTTAGACACAGCAGGCAAACCTGTGGCAAGCCGGGCGATGGGAAAGAAGGAGAAGACGATGAGAAAAAGAGAGCAGAGAAAGTGTGGACTGCTGGAAGAACTGTGGTGAACTGGTGAAAGAAAAGTGAAATGGTGCTCAAAGATGACCCTGCACATTTAGAGGATGTTTGGCTCAACCTGCTGCTGTGAAGCAGGATTCTCCACCATGAACAGAATCAACAATAAATCTGGATCCAGGCTCAAAATGAGCTCCTTGATATATCCACCTGTATATAAGCCAGTATATATTTTTATTTTGTTTTTCATTGTGTGTGATAAATGTACACTTGCACCTTAATCCTTATATACCTTGATATGCTGTATATATATTGTTTATTCTTAATGCACCTTTTTCCTCCTTGTTTGCACCTTCTTTAATTACGATGCCAATACGTGACCAGTGAATTTCTCCGCTGTGAGATCAATGAAGCTCATCTAATCTAATTCTAATGTGCTTTAGAATGGCTTAGTCTCCATTCAAACCCAGGTTTAAAGCCTTGCAGGGCAGCATAAAGCCCACTGCCAACATTAAGACAGAAAAAAGAAAGAAAAATAACAAACTGTCAGTTCAGGTGTTTTATAAAATATGTAAATTAGGAAATTGTCTATAAACCAAACTTGAATGATTGTTGTTTTCTGCTTCAAAAAACACTTTAGATTTTAAAATGGAAAAATGTTTATTATATTTTTTTTATTTAAAAATTCAACGTATAACATGGATGCATAAACACCTCATTTTATTTCAGTGTAAAATTATGTTTAAAGTAACAGATTATAATTAAAATTGTCTCTGGACCTTTACTGGTTGATTTTCTTTATTCGGACCCCGCTGATTTTGACTGGGTTACTCCTGCTATAGGTATTAAGTTACAAAAGCACTAATATCTCTATACCACCGGCTAAAAAACTGTTTTAAAGCCGGGATTTGGATTGGGAACAGCTCAGTGACGCCTGACTACCCGGCCTCGTTTGAAAAATGCAGCTTAACCCCATATTTTCAGTGGTAGAGGCAGGGGCACCACCAGGAATCTGGGGCCCCATGAAAGACATTTATATAGGGCCCCCTCCACCAAGAAAAAAAAATGAATGCAAGCTTTAATACTGCTATAAAGATGCACTAAAGACTATCGTTTACATATTTTATGTAATTTTTATTTTAGAATTTCTACAAAGGAAAATTATCATAACGTGAAAAAGTTAAATATACATTAACTTTTTAATTTTCATCTTATCAAAAATAATAACAGCTTATTTAAAACAAAAAATAATATAGTATTTTAATGGTGTAAAAATCTTTTTATATATTCAATATATTCATACTTTGTTTCACTGTTTACTCCTGAAAAACAAGGGAGAGCACAGAGATCATTTATTTCACTGCTGAATTAGTTTTTTAATATTTGAAATATATAGGGGGGGGAATCTTTTCTTCTTCTTTAGAAGATGCCGGTGCTAGCAAAGCCGGCTAATGTTAGCAGCCTTTCACAAATTGCTTAAATCCGGAGGAGGAGCTAATTCGCACTCTTTGGACTTTTCTCGTTTGAACACCCAGCCAACCAAAAAATAAAAACCAGTATCAACCGGTTTTAACCGAACGCCAACACCAACATGACAGTTCGGTTTCCAGGCAATGATTCCTTTAGAAGAAATTGGCTCTGTTCCAATTCATGGGACGCGTCCTCAGAAGGCCAGATCCGAAGGACGATTACGTCATAGCGCGGCGCAGAGTTCTGGTCGGATTCCAAGACTCCTCGTTATGCGGCCTTAAAATGCGTCCTTCTTTTAGCCCGATTTGAAGGACGGTCCGATGTATCCTCTCTATCCTTGGATATCCCAGGATTCATTGCGAGACCAAGCAGGCCGGCGGCTCTGTGATCAGAGGAAAGGTTACTGAACAGTGGTGAAAATTGGAAGTTCAGTTTAATATACTACAACTCTGTGAATAGTTCCATCTGAAATGAATGAAAATAGTTGTTTTAATGGTTATTGAGTCAGATATGTGGCGGTAATGTTTGGTTTATCTAAAGGTTTTTCTCTGTTACTGTGTAAATCGGTTTGGCTGTAATTTAAGGACAGATTCTAATAGATCTGCAGGGTGGGAACTATAAATCTGATAGGATTGAGATTTTTTTATTGTTGTTTTGCACAATATGCTTAACTAAGTATTTTTTGTTGTTGAATATTAGAGATTTTGCAGATATATTTTGTAGATACATTGTTTAGATTTACTTCTATCTTTCTAACCCTTTTATAGAATAGAATAGAAAATCCCTTTATTGTCCCACAATGGGCAGATTTACAGCAGCAGAAAGATTATTGAAATGGTCACACAAATGAGGACCTTAGAAAAATGTATAAAAATAACATAATAGGGAAGAGTTAAAATATAAAAAATGCAATTCTGTAAAGTGTTTTAACAATATAAAACTGGAGAATTAATAACCAATATGCAGCTATGGACATTTTTACAGTAATGGATATTTGAAAATAGCAGCAACATCAGAGATGTGCAGAATGACAGCAGCAGGTTATTTAACTGACTAAGGTTTCTATCATTACATTTGATTTTATTTGTTCCTGCTACCGGTGGTTGGAACCTTTATTCCACTCTGGATTCTTGTTAGTGTAGTCTTTGTTCACTTTACAATAAAAAAGAAATAAACAAACAGTTTTGAAAACTTCAGTATTCATTCTTTTCCTGCTTTGTGTGTCAACTGTCACGGTTGCTAAGCAACATATCCTACAGTGGTGAATCCCGCTGAAGGGTAGACCTGTTTGGATTCACAGCCAAAACAGTGTAAGCAGGTAGATCGCATCAGAGCATCAGGTCGCAGTGTGAGAACAAACATCTAGAGCTGTGAAATTTTAAACTCTGCAGTTTCATCGTACAGTGTGAGCTGTAGCTGCTTGCAACGATTGAAAAGAATCGCACAGTGTGTGCACAGCTTAACAAATAGACGCATATATTTAAACATCCGTGATTTCTTGATAAAAGGTATAGCGGATAAAATCATTTCAGGTTTGAGTTCAATTGGTCAGTGGGGAAAATGACGCTTCTAAGCCATAGATATATTCTGCTTACATCCCACTCTGTTGTTTTTCTTCATGTCTTTACAGAGGATGCAGGGACTTATTTCCCCAGCATTAAGAAGGATCCTGGCCGTTACCTGCAGCCGTGCTCAGACTCTGTGAAGACCTGGCTGCGCAGCATGAAAACCGCCGGGAAGGTCCTCCTCCTCATCACCAGCTCCCACAGTGATTACTGCAGGCTGGTCTGCGAATACATCCTGGGGTAAGTGACTGGAATGGAGCTTCCTTTATTTAGCCAGGGGGGAATTTACCATTTGGCAATACTATGCAGTTGCCCAGGGCCCCAAGTTCCTGGGGGCCCCATAAAACTCTGTTTATATGTATGGTTAAATCAACTATTCCCTTATTTGTGCACATTAATTATGTTTTTGATAAAAATCCTTTCACTAAAATACCATCAGAACGCTTATAATATTGTGTCTGCTGTCATGATTCATGCAGCTATTATTTCATCCAAATGAAAAATGGAGAACAGAGAAGCAGATCATGGCTTGTCTACAGTGAAAAGAAGGACTGGGTTATTTACTTTGGCCTTTTTGGAAACACAGGAAGGAGCAATCAGCTAAGTGAGCTTAGTGCTTGGAAAAAATCTTTCATTCCTTTAGAGACAGCATGAAAAGTCAGCTGAGTACAAAACATAGAGAGGAAAACAAGAAGAAAAGGGACAAGAAGAGAGGGACACAACCTAGAACAGATAATGGATGTCTATTCTATTAACATTTCTCTATCTGTAGAACAACACTTTAGCAAGTCTCATTTTCCCTTAAATGAAGGTGTTTGGTGCTGGTCCTTAAGCTCTCTGAATAGGGTGTGTAACATTGGGCTGAAAATGGCATATTTGCTGTTCTATGAGCCCTAATGCAAGCCTGGTTCACTTTTGCCGCTAGGCGTTCATGGAGACAAGTCAGCTTCTTCATCCAGTAGGTATGAATCATGTCTGAGCCTGGAGCTGTCCACTTCCTCATACCCTAGAGTCTTTGTTGGAGGTCTGCCATTGTGATGTTTGCTGGACCTTGCTCAGGGAGATTAGCATGGTCAGATTTTAGGTCCTTTAGCCACTAAGAATCTTTCTTATGTTTCTTTCCCGTTTATCCTTCTGGTAATGTTCAGTCTGCATGAGTTGTTATCCTGCCACAGGTGCCATAGCTGGTTCTTTATGTATGGGTTGGTATATTTAGGTGTTTTTTTTTGTTTTTTTCCTTGGCACTATCTTCATATACTGAACATTTCTTATGCTGAAATCTTTTTATTTCATGTTAGAGCTTTTAAATCATGAAACATGTGTAATGCATATTGTGTCCACTAGATGGTGGCAAAATACTCCTTTCGGGATGGAAGGCACATACTGGATAAATGTAGTAGAAATACACAATATTGGCTTCAATCTGACAGGAAATGATTGATTTTAATTGTTAAAGATGTAAATATCGTAGAGCTCCTCCAGAGGTTAGAATTAAACCCTGTAAAGTTGGAGGTTTCTCACCAACTCTATCCTCCAGATCTAATACAGCTGCCATAGGAAGTAGAGATAGACGCAGTGATAAGCTGTGTTTATTTATCTTACTAAATAGTATTTTAATATTCTGTTTTACAAATAAAACTTCTAGGTGTATAACTTCAAAAATAGATACATGCTGAGTGAAATTAGTTACTGAAACAGAACCAAACGTATTAGATGAACGTTTGAGGCCAAAGCCTTTATTGGGTTCAGGATGAGCGGCTGTTAGTCTGCTCTACATTCCATGCGGTTTATTTACGTAAAGAAAACCTTGTTTTACACTCAAACTGCTTCAGAAACATAATGATATAAACCTCCGTCTGATGTCCACAGCCAGTATAAACAAACAGCCATATTGCTGTGGATAGGGCTCTTTAGCTTTAATCCAGAGTTTATGTGTTGGTTTTTTATGTCCTCGTAGAAGTCGATCTGAAGTGACAAGGAAAAAAGGTAAAGCTATCTAAACCGGGTACTTCCTCCACCCCCCTGCATAAACACAAAAACACATGTTTTTGAACTGTGGGAGAGAACTGGAGTACCTAGAGAGAAACCTATGCATGCATGAAAAGAACAGACAACAACAAACCTTAAGTTGAGATTTGAACCCAGGAACCTTTTTCTGCAGGGCAGCAGTGCAACATTTAATTGCTAATTAAGGACTAAGGTAGGAATTAGGAGTAGGGTTAGGTTTAGAGAAATCTGAAAATGAATGGCAGTCAATATAAGATCCTCATCTAAACTTGAATGTGTGTACTTTCATGCTCTATATAGATATAGATCTATAGTGAAGGCTCTACAGGAAACTATACCAGCTTCATCTTCCTAGGGTTGGTTAATGAAGAGGTTTGTGACGTTTAGATTGGTTTCCTTTGCTGAAAGACACTTCCTGTTTTTCTCAGGGTTAATCTTAATACCTCATTAGCTTTGATAAAGCAATATACTCTTATTTCTAAGTCAAGTGTTCTTGAGTGTACAAGAAGGTCCTATCCTCTTCTCAGAGCTGCTTTAGAAATAACACACACAGGCCAGAGCAACTCTGCAACAGGACAGCGTGCCTAAAGAAGCTGCTCTTTGTACTCGGCTGGTTTATTTTGGAGCACATGCTTCTTTTCTCTCTGAAGGGATGATTGAAGTCTTTATTCCAGAGCCAAGGGTTCTTTTGCTCAGCTGTATCAAATTGGGCTCAGTGTGTTTTGACTTAAATTCCCACTAGACTTCTGTGAAGTTACAGAATTCCAGCTTTCTGGTATTTTGAAATACCTTTGAAATATTCAACGTATCATAATACCTTTCATACAAGGGTAATAGTAGAAATAATACTTAATGGTACAAAGAAATGATCCAAATGTCTATCTGAGGGATTGAAGTTCGGAATTTGCAAAAAACGTTAAAGATTAAGTTACTAAGAAGTGGAGCTGAAAGTTAATTTACCTTAAAGCCGATATAGCATGTTAACCCTTCACTCAAACCTTAACAGCCCAGCCTGATCACTGGTTTAATTCAATTTAGTTTATTCAGTGATACAGTAGCAGACATACAAAACGACTCGAGAAGCACCGATCTATAAACACTTTGTTAAAAACAGTTAAATCAAACTAGCTCCACAGGTCGCTCTGTCTAGGAAAGAAAAAGTTTAACAGATGACCTCTGACCTAGTTTTCGACTCAAAAAGGATGAAAGAAATCCCATAAAGTCAGTACACACTGAGCCTGTAGCTTTGTCTACAAGAGAAACAGGGCTAAACAGTGAAAAACAGCCCAACTCCATCATCTATAACAAAATGTGATGACTGCTGCTGCCTAGCCGCTGCCTCCTTTCAGGATGGTGTCACAGTTTAATAAAACCAGACCAAATGAATAAACAATAGCGACAAAAAGCATAAAGTTAAAAGTTGATCAAACAAATATTGCACAATTGGGAAAAACAAGAAGACTGAACAGATTAATGATATGTGGTCCCTATGTCCTCCAGCAGTCTAAACCTATAGCAGCATAACTATAGAGATAGCTCAGGATAACCTGAGCCACTCTAACTATAAGCTTTATCAAAAAGGAAAGTTTTAAGCCTAGCCTTAAAAGTAGACAGGGTGTCTGCCTCACGGACTAAAACTGATACAGTAGCAGCCATTCAAAATGGCCCTTCCCAGTCAAATGAAAGCCGAATGGAAACCAACTTATAGCCACTGCAGTGACCCCCTTCTTCTCTGACTCCACCCTTTGACTGAATTACAGGGTTTGACCAGGAGAATGTGCTTCTATTAAGATTTAAATTTCCACAAATCATGACAGAATATTTTAGTAGAAATATTGATGTTAAAAAGGAATTATAGGGACTATTAATGAAAAATGGGGAACTATTGAATGTACTTGGTTCGACTGGAGAGGAGCATTCACTTGTTAACAAATGGTCGAATGAGTTACCATATGCCCCTAAAAATTAAATTGAATATTTAAACTTAAGGGTTTGCATAACCTATAGTGCCTAAATTATTGTCTAAGTTCTTTAAAAAAGTGGAGCCAGACCAACATGAGTGTGTGACCTCGGGTAGAATGGTCTCATTAAAAACTCTGCTGATCTTTCTAGAAACCTTTCCCAGAAGAGTGGAGTCTGTTACAGCCGCAAAGGTTGGAAACAGTATTAAACCCAGTGGGTTATAAGCTGAGTTTATTTAACTAAGCATATGTAAGGTATTCCCAGATCTGCAAAAATGTAGTTATGTTACAACCTTAATCCAAACGGTATCAGATTAAGGCTGCAACTAAAGATTATTTTGATAGTCGATTAATCTGTTGGTTATTTTTTCCATTAAGCAATCAATAATTGGATAGCCAAAGGTTCCTTAAAGAAGACTTTTTCCGAACTTAAACTAGGTGAAACTAAAACCTTTCCACTTGAGGAGTTCTGGATAGAGCATATTTACAGATGAAAAAGGTTTTTTTTTTAATCTTAAATGCAAAATATTTACATATTTTTTCACAATCTTGGTATAATTCCTGCTCTAAATGGCTCAGTTTATGGCGTGAGTCTCTATACTCCAGTTAACTATTAATCGATTACTAAATTAATCTGATGAATTGTTTCAGCCTCTTATCAGATTAAGCTATTTTCTCAAAATTATACAGACAATTCAACCTTATAAAAATGTGATAAGCCTCTTTTCACAGGAATGGTAGATTGGTTTGCCACAGAAACACATCTGAGACGTCCGTCAGCGTTGTTTAAAAAAACTCAGCATAAATCGAATCAGCTGTAGTTTCCAGTCATCATTCAGTCTTACAGTATAAGTTCAAGCCTTAAGGGACCTCTATCATGTAAAATTGACTTTTTTGAGCTTTTACATGTTAAAAAGCTATTTCTCCAGAATTATCATGAATCATGGGCGTGCTTCGGTGGCGAAGTGGTCCGACCTGTGGTCCTTTGCCGCATTTCTCTCTCATACTCACTCTCATTTCATCCCACTTTATAAAAAAAAAATGAGCCACTAGTGCCGTAAAAAACCTAAAAAAAATGAATAAGTCATCAATCATCCTTACATGTCTGAGTATCGAGAAAAAACAGGTTGCCATGCTAGCTACTTAGACCATGCCATGCCTGCCCATTAAATACACACCCACTTTCTCCAATGGCTGGTTTTGTGCGTTTTGTGAGTGCAAGCGTTTCTGCTTAAAGTTGAGTTAAAGTGGCTCTTTCAGCAGCTAATCTTTACAGTGACAGCGACTGTCGCTCTTTAAGCTTATGTCCAACACACAAAAATATTTCTTTAGCTGGCAGAGGTCTTTGACTTTGTTAAGCTTTGCTGAAAAAGAGTCTAATCATTGCATGATTTCATGCTGCAGCATCTCTAGGAAGATTTAGTTAAATGGGCAGCACTCAAACGGTGAAATGCTGCATTTCAGTAAAGGCGAGCATCTTTCTTCCAGCTTAGAAACATTTCATAATACGGGTTTGTTTTGTAGTGCAAATGGAAATACCTCATTGTCTACCTTCTTATACTTGACTTTGGAACATTTTAAACAATTTGATTCAAGACCTTTAATGATCTCTCTAGATGTTTGAGTATAGACTTTTATTTTTCTAGAACAAGGTGTTGTAGTTACAGTTAACTGTTTCCACGCTGGAAAAACCTGATATGATATAGGCCAGTTGACTCCAAGGTTTAGGAATTATTTAATCAGATGTGTTAATGAATGAGCCCATTTAAAAGATGCTAGATGATGCCATGTGTGATAGGGTTAGGGTTAGGGTTACATCTACTGCACTGCTTGTACGCGTGAGTATTGCGATACGATACATGTCTCGATACTTGGGTCGCGATGCGATATTATCACTATATTGCGATATCAACATATATTTTGCAATATTTTCCCTGCTATCAAAATTTAATGTTTTGATTAAAAAAGCAACGTCTCAGTAATGGCTAATTAACGGTTTCAATTTAAGGTTGATTTTTCCCAACTTGCATCCATACTGGGCTGCGTCGGTGACAATTAGATTTCATTTAAACTTCCCATACACGTAAGTGCACTTAGTTGCGTAGTATTGACATCACCATGTAACATCTCATTAGTATTTCATTTTCAATGAACTACAGGAGGGAATATAGAAGCAAATTGTGTTGCGTTATGTCCTATTCGTGACCTTATGTTCGCTCGGTAACACGGAGTATGCAGGATGTAGACAGGGTTTCTACAGGCTGGAAGTCACGAACAAATCTTGGCAAAAAACAGGGTTCTTAATGGCTGACTCGCACGCAATCGCATCACAGGCCAAGAGACTTCCAGGAAGTTCTCCAGAGCGTCCAGTCGTGCATGTGCATCCACACAGTGCAGTATTGAAACTATAAAAGCAGCCTAAAATGCAATCAGATAATCGACTGAAGGTGTCTTGACTTTTGAGATTCTATCATTTGAAGATTCCACAATATATGTTCATCGCAATATATTGATCGTTTTATATTTTGGTATCCATGTTGCTTGGGGTTTGAGTCAATCCACGTCTTTCACTATGACTGCCTCAGCTATAGTTATAGCGCCGCGCAGCAAAAGGGCTCCACAGCGCCATCTGCCAGCCTGGCCGTACAAAGGTAGCCCTGTTTTAGGCAAAAATCTTTTGCTTTTAAAAAATCGATACTAGGAACTAAAAGATCGATATTATATCAGACAGCCAAAAATCACGACATATTGCCAAAACTAATTTTTTCTACACGCCTAACTACTTGTCTCAGATGTTAGAAATTTGATAGGGTGGCATATATTTTTATATGAAATAAAACTGAAACTGCAGCTCATAACACTTCATATGAAGGTTTATGTCTAATAAATGTCAAGTAAATGTAACATCTCCCGTTTTACGGGTCATCCCAAATAGCTCTTTATTTAAGGAAAGTTCCCATGCAGAAATAAATCTAAATTCCTGATTCACAGCTAGAAACCTGCTCTGCTCCATAACTTACCCCCGTTTATTCCTGTCTGGATGTTACAGGAAGGATTTTGAGGAGCTGTTTGACGTCATCATTACCAACGCCTTGAAGCCTGGGTTTTTCTCCTTGGTCCCCCAGCAGAGGCCCTTTAGGACCCTCGGTGAGTAGCAGTGCATTCATCTATGCACCTGCAGCCCAGTAGCATCACTACAGTTGCTTCATTTTTCTTGGGAAAACAATGTGCATGTTACTGCCTAGGCTAATTAGCCGTAGCTTTGTCTCTAGAATTCCTCCATTGTTTTTGGTATTGGCTCCATAACTGTGAACCAAACACTCAGTACCTCAGTGAGTTACATCAAACCATGATTACACTTTTTATGTTTATTGTTAATTTTTCGGGCTGGGTAAAAAAATCGATTTAATTGATTTTGAATCAATTCTTTTACGTTTAGGGAATGAGATTTGTTAGTTTTATAGTGACGTGCGTGACGTTCACATTAAAATGAGCAGGAAAGATGCAGTCAAGATGACTTCAAGCCAGACAGCTGCAAATATAACCAATAGGTTGACTGAACACATTAACAACTGGAGGCTGACCAGCAAACACCCTGTAGTTGCTACAGACAACGCTGCTAATATGGTTTGTACAATGAAGGTAATGAAGCTCATGCATGTCTGCTGTGTCATGTCTGTTTGCTCGAGTGAGGCTTCACTTTTTCACTTTTCACAAACAAGTTTGCACTTTTGAGACTGTTTTGTTCACATCTCAAGTTTAAACTGTCTGATTTACAAGTTTGCATTTTGTGTTTGATATGACAGGAAATAAAATACATGAGTGTTTTGAAACACAGTTGAACCACTTTCATTATTGTAAAAACAGATCGAATAGAAATTAATTGATTTAGAACTGAATGAATCAAAATCAAATCGATTCAGGACTTTGGCCAAAATACCCGGCCCTGATCATTTTTATTTATAGTTTTTTCACATAGATGTTTTTCCCAAAGATTTCATCCTCTGACCCCTTAAATCAAAATAATAACATTTAAATGATTAATTGAACTTTATTAACCTCACATTGGAGAAATTTACCTCTGCATTTAACCCATCCCCTTGGGGAGCTGTGGGCTGCCATTGTGTGGCAGCCGGGGAGCAATTTGGGGTTAAGGGTCTTGCTCAGGGACCCAGAGTGCAGGCTGTGGGGATCAAACCAGGTACTTGCAACCATCTCAGAGCACAGAGTGCACTGCTCTAACCTACTAGGCCAACACTTCTCTGAACACCAGCACTGGAAAAATATTAAAAAAGTAAGATGTCTTAAATTAAATGTATTTACTCTTAATTTCAGTAGGTAAACAAGATAGTTTGGCAAGGGAATGAGTATTTTTTTAATAAGATAATTAGATAATATGCACTTTAAATAAGACAATGCAATTGTGTTTTTTTATTTTAAATGTAAATTGTCTTGTTCCGTTGGAAAAATGTCTCCTTTACCTCCTCAATCCAAGAATAAGCACTTATTTTAAGAAAAAATTACTTATTAAGATTTCAATTTTTTCCAGTGAGTATGCAACAAACTAGGGAACTCCTAAAACAGTACCATTACTTCACTCTAATACCATATTTATTTATACAAAGTAATTATATTCAATCTTAAGTAATTGTATTATTTCAAATAACGCTGAATTTTAAATTAATCAATTTAAATACATTTTTATTATTGAGTAGGAAGTTTATGTGTGAATTTTCCAATGTAATTCTAATCAGCCTAGCAGATTTTCAGCACATGGCTGTTATAGGGGTTAAATATACCATTGTAGTAAAAAACAAAATGATTTCAAAGAAGTCAGCAATAAGAAAATTATTTCACTGTGATGAACCAGATGTTTTAATCCACAGGGTTGTATAATAAACTTTTGGAGGATATTCTTCCAAACTTGGACATAGAAAGGACGAAAGGAATGTTTATTTTTGTTTTCATGGCAAAGTTAATTGTGAGGGAGAGAGAAGAATGTCTGAGTGTGTAAATCTTCTTGTCTTCACACATAATGCATCCCTAATGTTAGCAGAAAGATGAAACAGAGGAGGTGGGCCTTCCTTAAAGCTCCCCATGTGCCAGGTTACACCTTTCCAAGCAGCTTTTCAGACCAGAGGCCCAGGTAGCAGAGACAGGAGCTAACAGGAGCATACGGTCTACTAATGATGGAGCTCCTTCTGAGGGAGCCAACATGTTTAAAACATACATCAGACCTTTTCAGTCAGAAGAAATAAACTTACAGCAAACTCTGGTTGCAGTTTATGCAGCGTTATGGTGCATGCACACCAAATGCGAATAATTTACAAGTTATACGTATGGAGAGGCTCCTTCAGGAGGGAATCCATGCAAAGGACTTGCTATTAATTCAATTCAGTTTATTTCTATAGCGTCAATTCACAACACGTCATTTCAAGGCACTTTCCAGTTCACCAGATCATCCAGTCAGATTGATTCAAAGTTTTCTATCTAAGGTAAACCAGCTGATTGCATCGACTCATTGACTGGAAGGCAATCCCTCAAACTAAGCATGCTTGTAGCGACAGTGGAGAGGAAAAACTCCCTTTTAACAGGAAGAAACCTCCAGGCTCAGTGTGAGCGGCCATCTGCTGAGGCCGACTGGGGTTATTAATGATACAAACAACAGGATTAGGGTAAATAGAGTGAAGGAAAACTAGAGATGGAGAAAAGCAAGGTTAACTGGAGTTTACCCATTTCACATTGTGCCAACCGATCAGGGGCTGGACGATGTGGCGTAGGGCGATGGGAGGCAGTGGAGACAAAATTTTTTCTATTTCAAATGGAAGATAGAAAAATTAACGTTGAAGTAGGTGGAATTATGCTCTTAATTGTTCAAAAAGCATTAACTCAGTTTAGCGACTGTTCTTTAACGATTGGGAGGATCCAGCCTGCCATATTAAACTTTGTTAGGGTGGATAGTAGCCGTTCTGTGGCCAAACTTTGAAGCACCAAGTGCACTGGTGGTTACAGCTAACAGGTTAAACAAGCTGTCGGCTTGTGGTAAGTCACCCGTCCTGCAAACAGGAGGCCTGGGTTCGTATCCCAGCTGGGGGGACTGAGCTACCAGTGTGTGTCCTTAGGCAAGACCCTTTACGCTAATCCCAGCTTTAGGGAGTAGCGGTTTAGTGGTTAGGGCATAGAGCTTGGAACCATGAAGTTCTGAGTTCAAGCCCAACTCCCACAGACTGCCACTCTGGTTCCCCGAGCAAGACCCTTGAAGACCCTTAACACTGCTCCTCGGGCGCCACAAGGGATGGTTTAAATGCAGAGATTGAATTTGGTATCTTTGTACTTGTGACAGTGTTATGACAATAAAAAAAAATACATATAAGCTGCTTTAATTGAGCCCTTTGTAGGGCTGTTACGTCAGAACTTTATAACTAGTTAAAATTCTTCTGCTGGAAGTGATCCAGCGTAGATCCTGGATTCCCAAGACCTGTACCAGAGGACCCAGGAATCTGGATCAGTTACGTTCTCTGAAGAAGGTTGAAGGTCTCTTGCACTATGTTTGCTGTTTTTGCTTCTTTAAAATGAGAGAAGGTTACATGCTGACAAGAAAGAAGGGACTTAAAATACAACAAAATTTAAATTTCAATCCAATGATGAACCCTATCGTGGAGGATCAGGTATCAGAAAGGGGAAAAAAAAAATTTTTTTCCACTTTTCCCCGATGTATTCCAGCATCCAGCTGCCATGCACGTGGGCATTGTCAGTTTCACTATAGCTCTGGTGAATTTCAATGGTGAAGTCCTCTGGAAATCTTCAATAATTGTTGTTGATTGCAGATGTGTCTAGTAGTTCCCATTGATTTTGCTTGTAAAGCGGGGAGAATGGCGCTAGGCTTACCGCACCGTGACGTCACTGCTGGAAGATGGCAGGAGGGAGGGGCTACTATATTTGGGCAAAAATGGCCGCTCCCAGACTCAGTGATCGTAATGAAAATTATTATTTTCATTCTTTTACTGATTAAAGCTAAATTCATTAAATCACCACAAACGTATTAGTTTTAGGTATAAATAATGATTCATTGATTATTCCTTGATGACTGGACTTTTCCTTTAAAGCTTTCACTTTAATTATCTGGTACCTTTAAAGAATGTTTGGACAAAACAGCCTGTAAATAGCAAAAAAACAGCCTGTAAATAACAAAAAACAGCCTTCACTTTAAAGCTAATATGATCAATCTCTTGTTTCAACACCTTCCTTGGCACAGAATTGTTTTGTTAAGTTTTTAAAACACTAGAGAGAAAAAATGCAGCTCCTCTCCCTGTACGCTGAATACTTTCTTTCATCCTCTGGCGCAACATTAAACCGTCGGCCTCCCAGCTTTACTGGTCGGGCTGTTCAAGCTTTGGATGGCTCAGATGGGAATGTCAGGTGTTGGAAGCAGCCCTGGCAGAAAGTGTGTTGTAAGTTTGGGTTAGTCTGAGACAGGAATGGTGGGGCTCAGTCTCAACATGCCTGTCAGAGCGGCTCCGTCTCACCCTCTGCCTTTCTCCTCGCTCACACTAGCAGAAGCTGTCTATTCATTGTGGGTAAAAAACTGATTCAAAGAATCCCAAACAGTAAAGCTATATATTTTATCTGTCATTTAAAACATGGAGGATTACAGTATAAATATACACTAATTGCCACTTTATTAGGCACACCTTGCTAGTATTGTGTGAAATGGTTTCCTCCTTCAGTCCTGTATGGAGGCTATTCTCTGTAAAGCACAGAGGAGGTTGTTGGAACAAAATACCTCCCCTAAATGTCAATAAATGTCTTCCCTTACCCATTCTGACACTGATGTTTAAATGTAATGATGCCCTGTTTCTTCTGCTAAGTCATTGAATAAAAGCACATAATTAAGCTGCCAATTTGTGCCAATTAGTTTTTACAAAGTAAAAAGAAGTACATTTCATTTCACTTCAGTGATTGATTTAAATGTTTATTCTTCTTAAATGTTGCCCAAGACTTGCCTCATATTTCATCACAGCAAAGATTAACAAAGATGCTGCCCTAACTGTCGGCTTTTTCTCATAGTAGCTTCATCTGGTCTGTTCCTGTTTGGCTGTGACTCCATCCTGGAGAGAAATATCAGCTGTGCTGCTGCCATCAACACCTTTGTTTATAGATGTTGGAGATCGACCTGTTTTCCAGTGTAGTCCTGTTTCTCTGACTGTGACTAACTGGATGTGCTCTCTTCATCCTCTGACATGGGAGCTGGCTCAGAGCTCGTCTCCCTGGCTGTATGTTTCCTGGATGGTGCCGCCTTTTACAGCTGCTTTTTGTATCTCTGCTTCTGTCTCCTTGAACCCCAGTCGGCCTCAGCAGATGGCCGCTCACACTGAGCCTGGTTCTGCTGGAGGTTTCTTCCTCTTAAAAGGGAGTTTTTCCTCTCCACTGTCGCTACAAGCATGCTTAGTGTGAGGAATTGTCTTCCAGTCAATGAGTCGATCCAATCAGCTGGTTTTCCTTAGATAGAAAACTTCAAGGTGTTTTATTGTATCTCTTTTACTATATTTGTTGGTTGTTCTGTTCTTTTTACATCTCTTTGCAGGTGATGAAGCAGACTGAAGATGTTTTATTGTTATATCCCTTTTATCTCCTCTTTCTTTCATCTTTTCTCAGTTTTTTCAGTTTTTTCTTTCCTGTTCTACTTACATTGCAGTGTCCACATAATCTGTAAAACTCCCGGCATAATTATAATAAAGCTATTTATATGCATAAATCAAGCGGAACACTATGGACAATTATTAAGACAATTATTGTTATTGCCACATCGCCAGACAGGACGCTGTTCAAAAAAAAAAGGAAAAAAAGATAGAAAACTTTGAATCAATCTGACTGGATGAACTGTAAAGTGCCTTGAGATGACATGTGTTGTGAATTGGCGCTATAGAAATAAACTGAATAGAAACTGCATTGAATTTTATTGCAGTAATGAATAAGAATCCAAAGCTCCCTTTCCTCTTGTTTTTGCTCTTACAGTGAATGATGTGGAAGAAGCAGAGGGCCTTCCATCGCTGGACAAGCCGGGTTGGTACTCCCAGGGCAACTGGCCACACCTCGGTGAGCTGCTCAAGACCATGACAGGAAAACCAGAGCCCAAGGTAGGCCGGCCCGCCTGCCAGGCATCTGGTTGAAGGGTATCCGTGGCTCGCTTTGAGATTGACTCCCAACCGCAGTCCTTGGCAGAGAATGAGAGGGATGAAGCCTGGGTGATAAATGAGCCCAGAGAGATTCACATGGGGATGATGAGGTGGAGGAGCGTGGCTCTTGGCGTGGATCTCCCTCAGCATCCTGGGAGTTTATTCCCTGAAGAAGCGGAACATTGGAACATAATTTTCAATACCAAACAAAGGACAGCTACAGCTCACATGTGTTTCATGTTTGTTTTGGCATGTCAACAGTCTGAACAGTGTATCTGAATAGAGATGAGAGTTTTTCCAGTAAAATTATTTAACTTAACGCTGACATATTCAGAGGAATTATTGTTCCTATTTATTGGCCTATAGTTGGGAACATGTCAACCTTTTGAAGATGTTAACAACCTATTTGATTAGAATAAGCACTTTTTAGTGGAACCAGGAAGTATAATGAACAGCGCCCCCAAATCTAAACCCCGTCGTTTTGGATGTTGAGGGTAACAGATTCCAAGTCCTTCGTCAGCTCAGCGCTCCGCCCCGCCCCGCTCACGTAAGTCATACGGAGTGTTTGTCATGTTAATCAATGTAAACTGTTCCACATCCACCGATATGCCTCCGCATGTCACCGTCCACACGTATTCGCTGTCCGTCACCGTCAAAATACGAAGCTCATCTATTTTTTTGCTCTGCTCCGGTCCGGCCAGGTCAAGATCCCCAATTGCAATCGCACCAAACAGGAAAAAGAACGTTGAGAAGATCCGGTTTGTCAAACCAAAATATAGTAATGATGGATCAATCGACAACGACAAATTAGAGCATAATTCTTATATTTCCATAACACTAACACTGTTTAATGAAGTTATTTGATGCAGACTATCGGTACCGCAACATACCAGGAAGCAGAATTCTCATCTCCATCAAAATATAGACTTTATAACGAGAGGCTTAAAAGTTTCATCAAATCCAATCAAAACTTCCAAGAGCTCCTCTCACAACCTCAAAGAAACTTCTTAACGCAGGCGTGGATGAAGAGATGCTGAGTGTGGAAGTAGAGAACAAACATAGTTCATAAAAAATCTATTTGATATGATCCTAGTTATCCCTGTTACAAAAATCCACAAAAAAATTAAACATTTGGGCAGAAACGGCACATATGCTGGATGCTGATGGGGATTTTTTTTTAAATGACATTAAATTAAGCGTTAATTTCCGCATGTTTTTCAAAAGCCTATTGCATTCACCAAAGAAAAATAATCAGACGGCTTATCTCATAATTATGAAATCAGTATGTCATAATTATGAGATATTATCCCGTAATGGTATCAAACTGGTTTTGGTGCCCTATTTGTTGGTTCTGGCCGCTAAAATGCCATCAGAACGCTGATAATATTCAGTGTGTCTCAGCCCCCCCCTTCAGTGTCCACCATATTGGATCAGTCCATTTGCTGCACATGTTCAGAAAGGTCCAAACAGACAGAAGCAAACCATTTGAAAACAAACCATGCAAAGAGCAGTGTTGACAGCTTAGCGCTTTAGTCGCTGTATTTAGCCACTGAGCTTAGCAGACAGGCGAACGCAACGAATGACTAATGCTGCGTTCACACTGGACGCAGCTGGCGCGACAGAAGCAGCGAGTTTACATGCAAAGTCAATGGTTGACGCGCGTCAAGGCGCAGCAAAAGGTCCCGCGGGCGTTTTGAGCAGCAGGCGCAGCGCGTCTGAGCAGCTGAAGCAGCACGTCGGGCGCGTTTAAGCATCTGACCGCAAACGCGCTGCTGCTCGAGATGGAAAAATTGAATTTTTGCTGCTCGACGCGCCGCGTCAACCAATCAGAGAAGCTGATCTGGGAGCTGGCAGGGAGAGAGACACAGCGCTGATGATCAGAGCGCTATGATCACTCCAGTTTATTGACGCCTAAATTAACTTAAAATGCAGAAATCTGCCGGCAGAATATGTTGGCTTTTATTATCCTGCTGCCTGCAGTTTGGATTATTTAGATGAAAAACACCTACCTGCTGCTGCGGTGAACCGCGAGGAGGCGACCCGGCCAGAGGCTGCTGATGAAGGGATTCCTACTGTCGGCGCACCGCTGGTATGTGGGGGTCTGAGCGGCTCTGACAGAAAAAATATTAATCTGAATGAACTGACTGCACTGATTACGTTTTCAGGTGTATTTTCTCACTTAAAAACATATTAAAACTACTTTATTCCCACCGATCACAGCAAATATAGCTGCAAGGCAGAGAAAGGATAGTGAAGCTCCGCCCAACGCGCGTCAGACACACTTCTGCACCGCGCAGCCAGAGCAGCAAAGCTGCTTCAGCCGCGCATCAGAACTAACTGGTACAAGCAGCAAAAATGAAGCAGCAGACGCGATTTTGCTGCTTTTGCTGCGTCCGGTGTGAAAGCAGCACTGCACAAAGATCGCCACTGTGCTAGCAACGAGCATGCTTTTAACTGGGGGCGTGTAGCAGTTCTCGCCGTAAAGCAAGACCGACTCTCGCAAGACTTCTGAGCCTGTGGGTGCGGGTCGGTGCTCCTGCAATTGCAAGTGCGGTATTTCCCCCACAGACCACCAGGGCGGCCCAGAATACCTTTGTTCAACCTGAAATGACTCATTTAATCATCCAAAACGTTATGGAACACATTAATTAACTGAAAAATGTTGCATAGTGTGCCTTTAAAAGGCATTGAATTCTTCAAAATAAAACTAAGGCCTTAATTGGTATTAAAATGTCTTAAATTAGTCTTTCGTAGGTCTTATTTTTTAAAACATCATAAATAGGATTATTTTTATTACGAATTATTTTTGTAATCTAAATAAAACATTAAAATTGAAAACATATTTTTTTTTTATTAAAAAAAAAATAATGGCTCGCCATTATTGGTTCCGTCCCGATAGCGGAACCAATAAAAGCGTTGTGTACAGAACATTTGGGAGATGAACCATTAACTTTTTGTCTGGAAAATATGAGCAAGTGTAAATGTAGCGAAAATTGTCTCCAGCCAAGAGTTTTCTCCATGGATAAACCAGGGAACATACATGAGGCTCAGTGGATTTAGTGCAAGAAGTCATTAAAACTCGGAACGATGGGAATTAAGGCAGTGGAGTCACATGCGAAGCAGGAAACACAAAGCGTCAAAATGGAGTTACTGAGAAACAGCCGGTATTTCTCAGTTTAGTTCCACCCTTGTCTCTGCAACGCCTCCACTTATCACCAAATCAAACATACTAAGAAAACCATACAAAGAAAAATAGCTGCAAAAAAGACTTAGCACTGGTTATGTTGGGGCTTTAAAACTGATTTGTTTTGTCCTCTGCTAAAACAAAGTTTGTGAATTCAGTTAAATAATTGTTAAAATATATAGCTTTCTTCCTGTATGGGAAGCTTTTCAAAATTTGAAACATTAGTGCAGTGGTTTATGTTCAAATAAACCTTTGGGTTAAGTTGTCGCAAGCAGGTTTTTCTTGTGTTTCTTCTGAATTTGGTCTTAAATTTTTATTTCAAGTGGCATTAAAAAGTCTTGAATTTAACTTGCCTTATGCTGTAGGAACCTTGTAGAGAGGAAAACAAGAAGAAAAGGGACAAGAAGAGAGGGACACAACCTAGAACAGATAATGCATGTCTATTCTATTAACATTTCTCTATATGTAGAATGTGTCTGTTTTATGAGTTGTCTTCTCAATTCAGAGGGGCCCCTGCCTGTCTGTGCCTAGGGCCCCAAATTTCCTAAATTATGGGGGTTGGGGTCCATATTAGGGTTACTCTTTCTGCCAAGTAGAGCAATGCAAGGTAAAGAGCTTTGAACTTTAGCTTCATCTTGTGCTTCTTTAGAAGTCCGAATAGAGAAATCAGAAATGTAATTCCACCCTAAGCAGAGCTGAACAGGCTGCACTGGCAGAGCTTCATCATATACATC
The DNA here is from genome assembly GCA_030533445.1 of Cyprinodon diabolis. Taxonomy (NCBI): domain Eukaryota; kingdom Metazoa; phylum Chordata; class Actinopteri; order Cyprinodontiformes; family Cyprinodontidae; genus Cyprinodon; species Cyprinodon diabolis. The sequence continues at coordinate 37,253,696 of CM060076.1, forward strand.
CCTCCCTCCTCTCCCTCCACCCCGCCCTCCGCTCAATGGCCCCCTCTGTTCTCTAGCCACGTGGAGAAAACTCTCCTGGAATCTGGTGTCAACCTGCACTTAGAGCTTCTTTAAACAGTCCTCTGAGGTGACCCCCAGGCACTCTGTGCTTTTACTTCTCTCCACTTTCACCTGACAAAGCGTAAAGTAGGTGGGCTGAATAGAGGCATTCAGGGAAGATTACGGTTCACTCTAAGCACCGTGCTGAGAACGACGAGGTCACGGCGGGGATGACAGGACATGATCCTACAGATTTCAAGTCTGGCCCTCTTCTTTCAGAGAGTTTAACTAGAGAGGTATTCACCCACTTGGCATTTTTCCTTGTCCTGTTACCTCACTACCCTGAATAAAAATGAGTTTGCAGCGTTTCATGTAACAACTTTGAAGGGTCTTCATTTTTTCATGTGAAGCAAATGAGAAAAGGTCCAAAATAACATCGTGCAAACCTCTCAGGTTGATACATGTTGTTTTTAAATGCAGACTCTTAGTGGATCCCGTCTTTTATGCATTTGAGAAAGGAATGGATTTGTATATTTACATTTTAAAATGTATAGAAATATATGGAAAGTCACTTGTTTTAATCATATTAACCAAACTGTATTCCTCACTAGCATGGACAATTATTGCATTTGCAATATAATCACAATTTATAAAAAGGCCATTTTCAAATCGCAGATGTACTGCTGGGGAAGATTCTCAGTCATCCAGGTCACAGTCATTCCAAAAAAGTAAAAAAAAAACAATCCACTGGACTTTGTTTCCTAGTTTGAAGACGTTTCTATTCCCATCTAGAAAGCTTTTTCAATTCAAAATATCAGAAATAGCGTAGAGTGGTTTTATACAGTAGCCCAACAAACATTGTTTTTGTTTAGAAAACATGCAAATTGAAACGGACGAACAGCTCCACCCCTTTGATTGGGAGGTCGTTTGGCTTTTTTGCTAGCTTGCAATGCCCCATACTTGTCTATGTCTCTGAAAGGGGCATTACAGGCGAACGAAGAACCCAGACGACCCCGATTCCAACCGGGTGGTCCCGTTTGTCCGTTTCAATTTGTATCATTTCTAAGCAAAAATAAGGTTTTGTTGGGGTGCTGTATAAAACTTCCAACTCAATGCTATTTCTGACATCTTGATTTAATAGTTTTTTTCTTGTTTGCCCTCCTTCTCTGCTCAAGGTCCTACCCAGTCAGCTCCAATAAGACTCTCTGCCTCCTGCAGATTGTTAATTAGCGCCCGACATTGCTTTTAAATGGAGTTCTGATTGGAGAACCATCTAGCAATCAGGGGCCAATAAAAACAGCCCTGACCAGTAGCTCTGTCCTCTGGTGCAGCGGCGGCCATCTTTATGCTCCATTGGCTGCCATCTCATTCAGAGCAGCTGCTACTTCAGCCTAGGGGTGTAAATAATAATCGTTTGTTATCGATGCATCGATCCAACAGCTGACGATCCGATGCATCGACACGTCTGCAAGAGTATCGCTTCGTGTTTTTTTTCCTCCGCTCTATTTTTATCCATTTGCTCCTGGATGTAATTCTGACTCCCGTGCTGCGGTGGCACTAAACCTATTTTGCCCTCCTACCTCGCTTCCTTTAGCCACTACCCTCTTTCCGCATGCACACACACGTCGCGTAAACAGTAGGCAAGACAGACAGGGCGGAGATAGCGGTGATGAAAGAGGTAGGCAAGACAGACGTGTTGGAGGAAAAAGAAGATGATGTATTCTTGAGTATCCAAAGTAATCGAATCGTTGGGTCAGGAAATCGATACTGAATCGAATCGCCAGGATGGGTGTGATTTACACCCCTAGTTCAGCCTGTGCTTCAGGTTTCTGAGCCCACTTCTAGGTCTGCCTTTCTCTCTGTGGGGTTGTTGCTGAAGCTGCTTGGTGCTTCAGCACTAAAGCCCTTGGATATCTGGTCTCCTTGGAGCAGGTCAGGGTAACGCCTGCTGTTGAGCATATCTTCCTGCCGAAGAAGCCTTTTTACACTTATATGCACAAGCAAACCTGTGTGTACAGCACAGGCGAACAGATCCAGGTGTTCACAGATACAGTTATGCTTCACACTAAGCTGCAGCTTCATCTATCGCTGGGTTTTGCTATCAATGTTTGCGTGTGTTTCCTGCCTCTCTATGGGATACTCCCTCTTATGTCTTGGTTGGAGTGTTGTGATTTTCTGCTAGTTTCTTGAGGTTTTGGAAGCAGACTTGTAGAAGTTATTCTGTATTTTTTTCTCCTTTGTTTTCATTCTTCTTAATTCTTATCCCCTCTCCCTTTCTCTTTTATCTTTCCATCTGTGTCCATTAAATATGTTTTAGTTTTCCCAAAGCCACTTCTAATAAAGTTAATAGTAAATTACATGATTACATATTTCATTTATGAAGTAACTTTTCTGTGTTTTGAGACAATATATCGTAATATAAAGTTACTAATTAAGAAAACACTGCATGGAATCCATATTAAAAGTATATTTATCCCCAGAGAGATGAAAATACTCCCAAGAAATCAGCTTGATAAAACCAAGCACACCTTTTCCTTTCTAAGTCTAAGGTGTATCCAAACATCTGCATAAAAGGTTTGCAATTACTACATTGACATTTCATAGTGAATTACTTTCTATTTACTCTACTTTCTATTATCTAACATTCCACACAATGTCAGGGGCTAACTCTGTCAGTGTCTTCAAGTCAGCCTGAGATATAGTAGCCAGACTAATGTTACGCTACATACTATATAGGAAACATCGGCTTATATGTGGATTTTCTTGGTTAGTTCATCCACTGACATTGAAACTACCTGCAGAATATCTTCCCACAGCTGACAAACTGCTTGTTTTTGCAGCCAAATGCTTCACAGATAGGCGTTTTTACTCCGTCGGAGTTGGGAGTACCAATATGGCAACCGACGGCTACACTTTTTTGGGCAATCAGCAATCCAGTGAAAAAGTAGAGATCAGTGGGTTGACATGATAGACGATGGCAACCAGCCGTAACTAACTGAGAACTGATTTAGCTTTATGGGGTAAATTTAACTTTTTAATGGATTGGAAATATTTTGTCACATTGCGATGTGTGGTCAGACTTTTTAACAGTTAGGAAATGATTTCTAGAAAGGACTCATTTGATAACTGCCTAGCTTTTGTGTTTGCCTCCTTCATGAAAGCTTTAGGTGTATTACTCAACAACGACTCTTTTCTATGACAGGTTGCCTCTTCACTGGAATCCTTGGCCTCTGTAAATATTTATCAGACTGATCCCACGGCTGGGGACGCGGCTCTGCTGAGCAATGAAAGGTGCTGGGTTTCCCAGCACTATGAGGACCAGCTGCTGGAACTGTGATTCCTGCCATTGCTCCACATTTCTCTGGCTTGTCTGTCAGTTTGTTCATATGGAAGGAGCAGCCTGGGGTCCGGCTCGGCTCTGTGGGGGAGGGGGTCCCACCCAGCCACTGGAATGTGTTACATCCTCTTTCTGGCCCTCTGACTCCTGTAGGGTCGTTGACTTTACCTCCATCTTTCACACGCCTTCCTAAAACAGAATTGTGTGTCAGTTGTGATGAATAGAATGAGTTCAGCTTCCAACAGGGCAGACTTCCAGATAATGCAGATCATATACTGAGGACAGAACCTAGTCAAAGTTTAGATTTGGGACTGAATTAAAGGAAAGGTCCGCTCATATTCAGAATTCAAACTTCTGAAAGTACTTTAAGTATGAAATTATTCCATCCTGTTCAATAAATGATCAGTGTTTTTATTCAGAGTAATTTTCATGTGAATGTGCTTTACTGGAGGCATCCATGTTTGTCAAAGAACACTACTGCCTCCTACTTGTTTGTGACGTCATGGTGCGGTATCGGCTGTTGATCAAGTCCCAGTGCTGTATCTGGTGTTTGTCACAACGCGCTATTATCCAAGTCATCTTGAAAACATTCTTCTTCCAAATGTTGGCTACATATTACAGCAGGGGTGCTCAAGTCCAGTCCTCAAGAGCTACCATCCTGGAACTTTTGGATGCATCTCTTCTCTAACACACCTGAATCTAAAGCCTCAATCTCCTCATTTAGCTGAGCAGAAGCATGGTAATGAGCAACTCATTTGATTCAGGTGTGTTAAAAATGGTTGCATCAAAAAGTTGCAGGATGGTAGCTCTTGAGGAATGGACTTGAGCACCCCTGTATTACGGGTTTTTTCTCTGGCCAGAAGTTCGATGACAAATCCTCCCTCTTCAAGTTGGCAATCCCATTCAATTCAGTTCAGTTTATTTATATAGCGCCAAATTTACAACACATGTCATCTCAAGGCACTTTCCAGTTCACCAGATCATACAACCAGATTGATTCAAAGTTCTCTATCTAAGGAAAACCAGTTGATTGCATCGACTCATTGACTCGAAAGCAATTCCTCACACTAAGCATGCTTGTAGCGACAGTGGAGAGGAAAAACTCCCTTTGAACAGGAAGAAACCTCCAGCAGAACCAGGCTCAGTGTGAGCAGCCATCTGCTGAGGCCGACTGGGGTTCAAGGAGACAGAAGCAGAGATACAAAAAGCAGCTGTAAAAGGCGGCCCCGTCCAGGAAACACACAGCCAGGGAGACGAGCTCTGAGCCAGCTCCCATGTCAGAGGATGAAGAGAGCACATCCAGTTAGTCACAGTCAGAGAAACAGGACTACACTGGAAAACAGGCCGATCTCCAACATCTAGAAACAAAGGTGTTGATGGAAGCAGCACAGCTGATATTTCTCTCCAGGATGGAGTCACAGCCAAACAGGAACAGACCAGATGAAGCTACGATGAGAAAAAGCCGACAGTTAGGGCAGCATCTTTGTTAATCTTTGCTGTGATGAAATATGAGGCAAGTCTTGGGCAACATTTAAGAAGAATAAACATTTAAATCAATCACTGAAGTGAAATGAAATGTACTTCTTTTTACTTTGTAAAAACTAATTGGCACAAATTGGCAGCTTAATTATGTGCTTTTATTCAATGACTTAGCAGAAGAAACAGGGCATCATTACATTTAAACATCACTGTCAGAATGGGTAAGGGAAGACCACACTGGAAAACAGGCCGATCTCCAACATCTACAAACAAGGGTGTTGATGGAAGCAGCACAGCTGATGTTTCTTTCCAGGATGACGTCACAGCCAAACAGGAACAGACGAGGCAAAGCTACTCTGAGGAAAAGCAGAGAGAGCAGAACGTTAGAGATTGAACTAAGAGATTCTGCAGAATAGGAGAACAGAGAGAGAATGAAGCAGAATGATGAAATGGGGGTCCCTATGTCCTCCAGAAGTCTAAGCCTAAAGCAGCATAACTATATAGATAGCTCAGGATAACCTGAGCCACTCTAACTATAAGCTTTATCAAAAAGGAAAGTTTTAAGCCTAGCCTTAAAAGTAGACAGGGTGTCTGCCTCACGGACTAAAACTGGTAGTTGGTTCCACAGGAGAGGAGCCTGATAACTAAAAGATCTGCCTCCCATTCTACTTTTAGAAATTCTAGGAACCACTAGTAAACCTGCAGATTGAGAGCGAAGTGCTCTGTTAGGAACATAAGGAACAATCAGATCTCTGATATCAGATGGAGCTTGGCCATTTAAGGCTTTATATGTGAGAAGGAGGATTTTAAATTCTATTCTGGATTTAACAGGAAGCCAATGAAGAGAAGCCAGGATAGGAGAGATATGATCTCTCTTTTTAATTTTCATCAGAACTCTGGCTGCAGCATTTTGGATCAGCTGAAGGCTTTTAACTACAGTTTGTGGACTTCCTGATAGTAAAGAATTACAATAGTATCTTCTTTTTGACTCACACCACCCACTGGAACACAAACTCTCAGTCATCAGAAGCTTAAAACACCGGGCCGAACATGTCCCTACTAAAACAGATGGGAAGCAAAAAGAACAGAAACACATCAAAGATGCTCTCTGAAACTGTGGATATCCAAACTGGGCTTTTATCAAATCAGCAAGGAAATCCAAAAGACTCTCAACAGAAGACAGCGATGGGAAAATTAAACGCAAAAACATCACAATCCCTTATGTTGCTGGAGTGTCTGAAAAGCTCAAGAGGATTTTCTCCAAACACAAGATCCCAGTACATTTCAAGCCAAACCAAACCCTTAAACAGAGGCTAGTGCATCCTAAAGATAAAACCCCCAGACCGAATATGAGCGGAGTGGTATATGCTGTTCAGTGCAGCGAGGAATGCTCTGATCTTTATATTGGAGAAACCAAACAACCTCTCCACAGACGCATGGCCCAACACAGAAGAGCGGCCGCCTCGGGACAAGACTCCGCAGTACACCTACACCTTGTGGACAAAGGACATTTTTTTGAGGACCAGAATGTGCATATTCTGGATAAAGAAAATAGGTGGTTTGAGAGGGGCGTGAAGGAAGCCATCTATGTTAAGAGAGAAAAACCAACTTTAAACAGAGGTGGTGGACTCAGATTCCAGCTTCCAAAAACATACAATTCAATCATAGACATGATCCCTTCCAGATATCACCAAAGCCCCCACCCCATCACAGAGGAACGAGGGACCTACCCGCTCCAGCCGGTGAACAATACCTCCTTAAACGACCGACCCTTAACAATCATAGACAGGTTTCAGGTATTACAGGAGACAATCCCCCCCTTAATGGCAATCCCCCCTTTAACGACCGACCCCTAGAATCATAGACAGGTTCAGATATTACAGGCTAACGATGGAACTAAACGACCCATTCATCGGTTACCATTTGCATGTTTCCAAGCAATACAAGGCCTTGTCCATATAAGACTCAAACTCACTGCGGATCCAATTCAATTCAATTCAGTTTATTTATATAGCGCCAAATTCACAACACATGTCATCTCAAGGCACTTTACAGTTCAACCAGATCATACAGTCAAATTGATACAAAGTTTTCTATCTAAGGAAAACGAGTTGATTGCATTGACTCAAATACAATCCCTCACACTAAGCATGCTTGTAGCGACAGTGGAGAGGAAAAACTCCCTTTTAACAGGAAGAAACCTCAAGCAGAACCAGGCTCAGTGCGAGCGGCCATCTGCCGGGGCCATCCAGACATTTGAATTGAGAAAGCTTCCTGGAGAGGTGGCGAAACGTCTTCAAATCTTGAAAACCAAGTCCAGTGGATATTTTTTGAATTTTTACGGAATTACAATAGTCCAGCCTTGAAGTAACAAATGCATGGACTAGTTTCTCAGCATCACCCCTGGACAGGATATTTCTAATTTTTGCATTGTTCCTCAGATGAAAGAAGGAAATTCTAGAAACCTCTTTGATCTGGGATTTAAATGACAGGTCCTGATCAAAAATAACACCAAGATTTTTTACTTTATTATCTGAAATCAGTTTAATCCCATTAAAATGAAGTGACTGGCTAATCAGCTTCTTTTTCAGAGACTCTGGTCCAAAGACTATAACTTCTGTTTTGTCTGCATTCAGAAGGAGAAAGTTAAGAGTCATCCTGGTTTTTATGTCTTCAAGACATGCCTCTAATTTATGTAATGGGTTAGCTTCATCTGGATTTATAGACAGATATAGTTGGGTATCATCAGCATAACAGTGAAAATTAATCCCATGCTGTCTAATAACTCTACCAATTGGGAGCATGTATAAAGTAAAGAGAATTGGTCCTAGCACTGATCCCTGTGGTACTCCACAGGTAACCTTTGAGCATGTTGAAGATCTATCATTAACATGAACAAACTGAATTCGATCAGATAGATAAGATTTAAACCAGTCTAGTGCTGTTCCTTTAATTCCAACAAAATATTCAAGTCTTTCTAAAAGAATATTATGGTCAACTGTATCAAATGCAGCACTAAGATCCAACAGGACGAGCACAGATACAAGTCCATTATCTGAGGCCATGAGAATATCATTAGTGACTTTCACCAGAGCTGTCTCAGTGCTATGATGAGCTCTAAAGCCAGACCGAAACTCTTCAAAAAGTTCATTATGGTGTAAGTGATCGCAAACTTGTTTGGCAACTACTTTCTCAAAAATTTTGGATAAGAAAGGAAGATTGCATATAGGTCTATAATTAACCAAGTCATCTGGGTCAAGAGACGGTTTCTTAAGCAGAGGTTTAATTACAGCAACCTTAAAAGCTTTAGGTACATATCCCTGTAACAGAGATAGATTAATCACATCTAAAATGGAGGAGGGGATCAAAGGGAATACCTCCTTAAATAACCTGGTTGGAACTGGATCTAACATACAAGTTGAAGTCTTAGATGAAGACAATAATTTTGCTAATTCAGAAAGTTCAACTGGATCAAAGCAGTCTAAACCCGGTTCAGATTCCATGACTACCTCAGGTACAATCGCGGATAGAGGAGTGCTTATGATCTTATTTTTAATAAGATCAATCCTATTTATAAAGAATCCCATAAAATCATTGCTGCTAAGAGCAGGTGGAATGGACGGTTCAACAGAGCTATGGCTCTGGGTGAGTTTGGCAACTGTATTAAAAAGAAATCTAGAATTCTTCTTATTCTCCTCTATTAATGAGGAGAAGTATGCTGCTCTTGCTTTACAAAGGGTCCTCTTATACAGCAGTAAACCATTTTTCCAGACTAGGAAGGACTCCCGCAGGCCTGTGGAGCGATATTTTCTCTCCAGTTTCCTAGCATTTTGCTTCAAGGTGCGCAGCTATGCATTAAACCAAGGAGCAAGCTTTCTATTTTTAACAGTTTTCATTTTCAAGGGAGCTGCATTGTCTAAGGCAGTACGCAGAGAACTAGCAACCCCATCAACAAAATCATCAACCTGTGAAGGGGAATAAGCTATGCTTTTGCATTCTGCAGCACTGCTCAGCGACACAGAGGAGAGAGAAAGTGAAGCAGATTCTTTAAAATGTATAACTGCACCATCTGATAAAGATCTACTAAAATTGAACCTTCTTTTAGGGGAGGGGAACTCTGTTAAAGTAATCCTGAAGGTTATTAGAAAGTGGTCAGAGAGGACAGGGTTGTGAGGAAATACTGTTATTTCTTCACATTCTATGCCGTATGTCAGCACAAGATCCAAAGTATGAAGATGAGAATGTGTGGGACTATTCACATTTTGAACAAAGCCAATAGTGTCTAAGATAGCATTAAAGGCTGCTCTTAAGCTATCGCCTTCAATGTCAGCATGGATGTTAAAATCTCCCACTATGATGACCCTGTCAGTCTTCAATACCAAATCAGAAAGGAACTCTGAAAACTCAACTAAACATTCAGAGTAAGGACCTGGTGGACGATACAAAGTTACAAAAAGAAGAGGTTTTCTTGCTTTGAAATTTGGATGAGGGAAATTAAGGGTTAAATGTTCAAAAGAGTTGTAGGTATTAACTGTTTTGGGAGTAATCAGTAAGTCAGACTGGAAGATTGTTGCTACTCCTCCTCCTCGCCCAGAACTTCTGGGTATGTGAAAATTTAAATAGCTTGAAGGAGTTGCCTCATTTATGCTCACATAATCCTCTTCCTGCAGCCAGGTTTCTGTAAGGCAAAACAAGTCAATGTGATTATCACAAATCAAGTCATTAACTAGCAGACTTTTAGAGGAAAGAGATCTGATGTTAAACAGACCGCATTTAATTGTTGTAACTTTTTCCCCAATTGGAGTTATTTTGATTTTAATTAGATTATCATGATTTACTCCTTTGGGAATCTTTGCTAATTTATTAGATTTTGGTCGTGGGTAAGACACTGTCTGGATGGAGTAAAGAGTGGGTAACAGTAGAGAAGCTGTAGAGATGTGTGTTAAACTACAACTCTGCTTCCTGGTCTGCACCCTGGGTGGTCAGGGTTTTGGAGGATTAATAAATGTGGCCAGATTCCTAGAAAGAAGAGCTGCACCATCCAAAGTGGGATGGATGCAGTCTCTCCGAATCAGACCAGGCTTTCCCCAAAAGGATTGCCAATTATTAATGTAGCCCACGTTGTTTTCAGGACACCACCTAGACAACCAGCTGTTGAATGGCGACATGCGGCTAAACATGTCATCACTGGTCAGAACAGGGAGGGGACCAGAGAAAATTACGGAGTCCGACATTTTTTTGGCAAACTTACACACCGAAGCAACACTAATTTTAGTGACTTCCGATCGGCGTAACCGGGTGTCATTACCACCAGCGTGAATAACAATCTTACTGTATTTAACCTTATCCTTAGCCAGTACGTCAGGTAGGTCTTGATGTCGCCCGTTCTGGCCCCCGGCAAACATTTGACTATGGTCCCTGGTGTCTCTAATGCCACGTTTCTGACTATGGAGCTGCCAATCACCAGAGTGGGCTTCTCAGTGGGTGTGTCACTGAGTGGGGAAAACCGGTTAGAAACGTGAACGGGTTGGTGGTGACCAGTGGGCAGAGATCCACGACTACGCTTTCTGCGTACAGTTACCCAATCGCCTGGCTGCTCAGGCACTTTTGGAGGACAGCTACGTGGGGGGCCTACTTTAACTCCTGGATGTTCAACAGCCTGAAGCCTGGATTCTAACTCTGACACCCTCGCCTCCAAAGCTACAAAAATACTACACTTATTACACATCCCATTATCACTAAAGGAGGCAGAGGAATAACTGAACATCTGACACAGAGAGCAGGAGAGAGGAGAGGAAGAAGGAAGAGTTGGAAAAGAGTCAAGGGAGGGAGAGAGAGAAGCCTTAGCAATGCTAAGCTAGCGCTAGCCTAGGCTAGCTACTCCTTGCTATGAGAAATAAAACCGTCAAACAGGAAGAAATCTCCAGCAAAACCAGGCTCAGTGTGAGCGGCCATCTGCCAAAAACAAACCCGTCCATGGAGGACCAGGAATCAGAAAGGTGAAATAACTCTTTTTTTTTTTCACTTTTACCCGATGTATTCCATCATCCAGCTGCCATGCACGTGGGCATTGTCAGTTTCACTATAGCTCTGGTGAATTTCAATGGTGAAGTCCTCTGGAAATCTTCAATAATTGTTGTTGATTTCAGATGTGTCTAGTAGTTCCCATTGATTTAGCTTGTAAAGCGGGGAGAATGGCGCTAGGCTTACCGCCCCGTGACGTCACTGCTGGAAGATGGCAGGAGGGAGGGGTTACTATATTTGGCCAAAAATGGCTGCTCCCAGACTCAGAGATCCCTATGAAAATTATTATTTATTATTTTTTACTGATTTTTTTTTATGTTTATTGATTTTTTTACTGAACGCTAAAATCATTAAATCACAGTATTAGTTTTAGGTATAAATGATGATCTATTGATTATTTCTTGCTGACCGGACTTTTCCTTTAAGACTCGGTGACAAGACTTGAAAAGTGATGCTTACAGAAACAGTCTATCCTGTCTGAGCTGGAGTTATTCTTTCAAAAAGATTGACCCAAAACTTCATTCTCCAGCTGTGTTGAGCTGCTAGAGATGTGCAACCTAAAGCTGTTATCTGTATAATTCTCATTTAAAATTATTTTGCAATGCTCTGTAAATCTACCGTTTCCCAGAAAAGTGAAACTGTGTCTCTCTCCGTCTGCTTTCCATCATCCTCGTTCTCTTCACCAGCTGCAGAGTTCAGCAGAGTTCAGCAGAGTCTGCACGACGTAGGAAGCTGAAGCTTGCTTTGTCCTTCTAAATCTGCAGGTAGCTTATTTTGGAGACAGCATGAGGTCGGACGTATTCCCCGCCAACACCTTTGGGAAGTGGGAGACTGTGATGATAGTGGAGGAAATGGAGGGGGAGGGCGTTCCGAAGAGCGACGCAGCAAAGTCCAACGAGGCCCAAGTGGAGCCGCAGGAGAAAAGGGGAAAGTTTGAGGTAAGCTCACTGAGGAGAATGTTTCCATTTAGCAACCATCCCCCCCCCCCCCCCCCCCCCCCCCCCCCCCCCCCCCCCCCCCCCCACATACACAGCATGCTCACATTAACATGATGAAAATGTGTAAAACAGCCGATTACCTGCTGAAATATAGTTTCATTTATTTAGTTAACAAAGGAGGTCAGTGAAAATAAAGATTATCTTAGTGGCCCTTTAATTATTAGTCTTTCTTAGTCTGAGAGAAGGAAGCTCCGCTTCTTTCTGACAGACTGTCCTGCTAACTTTGTCTACCTTCTTTGCAGCCTAAGGTGTCAGTGGGAAAAGCTCAGATGAGCAAAGAGGCAACAGCAGTGCTAAAAACAAAAGCACCATATCTGTCAGAGAGACAGGCGCCTACAGCCTGAGCGGACAGACTTCCACTGACATGCTGATATGAAATATAAGGGAAGCCAAAAACACGATGGATCACTGCCTTCTATCTAACAAAGCATGAGAGGATATTCATTGTCAGGGAGAATGAAAAGTCAGCATTAGCAGGACAGTGGAAGGAACTTCCTATTTTGCTGGATCACAGGATGTTTCTCTTGGGCTGATATGAGACTCTTTGGACTGTTGAGACCAAGTAGAGCTTTTTCAGATCTTTGTCCTGTTTCCTCTAAATCTAGCACAGCCTTTCATAAAGAGAACATCATGCAAAACGCCATAGTACTCTTAGAATGTTTTGCTGCTTTAGGAACTTAACTACCACTACCTTGACTAAACTATCTGTAATGAATGGAAGCCTTATCATCAAAGATGGGATGGCTCAAAGAAAGCAATAGTAATACATTAAAATACATTTTATACCCATTTTGAAGCAATGCATTAGAAGAGCTTGATGCCATAGGTGGATTAATGACCGGGCCTACCGGGCCCAGGCCCAGGGGGCCAGAGGCCCCAAGGGGCCAGGCCAACTTGGCCCCGCGGCCGCGACCCAAGCAAAACTACTTTTGCAAAAATAATAATCTTAGGCCCCAAGGGGCCAGGCCAACTTGGCCCCGCGGCCACGATCCATAGAGGGTAAGAGGCCCCAAGGGGCCATGATCCATAGAGGGTAAGAGGCCCCAAGGGGCCAGGTCAACTTGGCCCCGCGGCCACGACCCACAGAGGGCCTGAGGTCCCAAGGGGTCAGGCCAACATGGCCCCGCGGCCATGATCCATAGATGGTCAGAGGCCCCAAGGGGCCAGGCCAACTTGGCCCCGCGGCCACGATCCATAGACGGTCAGAGGCCCCAAGGGGCCAGGCCAACTTGGCCCCGCGGCCACGATCCATAGAGGGTCAGAGGCCCCAGGGGGCCAGGCCAACTTGGCCCCGCGGCCACGACCCACAGAAGGCCAGAGGCCCCAAAGGGCCAGGCCAACTTGGCCCCGCGGCCGCAAGCCACAGAAGGCCAGAGGCCCCAAGGGGCCAGGTCAACTTGGCCCCGCGGCCACGACCCACAGAGGGCCTGAGGTCCTAAGGGGTCAGGCCAACATGGCCCCGCGGCCATGATCCATAGATGGTCAGAGGCCCCAAGGGGCCAGGCCAACTTGGCCCCGCGGCCACGATCCATAGACGGTCAGAGGCCCCAAGGGGCCAGGCCAACTTGGCCCCGCGGCCACGATCCATAGAGGGTCAGAGGCCCCAGGGGGCCAGGCCAACTTGGCCCCGCGGCCACGACCCACAGAAGGCCAGAGGCCCCAAAGGGCCAGGCCAACTTGGCCCCGCGGCCGCAAGCCACAGAAGGCCAGAGGCCCCAAGGGGCCAGGTCAACTTGGCCCCGCGGCCACGACCCACAGAGGGCCTGAGGTCCTAAGGGGTCAGGCCAACTTGGCCCCGCGGCCATGATCCATAGAGGGTAAGAGGCCCCAAGGGGTCAGGCCAACATGGCCCCGCGGCCACGATCCATAGACGGTCAGAGGCCCCAAGGGGCCAGGCCAACTTGGCCCCGCGGCCACGATCCATAGAGGGTCAGAGGCCCCAGGGGGCCAGGTCAACTTGGCCCCGCGGCCACGACCCACAGAGGGCCTGAGGTCCTAAGGGGTCAGGCCAACTTGGCCCCGCGGCCATGATCCATAGAGGGTAAGAGGCCCCAAGGGGTCAGGCCAACTTGGCCCCGCGGCCACGATCCATAGAGGGTCAGAGGCCCCAGGGGGCCAGGTCAACTTGGCCCCGCGGCCACGATCCATAGACGGTCAGAGGCCCCAAGGGGCCAGGCCAACTTGGCCCCGCGGCCACGACCCACAGAAGGCCAGAGGCCCCAAAGGGCCAGGCCAACTTGGCCCCGTGGCCGCAAGCCACAGAAGGCCAGAGGCCCCAAAGGGCCAGGCCAACTTGGCCCCGTGGCCGCAAGCCACAGAAGGCCAGAGGCCCCAAGGGGCCAGGTCAACTTGGCCCCGCGGCCACGACCCACAGAGGGCCTGAGGTCCTAAGGGGTCAGGCCAACTTGGCCCCGCGGCCATGATCCATAGAGGGCCAGAGGCCCCGAGGGGTCAGGCCAACTTGGCCCCGATCCATAGAGGGTCAGAGGCCCCAAGGGGCCAGGCCAACTTGGCCCCGCGGCCACGACCTACAGAGGCCCCAAGGGGCCAGGCAAAATTGGCCCCGCGGCCATGATCCACAGAGGGCCAGAGGCTCTCAATCATTATTATCAAAGCTAATTCTCAAATTGGATGGATCACACAACCTCACTCACATATTCTTTATCAATTATTAAAGGTTGTTTCTGAATTTTGATCACAGAACTTAATGCAAATATTCTTGATTGATTGACAAAGCTCATTCTCAAATTTTGATTACACAACCTTACTCTGACAAATTATCATTATCAAAAAGCTCTATCTCGAATTTGGATCACAGAATCTCACTCAAGTATTCTTAGCTGTGCCCCTCCCCCATCGAGTCTTTCATAAACCGGTCTGTTCTTTTAGAATCTCCTCATTTGGTATTTTGAACTCGTGAGAGACTGCTCAAAATTTGGTTTCCTTTCCCTCAGTTCAGACTCAGAGATAATTTGAAATCATTCAACAAGAAGTTTAACGCGCGCACACACACACACACACACACACACACACACACTTGAGTTGAGCATTACTTGGAAATTCTTATATTTTCCATTTTGCTGTTACTATCAGCATCTTCCCATTTTGTCCTTTTCTTTCGAAAAAGTTTACAGTCTGACATTTGTCACTGCTGTCAGTTAATAACTTTTTGGTCTTTGACCCATTTTGTCATTTTCTCGATTCGATCGTCACTGACCACTCTCTCCTGTCTGGCAGACATCGTTGCTGCCATCATAGCTAGCAAGCTGCCTGCAGATAGCAACATTTTGGTGTCCTTTGTGAAAATATTTAGATAGAAGAAAAAAGTGCACAAAGTTTTACAATTATTATCTTTTCAAAATATTTGTTTCACTGTCAGTGTGATTGACCGACTTTGCCGCTAGATTTCGTGTCTTTTGGCCATACCTGGCTAGCGACTAAAAACATCTTTTAGCGACTTTTTGGTTGTGAAGATAAGTGGTAAAAGCAGATCTGCCTGTTGGTCTTCCCACATTTTGCCATTTGGTACTTTGCACTCTTGTTGGTCACTCCAAGGCATTTGTCCCTGCCTTCAGCTAGTCACTTGGCTCTTTTGGAATATATTTCACTGTAATTGGCTCTCTCTCTCTCTTTCTCCTCAGTACAAATCAGTCTGTTCCCTTGCCATTTAGACATTTTCTTGATTCGATCATCACTGACCACTCTGCTCTCCTGCTGTCTATCAGACGAATCAGTTGATTCTCTGCTCTCAATTGTCTATGCTAGTAAGCTGTTATTCTCTGCTTTGGAGTGTTGATGCTGGGTTGCTAGTTTTCTAAATCACCTCACACACTTGAAGGAAGCAGCACCGATCATAAACGCACAAACAAACTCACACACACACACACACACACACACACACACATAGTTGGTTTATCTGTTGTGATAGGGAAAGAGCCAATGTGCAAAGAAAGAAGGGAAATATGGATCATAAACGTTTAAGTGGAGGAGCTAGAAAAAAAATTCAGCAAGAAAAGAAAAAAAAGGAATCAGTTTTACTTGAGAGTGTTCCAAATATCTCCAGCTTCTTCAGTACGAAGACATCTGCTGAAAGCAGTTCTATAAATGCTACTGCAAATTCAGCTAAGGTTAGCAATGCACCTGAGCTAGCATGTAGCTCCCAAGATCCTGAGACCACTACACGTGTAGACACTGAACCAAATGCTTCTGATGCTTATGATTCAACCAATTCAGCAGTAGCCAGTTGCTCGGATGAATGTGAGGTCACTGCACCTCTGGACAGCATAGAAAATGAGCTGAATCTTTCTTCAACACCATCTACAGTGACAACTCTACCTAGTGATCCCGCTAAATGGGCTGAGACCCTCACTGAGTCAATGAAGGAAGTTCTTATTCAAAGAGGTGCAAAATCATTTCACAACCGTCACAGCCATTATCCAGCTTCTGTGAGGAACAGTGGGCTAGGAGGCAAAACCCGATGCCTAAACAATGAACATTTTACTTCACACTTGCCCAATGGACAACGAGTACAAAGAGAGTGGCTGATGTACTCTCCCTCTACCGGTAATGTTTACTGCTTTGCATGCAAACTGTTTTCCCCAAAAACGCATTCTTTTGTGACAGGCTATTGTGATTGGAAACACTCAGAAAGATTTGGTGAACATGAGCGAAGTGCTGAGCACATAACCTGCATGCAAGCAGTCTTGAACCGCGCCAAAGGTGCCACAGTTGATGCAGACCTGTTCAAACAGTTTCAGGCAGAGAGCAGCTATTGGAGGCAGGTGTTACAAAGAGTTGTTGCAGTCATTAAATTCCTTGCAGAAAGGGGCCTTGCATTTAGGGGTAAAAATGAATCGTTAGGGTCTCCTCTCAATGGGAACTACCTTGGTATTCTGGAGGTCCTGGCTGAATTTGATCCCTTTCTAAAGGATCACATCAGAAAGTTTGGGCAGATGGGTCGAGGTAATACCTCATATCTGTCCTCCACCATTTGTGAGGAATTCATTGAATTGATGGGTGCAAAAACCAAACAGGCTATAGCAGATGAACTGCACGCAAGCAAATACTACTCTATCATTGTGGATTCAACCCCAGATTTATCTCATGTGGACCAATTGACATTCATATTCCGTTTTGTTAGCAAAGAGGGCAGTGTTGTTGAACGCTTTGTGGGTTTTGAGCCCATTACTAGCCATACAGGTGAAAGTTTGGCTAACTGTGTTATGTCTGTGTTGGAAAATCTAGGGTTAGAGCTGTCAAATTGCAGGGGGCAGGCTTATGATAATGCCAGCAACATGTCAGGGAGGTATAATGGGTTGCAGGCTCACTTAAAGAAAAGCAACCCATTAATACACTATATTCCATGTGCAGCTCACTCTTTGAATTTGGTGGGAGTCAACAGCATTGACAGATGTGGAAATGAAGTCTCTAAGTATTTTGACTTGATTCAGTCTATTTACAACTTCACAACTGCATCCACACACCGATGGGACAGGGTATTTGGCAATTCCAACATAGATCTCACACTTAAAGCTTTATCCAACACGCGTTGGAGTTGCCGTGCAGAATCTACCAAAGCACTGTGGCAGAACTACAGTAAAATAAAAGCAGCACTACAGGTTATTTCCACTGATGACACAGAGAAACGAGACACACGAACTGAAGCTGACAGTCTAGTGCGGAAGCTGGATTCACTTGAGATGGCCTTCATGGCAGGCTTTTGGGACACTGTTCTGTCCAGATTTCAGGCCACAAGTCTGCAACTTCAAAAAGCAGACATGGACCTTGGTACAGCAGTTAGATTGCTGGAATCTCTGCGCACCTTTGTTCTCTCCCAAAGAGATCTATTTGATCATTTTGAGCAGAAAGCCTTAAACATGTTGGGTGGCACCCCATCTTACAGGGCTGAACGGACGAGGAAACGTAAAAAGTTTGCTGATGAATCAGCATCCCCAGATGTTGTGCTTGAGGGAAGGCAACTGTTTCAAATAGAGACATTTATTGCCTCTATTCATCAACTGAGTTCAAGCCTTAATCACCGTCTGGAGGCCTACAAACATCTGAACAATTTGTTCAGTGTCCTTTTCTCTTTGGATACAGAGTCCAATGCTTCAGTCCTTCACAAGGCCAAGATTCTCACTGAATCATACCCATCTGACCTCAATGAAAGTCTTGGACAGGAGCTTATACAGTTCAAATCTTTTATACAGCTCAACAACACTGATGAGGAGAGGACCCCTTCAGGACTGCTCAAAACAATAATACATTTTGGACTACAGCCTACGTTTCCTAATACATACATTGCGCTACAGATTTTTCTCACTCTACCGGTCAGTAACTGTGAGGGAGAACGCTCATTCTCTCTTTTGTCAAGAGTAAAAAATGAGCTGCGCACAAGAATGACTCAGAAAAGATTAAATGCGTTATCTCTAATGGCAATTGAGAGTGAGCTGACAAGAGAGTTGGACTTCAATGATGTGGTGGATGATTTTGCAAAATTGAAAGGATGAAAGAAACCCCTTGCTTAAAGGTGCACTGTGTAAGATTTTTAGGTTATTTCCAGAATTCACCCATTCACTAATGTTAGGCTACCTGTTTTCATGAATACTTACCACCACCATAAAATTCTAAGTATCCATTATGACTTGGAGAATTGCACTTTCGCCATTTCTGGGAAGTGTCACCTGGATTGTGAAGATAGGATTGACTTTAGGCAGAAGCTTGGTGCTTTCTCTGGCAAACTGAACCTCAAGCTTCATTCTCTGCAGCTTTGCATTCTTGTGCAGACTTTCATCCAAAAGGAACTTTTCAACTTCCCCACTATCGTGAAGGGGCCATAAAAAGATTTCAGTGTGTCCAGCATGTCTAGTCTCTTACTCTCCTTTCTTTGAGCCATCTCTTGTTTCTCATCTGCCCTACTCTCGAATTTTGCCTTCATGAATTTACTCCAGTTGAGTTCAACCTCCCTTTTTGCTTGTGCTGCTGCCTTGAAACCTCTGAAGCTCCTGGCACTTCTGTAAAATTATTGACCTATTGACTGCGTTCAGTGTGCCCAACTTCTTCAGTTTGTAGTCCACCTTGCCACATTGTCTCTCCATCCCAATGTTGTGCACAGGGGTGCCATCAATGTTACTAGCCTGTTCACTGACAGGGTCCATTGGGAAGGTCTCCTCATCCATCCTCTGCCTGGCCAGGACAGTCTTCAGATGGGGCAGCATGAGATCTGTCAGCTGCTTCACTTCATCCAAGTATTCGGCAGCCACGTCTGACACTGAGTTCAGGACATGTCCAGTGCCTGTCCAGCCACTATAGCATTCTTGGAAATGGGCTATCTTGACCTGCATGCAGCCCTTGTACCATGAACTGGCCTACACCTTTCTTTGTGGTGCTCTCCGATGCATGTTATCATTTTACCTTTCTCCTTCTCCTCAAGCTTAACCACAAATAGATACAGACTTTGAGCCTCAATTTGCTGCACAGCTGCCGTTATGCCAAAGTGTTTTCCTAAGATATTATTTTATTTTTAATGATAGAAGGGAGGAAAAGGGGGCAAAAATCATGTCCGATTTAGTTTTTTGGGTGGGGTGGGGGGTTTATTTCATGATAGCTACCAACTTCCAATACATAATATCTCTCAAATGACCCAATGCACCATCACTGAAGTGGGCATAATCATTTTCCAAAATGTTTATTTTTAGGCCATTTATCCCCTCCCCCTGTGTCTGTGTGAAACCTGTGCTTGTCAGTGTCTGTGTGGTATACCTAATATTGTGTGTGCAGTATGTGCACTCTTCTGTACAGGACAGTGTGCATGTCTGTTCACAGTATACAGTATTTCTTGCATAGTGCGTGCGTGTGTGTGCGCCCGCACGCGCGGGGGGTTGAGGGGCCAAGACCATGTCAGGCCCAGGGGGCCAAAATTTCTTAATCCGCCCCTGCTTGATGCAAACAGTAGAATGAGAATCAATCCACTAAATTTTGCAGATGTCCCAAATGCCAACTGCTCTCTCTCTACGTCTCTGGTTGGCATCAGTATTCGATGGGGGGGGGGGGGGGGGGGGGGGTAGGGATTTCTTAAAACAATCAGTAAAATCCTCCCCCTTCTTGAATGAACATCCCCCCTTACCATCCCCTGTGACATTTTATCACTGAATTAGTAAAATTTCTACTATATATTAACCGTAATGGCATTAATATTGGCCTTTCAACATTTAGAGGGCTGTGAGCTTACGAGTAGCCTGAGCAAACAGATAAAATAAAAGAAGTGTCCTACCATGACTATGAAGCTGATCCCAGTGGGAGATTAGTCCCTAACTATGTGGGAGCAGTGATAGCCGTGCTAACTCTGTAGATAGCCATGCTAACTATGTAGAGTCAATGATAGCCACGCTAACTCTGTAGATAGCCATGCTAACTCTGTAGGGGCAATGATAGCCATGCTAACTCTGTAGGGGCAGTGCTAGCCATGCTAACTCTGTAGGGGCGATGATAGCCATACTAACCCTGTAGGGGCAGTGATAGCCATGGTAATTCTGTAGGGGCAGTGATAGCCATGCTAACTATGTAGGGGCAGTGATAGCCAGGCTAACTATGTAGGGACAGTGATAGCCATGCTAACTATGTAGGGACAGTGATAGCCATGCTAACTATGTAGGAGCAGTGATAGTCATGCTAGCTATGTAGGGGCAGTGATAGCCAGGCTAACCTTGTACAGGCAGTGATAGCCATGCTAACTATGTAGGGGCAACGATAGCCATGCTAACTATGTAGGGGCATTGATAGCCATGCTAACTCTGTAGGAGCAGTGATAGCCATGCTAACTCTCTAGGGGCATTGATAGCCATGCTAACTCTCTAGGGGCAGTGATAGCCATGCTAACTATGTAGTGGCAGTGATAGCATGCTAACTCTGTAGGGGCAGTGATATCCATGCTAGCTCTGTAGGGGCAGTGATAGCCATGCTAACTATGTAGGGGCAGTGATAGCCATGCTTACTCTGTAGATAGCCATGCTAACTATGTAGGGGCAGTGATAGCCATGCTAACTCAGTAGATAGCCATGCTAACTATGTAGGGGCAGTAATAGCCATGCTTACTCTGTAGATAGCCATGCTAACTCTGTAGGGGCAGTGATAGCCATGCTAACTCTGTAGGGGCAGTGATAGCCATGCTAACTATGTAGGGGCAGTGATAGCCATGCTAACTCTGTAGATAGCCATGCTAACTATGTAGGGGCAGTGATAGCCATGCTTACTCTGTAGATAGCCATGCTAACTATGTAGGAGAAATGATAGCCATTCTAACTCTATAGGGGCAGTGATAGCCATGCTAACTATGTAGGGGCAGTGATAGCCATGCTAACTACAGGTGCTGGTCATAAAATTAGAATATCATGAAAAAGTAGATTGATTTCAGTAATTCCATTTAAAAAGTGAAACTTGTATATTATATTCATACATTACATACAAACTCATATATTTCAGATGTTTATTTTGTTTAATTTTGATGATTACAAATGACAACAAATGAAAATCTCAAATTCATCATATCAGAAAATTAGAATATTACTGAAGACCAATAAAAACAAAGGATTTATAGAAATGTTGGCCAACTGAAAAGTATGAACATGAAAAGTATGAGCATGTACAGCACTCAGTATTTAGTTGGGCCTCCTTTGGCCTGTATTACTGCAGCAATGCGGCGTGGCATGGAGTCGATCAGTCTGTGGCACTGCTCAGGTGTTATGATAGCCCAGGTTGCTCTAATAGTGGCTTTTAGCTCTTCTGAATTGTTGGGTCTGGTGTATTGCATCTTCTTCTTCACAACACCCCATAGATTTTCTATGGGGTTAAGGTCAGGAGAGTTTGCTGGCCAATTAAGAACAGGGATACCATGGTCCTTCAACCAGGTACTGGTAGCTTTGGCACTGTGTGCAGGTGCCAAGTCCTGTTGGTAAAAGAAATCTGCATCTCCAAAAAGTTGGTCAGCTGCAGGAAGCATGAAGTGCTCTAAAACTTCCTGGTATGTGGCTGCGTTGACCCTGGACCTCAGAAAACACAATGGACCAACACCAGCAGATGACATGGCACCCCAAACCATCACTGACTGTGGAAACTTTACACTGGACTTCAAGCAACGTGGATGAAGTGCCTCTCTTCTTTTCCTCCAGACTCTGGGACCTTGATTTCCAAAGGAAATGCAAAATTTACTTTCATCAGAGAACATGACTTTGGACCACTCACCAGCAGTCCAGTCCTGTTTCTCTTTAGCCCAGGCAAGACGCTTCTGACGCTGTCTGTGGTTCAAGAGTGGCTTGACACAAGGAATGCGACAGCAGAAACCCATGTCTTTCATACGTCTGTGTGTGGTGGTTCTTGAAGCACTCACTCCAGCTGCAGTCCACTCTTTGTGAATCTCCCCCACATTTTTGAATGGGTTTTGTTTCACAATCCTCTCCAGGGTGCGGTTATCTCTCTTGCTTGTACACTTTTTTCGACCACATCTTTTCCTTCCCTTCGCCTCTCTATTAATGTGCTTGGACACTGAGCTCTGTGAACAGCCAGCCTCTTTAGCGATGACCTTTTGTGTCTTGCCCTCCTTGTGCAAGGTGTCGATGGTCGTCTTTTGGACAACTGTCAAGTCAGCAGTCTTCCCCATGATTGTGTAGCCTATAGAACTAGACTGAAAGACCATTTAAAGGCTTTTGCAGGTGGTTTGAGTTAATTAGCTGATTAGAGTGTGGCACCAGGGGCCATCAATTTTGAACCTTTTCACAATATTCTAATTTTCTGATGTGATGAATTTGAGATTTTCATTTGTTGTCATTTGTAATCATCAAAATTAAACAAAATAAACATCTGAAATATATGAGTTTGTATGTAATGTATGAATATAATATACAAGTTTCACTTTTTAAATGGAATTACTGAAATCAATCTACTTTTTCATGATATTCTAATTTTATGACCAGCACCTGTATATAGGGGCAGTGATAGCCATGCTAACTCTGTAGATAGCCATGCTAACTATGTAGGGGCAATGATAGCCATGCTAACTCTGTAGATAGCCATGCTAACTCTTAGGGGTGTAAATCACATCCATCATGGCGATTCGATTCAGTATCGATTTCCTGACCCAACGATTCGATTATTTTCGATACTCAAGAATACACCACAATTCGATTCGATTAATCAGTTAATTGTTAATTTTTTTTTATTTATTTTTTTTACACCTTACAGGCTAAACAAAGTTTCAAGTTTGAAATAAATCAATGTAAGCTGTAATATCATTATGCATTTTCTTTAGAAACAACAGCAAATAACAGAAGTAGAAAAGTTGCATCAAAAAATACTGCAAAAATACTGCACAATATCAGTGTAATGAGTTCAATGCAATACCTCGGCTCCAGAGAAACTGTCCAACATATTTTTTTTAGAATGTAATAAATATACTCAGGAAAGAGAGATGTTGCTTAGAGAGTTAGACAGGAATAAAAATAAAATAGATATAAGGGAATTGTTTCAAAGGTCATCTGGGGATGTAGTTTTTGGGGGTATTTTTAATTTTCTAAGAAGAACGGGTATTTTAGGGAGAATATAAAAGTTTGTCTGGTCCATACTCCATTCTGGAAGGTGGCGGTAATGCACCTATAAGTTGTTTGCCAACCGCCATTAAAAAAAAGAAGAAGAAGAAGGCTCCAGAGTGTCGACGTCACCGCCCCCTTGAGAGACGCTCCGCTGCACCTTTCCCAGATTGTAGCTGACCGCAAACAGTGCAGCAGACAGGAGGCCGGCTTGTTTTGTTTTTATGACCGAAATTGCGGAAAACAACTCGTGAAGTTTGACCCGCTAGAAGAGCGAGGTGCGCGAGACCGCTGGGACCCTTTTTCCAGCTGAATTTCCGCTTTTTGGCCCTCATGTCCCTCCGTCGTCGGACTAAACTCGTCCCCACTTCCTCACCGCATGGGCCGTATCTAGACCCACAGCGTGTAGCTCAGACCACGCTTCCATACTGAGCATAATTTAAAAATGTCTGTGTGAAGCTTGCTGCAACAAACTGGTGTAAGAGTATAACCAGTTTCTGAGGTAGGAGGGCAAAATAGGTTTAGCGGCACCGCAGCACGGGAGGGAGAATTACGCCCAGGAGAAAATGGATAAAAATAGACCGGAGGAAAAAAAAACATGAATCGATTATCTTGCAGACGTGTCGATGCATCGGATCGTCGGCTTTTGGATCGATGCATCGATACAAAACGATTATTATTTACACCCTTACTAACTCTGTAGGGGCAGTGATAGCCATGCTAACTCTGTAGATAGCCATGCTAACTATGTAGGGGCAGTGATAGCCATGCTAACTATATAGGGGCAGTGATAGCCATGCTAACTCTGTAGATAGCCATGCTAACTCTGTAGGGGCAGTGATAGCCATGCTAACTCTGTAGATAGCCATGCTAACTGTGTAGGGGCAGTCATAGTCATGCCAGTCCAGGGACTGACTGCAGTTCTACAGTGCCTTGGTCAAGTTCAATGACCGGCGTACCTGACATGTGCTATGAATGCTTCCCAAAAAAAAATTCCCCTATCCTCCTCCTTTTTTTTTCCACAACTAGACTACTAGAGGGCATGAACCATCACCAATACCAGCTGATATGACACATGATTTCAACTCGTTCATGAAGACCTTGCTCCTTTACTGATCCATGTTCTGCTTTAGCTCACTAACTCTACTTCCTGTTTATTACAGTAGTAGCCATTCAAAATTACCCCACTTTCCTTGGCTGGTCCCCTACAATTCCTTTTCATTTGTACAAAAATATTCTTTCTGTCATGATTTGTGGACATTAAAATCTAAAGAGAAGAGTTAAAAAGATATGTATGAGGGGGTCACTTCAGTGGCTGGGAGTTGGAGGGAGTTTTGCTGCCACTCGGCTGGCGTTTGACAGGGAACGGCCATTTTGAATGGCTGCTACTGTAGAGCCACACTCAACATATGATGACATTACGCTGATTATTTGATCCATTGTATGGAAACGTCTTTGATTTTCTATGGGGGTTTTTTATACATCATTACATTTTTATCCAAATTTGCCTGAGAATTGGCAGTAAAAACGACTAATGTCAATAACTCATCAGCTAAGTTTTTTGGAAATCTGCTTGTTATTAAGTGTACTCCTCCCAGAGGAGCCCAGGGTGTAGCGTGGGTTTTTGGACAAGCCCATCTAACTAGAACACGGTAGTTAGAACACTCGATACGCTCTGCAACTTGTTAGAGAGCCAAAGTCACGTAATATGACTATGAAAAATATTAATATATGCCAAAAATTCATCCTTAATTTTGAGCATTAAAATCATTTTCCACAGGGAGCAATCAGCAGACATGAACATTGCTGAATCACCATTAAATTATCAATATTTTCTGCAGCATATAGTATACAGTTTTTGATCGTGAACACCAATTGGTCATCTTCTGAACTTTTCCATCCCATGACTAAGAGGCTCCTGATAGCACTGGTAAGACCAGGTGTTCCACCAACCTGGCAGAGAAATCTGTACCTTCAGCAGCTTTAGCTGCTGCTTCAGTGAACATCAATCTTCATGTTACATTCAGAGAGCGACTCGCATAGGATCCATCCTGGCATCAAAATATTTTTAAACCTTTTCCACACTTGATCTACTGGCTTAGTAAACACCTAGGTCCTGTCACTACCCGATTCGTCCTGATAAACATCCCGGTGTCCATAAATAATGTAATTATGGTAATAAAATTACTTATTTCTATCCTTAACGAAATAAGAATAAAGAAAAAAGAATACTAATACACAACTTTAGAAAAGGTTTTGTGAGACAATTTTGATGCTTTTTACATTTTCTCCATTAAAATGCTTCTGTGACGTCATCATGGGACATGCTCAGAGCAGTCCGGCGAAATAAAATTAAACCACGTTTATCTGCATTTAAGTTGTTTCTTTCTTTAGATTATGGACAACATTGCATAATTTTAACACGAAAGGTAAACATAAAACTCAAAAAGACTAGATTTATGTTTAACTTCGAAGCTGAAAAAGTTAGCTCCTAGGATCCCACTTCCGGGGCAGATCGGGCACAGAGTGATAAAACAGAAAGGATTTTAAGGCACTTAATACATTATTAACCTTTATCACATTATATTTTAGTATATTTTGTATTTTGGGGAAGTCGTAGGAAAACAGCTGTTTGACCGTTGCATTTCCGAATTCTTCCAAGTGGTGCACGACTTTACACAAGTGAATAAAGTGAATGTGATTGGTTGATTATCAAGAGGGCAGGATTGTTGTGGTGGAAGATTCAGAAGCAAGTTTGGTTGTGCCTGGTTTGTCAGAAGCATCTTGCTAACCAGTTAGCAACTTAGTGCTAGTAGGTTCCCAATGGGAAATTCCATTGGGACCAAGTAGCACTAAATTGGTGACTTAGAAACGACACTGTCAAGGAACGCTATGGACAGAGGAAACATGCAGGAGGAGGAGAGTTTAGTGTCGGAGGTCGTGGATGAGTCTCCTCCGTCATCCATGTTTTATTTAGAGGAGGAAAGCGGGGATGAAGATGTTGTGTAAGAGGACGCCAGGGCGGCAGAAGCTTGGTTTGGTGTAGAAGGCTTCCAGCCGTACATGTTTGAGCCCTTGCCTCGCAACGCTGCCAGTTCTGTTAGCTCTACGCCTGCTGAAGACACAGACGTCCATCCCCGTGAACACTGGGACGGAACTCAATGGGAACGGAAATTATTCTGATTTCAACCGTTGCGTATATTAGCTGCGACATATGAATCAAGATGCTATGACCGAAAATATTTGATTGACAGATGACCATTGTTATACGATTGGCCGAATTTAGGTGTTCAGGCTGACGTAGAACTAACTGGCCTGAAGATAATGAAAAAAAACAAAACACAGATTTCAAGACAGGATTTTTTTTTTTAATAGAAATATCTACATTTTGAGACAATATTGTCTGATAAAGAGTAGATTTATATAAATGTTTAAGCCAAAATGATTTGACATTTAAATATGATTTCCCTACAACTTAAACAAAATAAAATGGAGGGCAACCCGGATATACATCTGGATGCGCAGGACGGATCGGGGTAGTGACAGGCACCTTTAAACTTCCAGTTCTTTTTAGTAATTGGTTTCTTTGGCAACATGATATGTGACCTTTTTGATCCTGTTCTCCACTGAGACAGTGTTATGCAACGCTTTCAGATAAGATTGCTTGCTCTATGCCAAAAAAAACATTTTTTTTATGATGATAACTTTTATGTGTTTTTACATCCTTTTTCAAAAGCACCACATCCTGCTTTCTCTTAGATCGCTTATTATCACTCCAGTGTTTGCCAGTAAAGGATATTGATCTTGCAGGGGGTGTGATGTAGTAAAACTAGGGGATTTCTCAGAAATAACGATTTGTTGCAGTCCTTGGAGAAAACCCTGAGCATTGAAGATCAGAAACCAGCTTGAAGTCTGTGCCTCTTGGGCTTCCCACCTCCCTTAAACAGGCCTAAACATGTCTGAAAATGAGTCTTCAAACAAAGTAGCTCATTCTGGTTTGTGTGTGAACTATGTGTGCAGGAGCAGGGCATGAAGTCCCCCTCTGCCGTGTCCGACCAGTGGGGCTCCTACTTTGTTGACGTGCACAGAAGTGGAGGGGGAGACGAGGAGCACCAGAAACTGACCTGGTGCTGTCACTGCATTCACACATACAGCACCATGGCCATCCCCAGTGTGGAGCACATAGCTGGTAAGTCGGTCAAAACATGAAAAAAAGTGTGTAGACTTAGGTTTGTTAAAAAAAAATAAAGATCAGTGAAGGACGCTGACTGCTGCTTTTTAGGCAGGGGAGGCAAAGACATGCAGGGGGCCCTCTGAATTAAGAAGACAACACATAAAACAGACCCATTATCCAGATATAGAAATGTTAATAGAATAGACACCTATTATCTGTTCTAGGTTTTGTCCCTCTCTTCTTGTCCCTTTTCTTCTTGTTTTCCTCTCTATGTTTTGTACTCAGCTGACTTTTCATGCTGTCTCTAAAGGAATGAAAGATTTTCTCCAAGCACTAAGCTCACTTAGCTGATTGCTCCTTCCTGTGTTTCCAAAAAGGCCAAAGTAAATAACCCAGTCCTTCTTTTCACTGTAGACAAGCCATGATCTGCTTCTCTGTTCTCCATTTTTCATCTGGATGAAATAATAGCTGCATGAATCATGACAGCAGACAAGATAGAGGAGAGCAGGAGGCGGGGTTACCAATCTACTTGCTCTGGAGAGCAGAGTTCGCTGCTTTTGGATGTTGTCTCCAAAGTCTCCAGTAGCAGAAAAAAGTCTCTAGATTTGGCGCTAGGAGCTTTTTTTAAATCAAAGTGCTAGAGGGGTCTGAAAAGTGGCTAAATATAGCGACCAAAGCGCTAAGTTGGCAACACTGCTCTTTGCATCGTTTGTTTTCAAATGGTTTGCTGCTGTCTGTTTGGACCTTTCTCAACATGTGCAGCAAATGGACTGATCCAATATGGTGGACACTGGAGGGGGGGCTGAGACACACTTAATATTATCAGTGTTCTGATGACATTTTAGCAAAAGGATTTTTATCAGAAACATAATTAATGTGCACAAATAAGGAGTAGTTGTATTGACCATACATGTAAACAAAGTTTTATGAGGCCCGCAGGAACTTGGAGCCCTAGGCAACTGCCTAGTATTGCCTAATGGTAAATCCCCCCCCAGTTTCTAGGATACTTTGGTTTTGCTCTATTATCTTCAAATCAAAGCCAGACAACATTTTTATCCACCCTGCTGTTCCAAGGATAGTTACTGATCCTTACTGAAAATAATGAGGAGGTACGCCTAGACTAAAACATACAGGGACGTGTTAATATAATGCCAAAAAGGTAAGAAATCAGCCATGATTTCCATAAACCAGGGACGGCTTTAAGGACCCTTTCCAAACAATGAATTTCTCAATTTTTCATGTGAAGAAATTCATTTTCGCAAAAAAAACAACAGAAAGGGTTTGTCCTCATTGGCACGGACGGACAAACACATGTATAGGATGTACATGCAGGTCCTGCATGTACATCCTATACATCCTTTAACAGTTATGATATAGATTATGAACATGTTTATATAAAATGATAATGGAGTCCAAACGGAGACCTTTTGCTCTACAGTTGAGGCTTGGCTCTGAACGAGTCACTGACAGGATAAAGATGCAAAAAACACAACAACAAATCTATGTGTTAAAAAAGTTTACTCAAAGCTACTTCAACAATTAAGAGAGCTGTGCTTAAAGCAAAAGTCCACTCAGCAAGGATTAACCAATGGAACATTATTTATACCTAAAACTAATACGTTTGTGTTGATTAGGGCTGGGCGATATAGAAAAAAAGTTTATCGATAAAAAAAAATGCATATTGATCGATATCGATAATTATTGAAAAGATTTGAAACCATATTTTATGTGCAGCTCTGCCTGGACTTTTTATAGTATTGCTAAATGATTTAATTTGAATAAAAAACACAAACACAGACTTCCAACTAAATATTTAACCAACTTTTTTAACCATAACAGAATTGTTTTAAAGAAAAATAACTTAAGAGACCTGGGTTATGTTATTAAATACTGACAAAGAATAAACTAAAGTGACCAGAAAAGTGACCAAAATAAATATAACAAATAAATAAAAGCCCCCCCACCGCCCCCGTTTCCTGCTCTAACCTGAGTTATTACTCTGAAGTTTCTGGCCCCTCAGCATTTTTTTCTCAATTGTTAGAACTACGTGGGAAACTGCCCAGAACTGAAAATATAGATATATTTTCCCAAAATTCCCGAAGATTCCTCGGAGGAGAGTCGCGGCGGGGCCTACACAGCTCGTACTCCTGCGGGTGTGAGCGGCTGAGATGATAAAAAAAAAAAAGTTGGTTGTGTTATCAGACTTGGTTTTCACTGGTTCTCGACACATTTTACAGATGACTGTGGTTTGTTTTTTGTCCGACTTGCCATGACCGAAATACTGCCAGACTGCCGAACTACAAAAACCCTTCTTTGGAACAATTTCCTCCGCCTCTCCTTGCTGCGACATCTTCATGTGCTCTGTGTTGTGGTTTGAGAGGGCGGGGCTTGGTGACGGCGTGCCTGGGTCCGCGATTGTGATTGGTTGGGAGGAAGCAGTGACTAGCATAAACCTACATGCTAGGCTACAATGAGAAGGAAGGAAAACTGCGTTTCTTTTTTATCAAACTTTTATCGACCCTCTTTTTTTCTATTTCGCCACACGTCTATTGATCGATATATATCGTTATTGAATTATCGCCCAGCCCTAACCGGTACTAAGTAAAATATTCGATACCCGATACCCTTTTTACCACCAGAATAAAAACAGACTTTAAAATTCAACAGAAATATTTTCATTACTAAAAAATACAAGAAATAAATAAAAAAACAATAAGATCAATATTTTGAGGTTGTATGCTGTGCACAATATTAAACAAGCTTGATAAAAAACTTACAAAATTAAAATTAAGTGTTCCTTCCTTGGCTTTGTTTTACAGACATAACAATGACACAATCTATAAAGCCTTAAATGGCCAAGCTCCATCTTATATCAGAGATCTGATTGTTCCTTATGTTCCTAACAGAGCACTTCGCTCTCAATCTGCAGGTTTACTAGTGGTTCCTAGAATTTCTAAAAGTAGAATGGGAGGCAGATCTTTTAGTTATCAGGCTCCTCTCCTGTGGAACCAACTACCAGTTTTAGTCCGTGAGGCAGACACTCTGTCTACTTTTAAGACTAGGCTTAAAACTTTCCTTTTTGATAAAGCTTATAGTTAGGGTGGCTCAGGTTATCCTGAGCTGTCTCTCTATAGTTATGCTGCTATAGGCTTAGACTTTTGGAGGACATAGGGACCCCCATTTCATCATTCTGCTTCATTCTCTCTCTGTTCTCCTATTCTGCAGAATCTGTTTGTTCAATCTCTAACCTTCTGCTCTCTCTGCTTTTCCTCAGAGTAGCTTTGCCTCGTCTGTTCCTGTTTGGCTGTGACGTCATCCAGGAAAGAAACATCAGCTGTGCTGCTTCCATCAACACCCTTGTTTGTAGATGTTGGAGATCGGCCTGTCTTCCAGTGTGGTCCTGTTTCTCTGGCCGTGGCTGGGTGGGTGTGCTCTCTTCATCCTCTGGCATGGGAGCTGCCTTGGAGCTCGTCTGCCTGGCTGTGTGTTTCCTGGACGGGGCCGCCTTTTACAGCTGCTTTTTGTATCTCTGCTTCTGTCTCCTTGAACCCCAGTCGGCCTCGGCAGATGGCCGCTCACACTGAGCCTGGTTCTGCTGGAGGTTTCTTCCTGTTAAAAGGGAGTTTTTCCTCTCCACTGTCGCTACAAGCATGCTTAGTGTGAGGGATTGTATTTGAGTCAATGAGTCAATGCAATCAACTGGTTTTCCTTAGATAGAAAACTCTGTATCAATTTGACTGTATGATCTGGTTGAACTGTAAAGTGCCTTGAGATGACATGTGTTGTGAATTTGGCGCTATATAAATAAACTGAATTGAATTGACACTAGCTAACCAGTTAAACAAAAATAATTCTCAGCTGCTGCACCTGTTACAAAAAAAGTCTGAAACTGAAGAATGCACAGAATTATTCAATCACACAGTGTTCAGGAAGTGCATTTTCCACTATTCTGCACTTTAGATGGCTGTATCGATACTTTTGAAAATGAGTATTGTATCCGGATACAACGTTTTAGTATCGATAGACAGGTACGGGGCATTGCAGCCTGACAAAGAAGCCAAACGAGCCCCATTCCAAGGGGCTGGACCTGTTTGTCTGTTTCAATTTGCATGTTTTCTAACCAAAATCAAGGCTTTGTTGGGTTTCTGTATTAAACCTCAAACTCAACACTATTTCTGACATTTTGAACTGAAAAAGCTTCCTGGATGGGAAGCGAAACATCTTCAAACTCGGAAACAAAGTCCAGTGGATTGTTTCTTTTTTTAACTTCATTGGGAAAAACAGGCATTAAATATCACGTCAGTCAATCTAATCACCTGTAATGTCCTTTTTCTCTGTCTAGGTCTTCCTCTGGATTACAAGTTCCCTAGGTTTTCCCCAGAGAAGCCCTGCACAATCGGCTACTACCCCAGGCCTCCAGATTCCGTGCTGAAGAGGTGTGAGGATCTTTCGTGAAAAAGAAAAAAGAAAACACAGGATAATTAAAAAAAGGTCCCCTCTAACCCCTCTGCCTCAGGAGAGGAATGTGCCTCTGTTTTGTTTTTTTTTGCCTGTAGTCTCCCTAACATCGCAGAGCGCATACACTCATCACCCATCCAGAGAAACCATGTGAATGTAAGCCACAGTAACTGTAACAACGCCTACATTTGAAGTTGTTTTGTGGTTTAGTGTCCCAAACCTGTGGAAATACAAGAAAAATAACAGTGTGTGTGTGTCCTCCTCTCTTGTTTTAAGCAGTTGAATCAGTTCAACTGCTCTAAAAGAAGCTGAACCTCTCTTTGTGTCTCTTAACGTGAACTGATTACCTCAATCTGCTGTAATATAAACAGGTGAACTCATCCCCTCACCTCCTGGTTCATCGTGTCAGTAATTCTGTAACGGTGGAGTTGCGTCTCTGTAACGATGGTTTCTATGTATGTATCTTAGTAACCTGAACGTGAGGTAAAAGCTCTCCCTGTGGAAGTCGCTGTCGCTCTCAGACTAGCACAATACTGTCTTTTATGGTTGGGTTTATATGGTAGCTGCTTCATGATAACAGTGAAAGCTGTGCTGAATATCCTCTGTGTTTATTTAAGCCGGGCATACACTGTGTGATTTTTGTCAATCGTTGCATGCGGCTACTGCTCAAACTGTACAAATAAACCGCCGGGTTTCACAGCTCACAATGTTTGTTCTCACACTGTGCGGCCCGACGCTCTGATGCGATCTAGCTGCTCACTCTGTACGTCTAAAAACCACATGTCACACTCAGGGCCGAGAGATGGTGCTGGTCAGACAATCTGGAAGAAGAAGTAGAACTTCCTTGTTTGCACATGCGCAGTGAGGTTCTGGTAAATCAGCACGTAGCTCTGTTTCATCAGCAGGATTTGTCCACGACCACCTTACAAGGGCGGACTGAATTTCAAACATGTTTGATTTTCTCCTTAACTAACGATTCCTGATGGGGAGGTGGTCGCCCCTCGTTACCCCCTGCACGCTACACGACACAGGACGCACAATGAGGCTCAAACTCGGCCCAATTGAAAAAAAATTTTGCACAGCAGGAAAATCGCCCCAATAAGGGCAAAAAAAATCGTACAGTGTACGCCCGGCTTTAGTGCTACATGTTTTTGCTTGTTTCTAGATGTGGACCATGTGTTACTTCATTGGTGTATACCGACCTCTGAATGGGTATTATTTGTTGTGCAGTCGTATTCTGCGAGTATGTTGGTATCTCTTAATGGTTATTGGTATCTTTTTTTTTTTTTTACGGGATAGAGCATCCTTTGGAAATCCAGAGGAACGAAAACCTTGAAAATCCTGATCAGCTGATCCTGGACTCATGATGTTTTTTTAGTTTAATTCTTTGAATCCATCCTAAATATCCTTTATTTTCTGGTAGGTAAAGCCGGGCGTTCACTGTGCAATAGTTTCAATCGTTGCACTTAGCTACAGCTCACACTGTACGACGACACTGCAGGGTTTAAAAGTTTGCAGCTCACCATGTTTGTTCTCACACTGTGTGTCCGACGCTCTGATGCGATCTACCTGCTCACACTGTACGTCTAAAAACCACGTGGGACTCGGCTCCGCTGTGAGATGGCACTACTCGGACTCGTTTATCCAGAAGCCAAATCAGTAGAAGAGGAATATGAAGCTCACTAAAGTGAAACGCGTTGCCTTGGCAATTTGTGCAATTTTGTGCTGAAAGCCCTAAAAAGAAAAGGTGACGACGTATTTGGACAAAGACATGGCTGAGCAAACGTGGCTACTACAGTCTGTCAATTTGACAGAAAGAACTCCATTTCACTCACTGCCCCCCATCCGTGATTCTGTGTTTTATCTGAGAGGAAGAAGAGGAATCCTTGTTAGCGCACTGAGCGATTTACCGTCTATCATCTTATGACGGCCAACTGAATTTCAAACATGTTTGATTTTCTCCCGTCCTCACGATTCCGTGAGAGGTTGATCGCCCCTCGTTACCCACTGTACAGTACACTACACGACGCAAGATCTGGCTGAAAGTCGGCACGTTTGAAATGTTTTAAAACAACTGGAGAATCTGCCCGAAAAGGGCAAAAAATCATACAGTGTATGCCCGGCTTAAGAGCAGTAAGGAGCACCTTTTCTGTCAATAGATATATGATCATTTCAGCTCCATGAACCACCTCTCCTGACGATCTTTCTTTCTCGCAATAAAAATAAATCAGGGAAGATCTCAAGGATATTTGTGCTTAAAAAGGTTGCCAGCACTGACATGCATAAAAAGGATGCGTTGTGAGTAATACCTGGTTTAATCTGTACTGATCTCCACGCTGGCTGTCCACATTCAATCAGTCGTATGTAATTCTAAACATGACTTTAGATACTGGTGAGCACATTTCTCGGACGTAGCAAACATTAGCGTATCCTAAAGCATCGCTGCTCTAATTGCACCTGAATCTTCACATTCTACAGCGATGATTTAAATGTACTTTCTAGAGTATTGGACAGGCAGTTAAAGCAGTGACTATAGCCCCATTTCCACTACCCTCTGAAATCCGATCCGTGCCGAACTTGGATCAGTTAACCATGCCGAGCTCGTTTCCTTACGACCGTTTACACAGCACGCTAGCATGGTTCCTCGCCTCCTAGTGACGATCTATGGTACTACTGCTCTCTAGAGGGAAACAAGTAAACCAATATGGCGGCACCCATAACAATCAGGAAGCTTATAGAGAGTCAGGCTAAGAAGGCAGCCTTTTGTGACTGAACTTGCTGCTTTTGGGAAGTGAGTGCAACAAACGATAGTCTAATCAGGGATTATAGACACAGGAAACAATGACAGACGTTAAGGTTCATTACACTGCTAAGCTTGGGTGACCAGATTTGGGCTTCGGAAAAAGAGGCAAATTTTTTGTTGGGGGGGTTGCTGGGCTGCTGACTGAACCGGACTGGGCATTCGAACCGAGCCATGAGATCCAGGGCTGCTCCGGGTACGGTGCGACCCAACTCGACCCGGTGACGGTATGCTTCTCCCCGCCTGTCTTACCGGGCAGGTCAGTAGCTGCAGCCCCATCCCTCGCTGGCCCCCTCCCCCCATCCGCCAGAGTTCCCGGACCGTCCCCGGATCTGACGTCTTGATTCTTCTGCACTGTAGTCGACCAAAATCCCCCCAGACATTTTTTTAGGTATGAAAAGTAGGACATGTTGTGGAAAAAGAGGACGTCTGGTCACCCTAGCTAAGCAGAATCATCACTGGAAATCGTGTTGCACTGTAGGGAAGCTAGTATTTTTATGATTGTCTGAAATGTCCTGATTACAGAGGCTGGCTGTAATGAGATGACGCGGTCTGCTCATGCACTCTTTGCTATCTGAGAACTGAGCCAGAACTGAACCGCACCGAGCCCTACTGATGATCTAGTACCATTGTAGTGCGGTTCAGCTGTGTCTGGCACGGTCCAGTTCAGTTGTGGGTACCCTTTACACTCAACACTAATCTCTGTTATCGTGCTCGGACCAATCTCAGCACGGTTTCAAAAGGGTAGTGGAAATTTGACTTATAAGATCATTACCAGCATGTGATGGAGTTTAGTGGGATTGTCGGTTGGCGATTGAATGTGGCCAGGTAGGAATGTCAATAAACTGCCCAAAATGTGGGATAAAGTCTACGACACCATCGAACCACCCAGTGGTCCACCATGAGGTTGATTGTCAATGTGCCAATCATAGAAAAAAAAAACACCAACAAACTCTGGATCCCAACAGTTCTCCACTGCTGCCTATTTTAGACGATTCAGCACCAGTCATTAGTTCTCTGACCTTAAAAGGGTCCAATCAAAACGTTTGTCGATGGATTGTCTTGTATATAAGCTGTTCGATGAGAACTATCAGGAGCTAGTGTGGTATAGAGTGAATTTAGTTCCATTATCAATGCTGTTACGTCCCCCGGCTGTATCTAGGAGGTATAAGGCACCAAGACAGGGAATCAAGGAGTCTAAAAGGCATTTAAATAAGTTTATTCTGCCATTTCTTTAAATAAACTATTGTATATAATGGTTAAAGCTTCAGGGAGGGCTCAGGAAAAAATAACAAACAAAACAACCCTAAAAGAAAATGAAAAGCCTACAAAATAACCTACCTAATAAGCACATAAACAGGAGAGAACTGGGGTTAAACAGAAGGCAGCTCTCCCCTAGCCTCGTGAGACCATCCTGATCTCGAGAGCTTTCAAGGTTTCACTCGCAGATCAGTCTGGCTACTTTCCGTTAAAGAAAATTTGGAGCCATTCACCAAACGAACGTCCAATCAGCGTTGGTATTGAGGCGGGTTGAGGTGTGACGCAACGAGAAGCGCGACAGTTCAGTCTAAAGAACATGGCGGCTTCAGCCGATGAAACTAGCGTTAGCGTGGCTATCGAGCAAGTTTTATCAGAATTACAGAGTATTTCTTCACTGAAAGAAGAGCAAAACACTGCTCTGGAGGCTTTTCTCAGAGGAAAAGATGTTTTTGCTCTTCTCCCGACTGGTTTCGGCAAGAGTAGCCTGGCTGTTAGTACGTCATACGCTTCGTTGATCTGATTGGTTTATTTGGCTCGTCTATCACCAACATAGGCCAATCAGCTAACCAGCATTTTCACCCCTTCCCAAAATTACTTCAACGGAAGGTTTCCAGATGGATATGCGGAGCAAATCCATCTGGCGGAGTCAGGTTAGCTGTCCCCTACAAAAACTATCTGAGTAGGTTTACATGGCAGAAAATTAGCAGCCCATTAGATGCTAAGACAACCACAGAGGTGTTGGCAGACAGATGGCCCAGAAGCCCTAAAGTACAGCTTCATAGGTCTTAAATAGCGTGCAGGTGATTGCTGATTGGGTTGAGAGTCAGGAAGCAGCGTTCAGTCTTAGAGGCGGAGCCTAAAAAAGGGCAAGGTGTTGCTTGGGTGCAAAAAACAAAATTACATAATTACATCCATCTTGGGGATTTAACAATGCAAGTAAAGAACACATTATGTACATGGAAGAAAAAGGAAATCATATTGTAAATTTAAAAAAGAAAAATTATTGTAAAAAAACAACAACATAGAAATTAAAACTTGTTTCAAAAAACACTGACTTTATATTTTCAAACTTTGTTTTTCATATTGAATTTTACAGATTGTATATTTTTCAAGCTGCACTTCTCAGATCACTTTTTTTTAATTTCCATTTTCTAAAGATGTTCTTTAATAATGGAGCTAAAGTCACTCCATAGGTGGGGATCGGTTTGCAAAGACAAGACACCGACTAAAAAGAATACATAGCCATAACAATAAGCCAATACACTAATATACTGCTGGTCGTCACTCACGCCTATCGTGCCAAATTGATTTACCACCTCTAAGATGATTTGGTATCATTGGTTCACTATGGCCTTGTTGTTTTCTTTATTTGCACTATTGTTGTGATCCAGAATAAGGTTCAGCTGGGTATATCCCACTATGATGGGCTATACGCTAACAGACGAATGTTGGAAGTATCCCTTCAAGATGGCCGCCATCTCATAATGTAATGCTACGTTCAGACCGCACGCTGTCAACGGTTGACACACATCAACTGAAGCAACACCTAGTGAGCTTCTAAGCATCTGACACGTGCAACGCGCTTCAGAGGCAGGAGCTGATGGAGTTGGATGCACTGGATGCTGGATGCGAGACATCAACCAATCAGAGAAGCTGATTGGTTGATGTGTCGCATCCAGCATCCAGTGCTGATGCTGAAACAGTTTAATAACTTGACTAATGTCAAAACTTGCCGGCAAAATATGTCCGATTCACTTTCCAGCCGCCGCAAACAGGCAACCGGCCCAGAGGCGACTGTTAGGCATTCCCAGTGACAGCGCACCGCCGGTGCCATTGTTACAGGCAAAGAAATTATAGGGTAGCTCCACCCGATGAGCATCAGACCCACTGTTCGACCGTGCAGCCAGAGCAGCAAAGATGCTTCAGCTGCGGTCAGCAATAAACTCATACAAGCATCAAAAATGAAGCAGTACGCACATTTTTGCTGCTTCAGCTGCGTGCGGCCTGAACGTGGCATTAAGAGGAAGGATACTGTCCTTAGAAAGCAGACAGTTCGCATCAACGATGTGAAACTGGTCTTCCAGTGTGAATCGTTAGTGGTGCTGTGTGTGTGTTTATGCATACGGCTGTTGTGATTGTACCTGTACATCTTTCATCTGGCAGGCATGGGAATGATTTGCCTTATGTTGAACTCATTTGTGGTCTTTGGTTGTTTAAAAAAGAAAGAGGAACGTTTCTTTCTGTGTTTAGGTGTTCAGGTACTGTCTATGAAATAAAAACATTCTATGATTTCTACAGAGTTTATGATCTCGTCTGTTTTTCTTCTGTGACGGTTAACTGAGGTGTTTCGATCACTTCCATGGACAAAACAACATTATATTTATAATAGAGTTTTTGAAACCCTAACTTAATGTCTCAAAAACACATGTTTAGCGCCCTCCTTGTGTTTAACGTGTGTACTGCAGTTGATTTTCAAACAATAATTGGCTTCAGAGGAATTCTGATGTCATCCAGAAGAAAACTGACAATAATAACTGCTTATGTGGGCTGTAAAAGCAGCTCTACTAGAGGTTCTTTCATTATGCCCAGTGGGCCCAGTTCAGGGCCCAACTGACCCAGGCCGATGTTCATGAAATGGCCAAAAACACAGTCACATGGTGTATCATCGACACCCCTTTTAAATGGGGCATTAAAACTTCTAAAACAAGTTTCTAATTTTTTTTCCAAATACTGAGATTTAAAATTCCACCTGACATGTGTGACTCTGTGGGAGTAATGCAACAGCTGGCATTCATTTTTAGCCCCGCCCCCTAATGGCCACCATCATTGGATCTAAAGGCTCAGACCTTTCCAATGAGGGGTCAGAGGTAATTGTGCGACCATTTCAGGTGATGTAACCGGCATGCGTTACATAAGCTTGCTCTGTTATTCTTATTTTCTATCCACCTTGGTCATATTATTCGTAAATTTGAATGAAACAGCGGCTAAATCTCAGGAGCAAAGGCTTAGTCTTATGCAGAAGGTCTCCAATAATGTAAATCAGCATAGTTTTCTGACCAGATTTCCTTTTATTAGTAAAAAAAAAAAAAAAAAGCATTTTTGCACTTTTGGCTTTGTGCCAAAATGCCATTTCTCCTAGCCCACTGCCCACTAAAACCTTTGTGGAACAAACATGCTTCAACTTATTCAGTCCAAATTAGCTTCAGTTATACTCAAGATGTGGATCTATAAAGTCTGAGTTCATCCAGGGTTTCAAATGGGCTTTCATGGTGTTTTGCAGTGTTTATTTTGGAAAAAACATTTGGCGAGGCTAAATATTTTTCATTTTTTCTTTGTTTAATTACCTATAAATCACACATGGTGGCATTTAAAATACTGGTTCCACCTGAAAAAATATTCCTCAAGGCCTTTCTGTCACACACAAAAAAAAAACAATTATATTTCCAATTATTAGATAGGGAGCTGTACTAGCTTTAATTCACATATTTAATTTCAGGCGGAATTTGCTCCTCAGACACTCAGTGTTTTAGGGGTTAAGTTAAAAAAAATAAAAGTCAGAATCTATTTTTACCAATCTCCTCACCCCCCCAAACACCAGACATTGTTTTTTAGGCTAAATCTGGTCGTCTGGTCTTGATTTAGTCCAGAAATAGTTGTTGAAAATTGGGCTGTTTTTGGTCAGTTGGATTTAGTCCCACTTTAGTCCAATATAACATGTTAAAAATCTGAAAAGTTATGGCTTTTTACCTTTTTAACCAAATGTAGATGTCATTTGGATGTAAATCCTGACTTGTCAGTGTTTTTTTAACCAATTTTAGCTTGGAAGGCATTTTATTGATAATTATAAAATACTCTAAAGCATTTATCATTAATTATTGTAATAAATATCCAGTCTGAAAAAGCTGAATCCACATCAACCAGGGGAGTACATTTTCTCTGTGATAAAAAAAAACAACAGTTTTTTTTTTATTGAGAAAGCTTCCTGGAGAGGTGGCGAAACGTCTTCAAATCTTGGAAACCAAGTCCAGTGGATTTTTTTTTTTTTTTTACTTTTACGGAATGAGTATGACCTGGATGACTGGGAATCTTCATCAGCATATTGCACTCCATTTTGGGAAAGAAACCCTTGGAATAACGCGTGAATATGAGAAATTGCTTAGGAAACTTGCAGATTATAGGAACCTTCTACGTTTCAATTTAAGATGTAGACACCAAGGACTCATTCCCAACAGTTTAAATTTAAAAAGTCTACTATCAAAGGACACAGGGTGGAAAAGATTATTAGGAATGCGCACAAAAAGTTGCTTAGTGAGAGGATTAGACAGACTCACTTCACAATTGAAGCTCTCTCGCACAAAATAGATCAGACAAGGCAGAAGCTATCCAAACTTCTCCCCAAAACCTTGTTTGAAGAAGTTGCCATGTTTGTCAATAAGGTCAAGCTTTCACAACATCAAAAAAGAAAAGAAAGACAAAAAGCTAAATTCGAAAGATTACAACAGAAAGCAGCATTTAAAAAAGAGAGCAACATGACTCGGGAGGAAGACGCCAACATCAAGGTCAAAGACAAGTGGGGCAAAAGCCTGTCTAGCAGACCACTGACAAAACCAGAGATGGATGTACTGAGAAAAGGCCTGAATTTTGCCATTTCTCAACAAGATTGTGGAACTGATCACTGCCACTGAATCGGCCATCAGGAACAATAAATGGGCTAAAACGGAGGCAGAGCAAATCAGAACCTGATGACCTGGATGACTGAGAATCTTCATCGGCATTCTAACTGTGGACCTACTAACACCACAGACTGCCACTCAGGGTCTCTTAGCAAGACCCTTAACCCCCGATTGCTCCCCAGGTGCCACACAATGGCAGCCCGCTGCTCCCCAAGGGGATGGGTTAAATGCAGAGGT
The DNA here is from genome assembly GCA_030533445.1 of Cyprinodon diabolis. NCBI lineage: Eukaryota > Metazoa > Chordata > Actinopteri > Cyprinodontiformes > Cyprinodontidae > Cyprinodon > Cyprinodon diabolis. Next base: position 37,294,754 of record CM060076.1, read on the forward strand.
GAATTTCTCCAATGTTAATTGAACAATAAAGTTCAGTTATTATTATTAAACTTCACAGTTTCTTCCTGGTCTGCATGGACCTGAATGGCGAACCTGCTTCTGTGTAGTTAAATGTCTCCAGATGGATTAATAGTGAGGCTATTGTCACAAAGTTTAAAGAGTTTTTCCTCAGACAGTTTTTCTTGTTGCTGTTTTTATTTTGCAGCTATCTTAATATATTTGAATCCCTCGCCCTGTTTTTTCATTTCCTGCTTTTCTGTGCCACCATGAAAACTCGTGACCCCCCAGCAGAGGCGTAGCCAGAAAACTTTTATAAGGGTGGCCAGGTAATAACCAATGTACACTGAGGGGTGGCTGAAAGCTGATAGTTGCTAGAACCTCAGGGTCAATCCAAAGATAAGACAAACTATCCTTTCCTACAACCTTTGCTAACAAATAGATGCATATAGTTAAACATCCGTGATTTCTAGATAAACGGTATAGTGGATAAAATTATTTCAGGTTTGAGTTCTGGGGCGAACATCTCTTCCTTTGTCATTAGTTACATACCTGTATCAATAATCATTTTGCATAAAATTTATATTTACATGTACAGATATCTACATAAATTGATTGTTTAATCCGTTTTTATTAAAATAGTTATTTATCTCTGATTTCACTGAAGACTCCTAGATGACTTGCAGAGACACATCATTTTCTCTTTACCCCATAAAACACAAAATCTAGTTCTGAAAAGAACAGGAATTCTGCACTTATCTTTAATGTCGGTGTATTGATGTGTGTAATTAACCACAGTGCTTTTATTGTCAAGTAATTATGAATATATGAAAAAAATAGTAAGTAATGATGGGGAGTGTTCTGGTGGCAGTTAGATCCATATTTAGTCCTGGATGCAGCAGACCCGGGTTCGATCCGACCTGTGGTTCTTTCCGCAGGTCTCCCCCTCTCATAGCCCATTTGCTGTCTGTGCCTGAGAAAACGAGCCACTAGTGCTGTAGAAACTAAAAAAAAAAATAGATAAAAAATAATTATATATATATATATATATATATATATATATATATATATATATATATATATATATATATATATATATATATATATATATATAATATATATATATATATATAAATATATACAGTGGGGCAAAAAAGTATTTAGTCAGCCACCAATAGTGCAAGTTCTCCCACTTAAAAAGATGAGAGAGGCCGGTAATTTTCATCATAGATATACCTCAACTATGAGAGACAAAATGAGAAAAAAAAATCCAGAAAATCACATTGTCAGATTTTTTAAGAATTTATTTGCAAAATATGGTGGAAAATAAGTATTTGGTCAATAACAAAAGTTCATCTCAATACTTTGTTATATACCCTTTGTTGGCAATGACAGAGATCAAACGCTTTCTGTAAGTCTTCACAAGGTTTTCACACACTGTTGCTGGTATTTTGGCCCATTCCTCCATGCAGATCTCCTCTAGAGCAGTGATGTTCTGGGGCTGTCGCTGGGCAACACGGACTTTCAACTCCCTCCAAAGATTTTCTATGGGGTTGAGATCTGGAGACTGGCTAGGCCACTCCAGGACCTTGAAATGCTTCTTACGAAGCCACTCCTTCGTTACCCGGGCGGTGTGTTTGGGATCATTGTCATGCTGAAAGACCCAGCCACGTTTCATCTTCAATGCCCTTGCTGATGGAAGGAGGTTTTCACTCAAAATTTGACGATACATGGCCCCATTCATTCTTTCCTTCACACAGATCAGTCGTCCTGGTCCCTTAGCAGAAAAACAGCCCCAAAGCATGATGTTTCCACCCCCATGCTTCACTGTAGGTATGGTGTTCTTTGGATGCAACTCAGCATTCTCTCCCCTCCAAACACGACGAGTAGAGTTTTTACCAAAAAGTTCTATTTTGGTTTCATCTGACCATATGATATTCTCCCAGTCATCGTCTGGATCATCCAAATGCTCTCTAGCAAACTTGAGACGGGCCTTGACATGTACTGGCTTAAGCAGGGGGACACGTCTGGCACTGCAGGATTTGAGTCCCTGGCGGCGTAGTGTGTTACTGATGGTAGCCTTTGTTACTTTGGTCCCAGCTCTCTGCAGGTCATTCACTAGGTCCCTCTGTGTGGTTCTGGGATTTTTACTCACCGTTCTTGTGATCATTTTGACCCCACGGGGTGAGATCTTGCGTGGAGCCCCAGATCGAGGAAGATTATCAGTGGTCTTGTATGTTTTCCATTTTCTAATAATTGATCCCACAGTTGATTTCTTCACACCAAGCTGTTTACCTATTGCAGATTCAGACTTCCCAGCCTGGTGCAGGTCTATAATTTTGTTTCGGGTGTCCTTTGACAGCTCTCTAGTTTTGGCCATGGTGGAGTTTAGAGTGTGACTGTTTGAGGTTGTGGACAGGTGTCTTTTATACTGATAACGGGTTCAAACAGGTGCCATTAATGAAGGTAACGAGTGGAGGACAGAGGAGCCTCTTACAGAAGAAGTTACAGGTCTGTGAGAGCCAGAAATCTTGCTTGTTTGTAACTGACCAAATACTTATTTTCCACCATATTTTGCAAATAAATTCTTTAAAAATCAGACAATGTGATTTTCTGGATTTTTTTTTTCTCATTTTGTCCCTCATAGTTGAGGTATATCTATGATGAAAATTACCGGCCTCTCTCATCTTTTTGAGTGGGAGAACTTGCACTATTGGTGGCTGACTAAATACTTTTTTGCCCCACTGTATATATATATATATTTCATGCCATGAAATATATATATATGCCATGAAAACTGTTAAGTTTGGGTCCATAACATTCAAAGAGGAATAGGAAGCAAAATAAAACTGTCAGCAATACTTTAAGTGTCTAAAGCCATTGATTCAAGTTTAGTTGGTAGCATGAGGTCAAATAAAATTTAATAATGAATATATATTTTGCACATTTATAACTTTTTATGTTAAACTGCAATCATTTTCTCATGTCCGCTCTGACCATTTTTCTCATTTGTGTAATGTAAAAATTAAGAAATATGAAATAAATCTCAAAAATGTTTTGCTGTTATGGTTAGAAATACTTTCCTCTTAATAGGAAATGTGTTAATTATATTAAAATGTCTTTTTTTATTGAAATAGCATGATTTTTCTATGTCCATCAATTTCATATTCCACCCCGTCACACCAGTGTAATTTTGCTCCAAAATGCAATACACTTCCTAGAAGTGATATCACTAACATGAAGTGACATCACTAACATGAAGTGACATCATTCAAGAGTTTGAAGAAAATAAGTCCAAACAATGGTGAGTTCTGTTTTTTTCTTTAAGAACATTTTTGGTACATTATTCCTTCAAAATCCTTTCTGTTAACCATAGCATATCCACCCCGTCACACAAAAAAAGTGGGGAAAACAATTTGTTAATAAAATTTTGAAATTATATTTGTATTATTCATTCATTTTTCATTGTACTTCAACGCTAACGGCAACATCAGGTTTGAACATATCCAGAAATTGAGCCATATTGCTTTAGATTATCCACCCGTCACACTAAAGCCTGTGACGGGTTGGAATCATTGTGATAGGTGGTAGGGGTGTAAATAATCGTTTTGTATCGATGCATCGATCCAAAAGCCGACGATCCGATACATCGATACGTCTGCAAGAGAATCGATTCATGTTTTTTTTTTCCTCCGGTCTATTTTTATCCATTTGCTCCTGGGCGTAATTCTCCCTCCCGTGCTGCAGTGCCGCTAAACCTATTTTGCCCTCCTACCTCACTTCCTGGTTATACTCTTACACCAGTTTGTTGCAGCAAGCTTCACACAGACATTTTTAAATTATGCTCAGTATGGAAGCGTGGTCTGAGCTACACGCTGTGGGTCTAGATACGGCCGAGGCGGTGAGGAAGTGGGGACGAGTTTAGTCAGACGACGGAGGGACATGAGGGCCAAAAAGAGCGGAAATTCAGCTGGAAAAAGGGTCCCAGCGGTCTCGCGCACCTCGCTCTTCTAGCGGGTCAAACTTCACGAGTTGTTTTCCGCAATTTCGGTCATAAAAACAAAACAAGCCGGCCTCCTGTCTGCTGCACTGTTTGCGGTCAGCTACAATCTGGGAGAGGTGCAGCGGAGCGTCTCTCAAGGGGGCGGTGACGTCGACACACTGGAGCCTTCTTCTTCTTCTTTTTTTTAATGGCGGTTGGCAAACAACTTATAGGTGCATTACCGCCACCTTCCAGAATGGAGTATGGACCAGACAAACTTTTATATTCTCCCTAAAATACCCGTTCTTCTTAGAAAATTACTCCCAAAAACTACATCCCCAGATGACCTTTGAAACAATTCCCTTATATCTATTTTATTTTTATTCCTGTCTAACTCTCTAAGCAACATCTCTCTTTCCTGAGTATATTTATTACATTCTAAAAAAATATGTTGGACAGTTTCTCTGGAGCCGAGGTATTGCATTGAACTCATTACACTGATATTGTGCAGTATTTTTGCAGTATTTTTTGATGAAACTTTTCTACTTCTGTTATTTGCTGTTGTTTCTAAAGAAAATGCATAATGATATTACAGCTTTCATTGATTTATTTCAAACTTGAAACTTTGTTTAGCCTGTAAGGTGTAAAAAAGATAAAAATAAAAAAAATAACCAATTAATCGAATCGAATTGTGGTGTATTCTTGAGTATCGAAAATAATCGAATCGTTGGGTCAGGAAATCGATACTGAATCGAATCGCCATGATTGATGTGATTTACACCCCTAATAGGTGGCAACGTTCTTCATATTGAGTTAATGCTGTACATCACATAAAAACATAAAAAAACCCACTTTGAACACAATATTGTTTTTTTGTTTTTTTAAAGACACTTTATGAAGTGAATAACATTTTGTTTGTCTTACTTTTATCCAAAAATACCCTTTAATTTGTTAACCTTTGTCCTGTGACGAGGTGGGAAAGGAAACCCTATTCCCTGGATATAATGTGCTAAAATATTCGCAGAAAATGGTTTCTGAGCTTGAAAAATATGTTTTATTGCAGATGTTACAAGTTCTACAGGCTATGAAACTATATATAAAAAAAAGGTTATGATCAAAAACCTCTAAATTCAGAGGTCCAATCTTTACACTTTCCATGGAATTACCCTTATATATATATATATATATATATATATATATATATATATATATATATATATGACAAATTAAAATGAATATTCCTCTTGAGAGTATTATTGCTACCACCATGTTAGAGGGGGAAAACATCGTACGGGTGGCCCCATGTAGCTCCGCCCCTGCGGGCCCCCAGGGGCTCCCGACCCCCACTTTGTGAACCCCTGGCTTAGACCTCATGATTAAACTTTTTATGGCAAAACGTTGATGAGTTTCTGTCACTGGAGAAGCTTCTTAAAAAGCAAGTTAAATGTTTCCGTGGAATGACCCACGGAGAGTCCCAGCTTGAGGAGTGGGCCGTGGGAGGAGCAGGTCCCCCAGTCTCCTCCTCCTCCCTCTCTCCGCTCTCTAACTCCGAGCTCCTCCCGATCATCAGACTGAGCCGATCACAGCGATCGATGATCCAGCTGCGGACCCGCTGGAGGCGCGCGGCTCCTTCCTGCAGGTAAACTAACCGCTTCTTCTTCTTCCTCCTCTGCTGCTGCTGGCGGACCTGTGGTCCCTTTGGTCCCTATGATCGACGGCAGCCAGTCCGTCCCAGCAACTCTATGCTCCTATTCTCTGCTTTAGGCTTTAATGTTTGGGTTTAGACCTGAAAGGAAGAGCGGTGGAGGGATGAGAGCGCGAGGGGCCCCAGATGAAAGTTGGAGAAAGTAGGGAGGGACAGCTTCTCTGGAACAGGCAGTTCTGCTGGAGCCGGTCGGTGAGAGGAACCATCCCACTGGGTTGGTTTTTAATTATTTTATTATTTCTAAGCAGCTTTAAATGTCCCAGAATCCCAGACTGGGTCAGACAGCAGATCCTGGGGGCCCCGCTCCTTCCATGGGCCCTAAACTTTGGGGCTTTATTCCACTTTACTGATTTCATTTGTCCCAGAAGCTCAGGAGTTTTACTGCAAATATAAAGTGATAAATAATAACGATGCTAATGACAGGATTTAGTTTATTTCCCTCTATTTAACCCTGCAGAGCAGATTATATGAAGTTTGTTTTGCTTTCCAGTCACCTTTAGAGAAAAAAATCCTTTTGTCAGGGATGATTAATATCTTTCATTACAGAGAAAAACGCATTAAAATACTAAAGGTATAAACTCATATTACCATGTTATAAATATAAGTTCTAATGTTTTTTGGTTTTTTTTGGAAGGTGAGAATACTTTTGATGAGTTAGAAATAAATCATCTTTAGCATCTTTGCAAACTCAGATTAGCAAAAGAAGGGAGGAAAGATAATTAGCAGGCTATAGAAATATGACAGCTACTCTAAGCAGGAACTGGCTTTGATAGAACATAATGTAGAAGCCACAGCAACACTTGATAATAACACAATCTATCAGATAATATCCGGTGCAGTGATGCATTGCTTTATGGTGATGGGTGTGAGGATGTGTTCACCATTCAGTGCTCTTTTCACCCTGCGACTGCGTTGTTAGCAGGCTAGAGCCTCAGCGCTGCTTTCTGTAACCATTTCTCTGTTCTTGGCTTAGAATAAAAAGAACAACAGTCCATCCATCCATTTTCTGACATGCTTAATCCCAGCTGGGGTGGCGAGGGGTGCCATCCCAGCTGGGATTACAGGTGAGAGGCGGGTCCACCCTGGACAGGTCTCCAGTCCATCGCAGGGCAACACAGAGACAAACACGACAAACAAGCATTCACGCACACACTTTAGAGAAGCCAGTTAACCTAACAGTCATGTTTTTGGACTGTGGGAGCCACTCTAATAGAGATAGAATGAAGCAGAAAGAAGTTCCCTATGTCCTCCAGCAGTCTAAGCCTATAGCAGCATCAGCTAAGGATAACCTGAGCCACTCTAATAATCTTATATCCAAGTTTTAAGTCTAGCCTCAAAACTAGAGGGTGTCTGCCTCCCGGACTAAAACTGGAATTTCTAAATACTTTTAATTCTAGGAACCACTAGTAAACCTGCAGATTGAGAGCGAAGTGCTCTGTTAGGAACATAAGGAACAATCAGATCTCTGATATCAGACGGAGCTTGGTTATTTAGGGCTTTATATGTGAGAAGGAGGATTTTAAATTATATTCTGAATCTAACAGGAAACCTAAGAACGGAAGCTAAGATACGAGAACTATGATCTCTATTCTAGTGACTTCCTGATGGTAAATAATTACAATAGCTCAGCCTTACAGTAAGAAATACACGGCCTGGTTTCTCTGTATCACTCATCAAACCACAGCTGATGTGCACTCTAGCTTTCTATTCCAGAGAAGCGATGTCATTCAGCTTCTAAACTGCATGTGTAAATAAAACCCAGCGTAAGTCTAATTCTGCAAATAAATCTTAATAGAGAAGATCTTAACAAGCGGAAGCATTTAGCTTGTTGAGAGGGAACATCAATCGGCGGAGCTGTCAGCTAAAACAATGAAGACCATTCTTAAACTTCTGTAAAGTTAATGCTGTTCCCAGTCAGCCGGAGCTAACATTCAAAAGCTAAAGGTTTTTAAAAAGAAACACTAAGGCAGATGTTTACCTGGAAAAAAGAGAGAATAATCTAAAACGGAGGAGCAGGAGAAATCCGTTTATTGAAACGGAGGTTTAACAGCATCATTACCAGCTAATCAGTGTCCCAGAAAGAGGAGGTGAACATTTAACACAGATGGAAGTGGGATTCAGTGATGGTGGAGGTTTAACTGGAATTTCATTGCATGGATTTGCATGTTTACCTCCACACTACCGGTTCAGAGTGAAAACCTGAGGACTGTAGCCTTCGTACGTATGAGTGAGTCACTGGTGTCACAGTCTAAAGATGTCAGATTATAAACAGAAATGATGCATCTGCATTGTCTCCAGCTGCATGGAGCGTACATGTTGCTTCACACTACCAGTCAGACAAATAAAGAAGGTTAGCTTTCAACCTTTAAAGCTGGAAAATTAACTTTCTGGAAATGATTCTGTCACAAAAAACAACAACCATGAAGCAAAAGGAGCATTTTATAAACTCATAGACTCCAAGATTCCACATAATCCGTCGGCGCTCCGCCCCGCTGACGTACGTCAGTACTTGTCTGCCATGTTCATCAATGAGGACTGTTCCACACCCACCGCTGCACCACCCCGCTCCGGCCAGGTCAAGATCTGCTTTAACGTAGATTAAAATATAGTTAGGACAGATCGGTAACTACAAATTAGAGCAGAATTCTTATCTTTTCCCAAATACTAAGACCGTTTAATTAAATGATTGGATAAAAGCTATCGGTACTGCAACATACCGGGAAATAGAGATTTCTCATCTTCATCAAAATATTTGTTTTATACTGAGAGGCTTAAAAGTTCAATCTAATCCAGTCAAAACTTCTAAGAGCGCCTCTCACGACTTCAAAACAAACTTCTTATGGCGGGCATGGATGAAGAGATGCTGAGATTGGAAGTAGAGAACAAACATATTTCATACAAACCGATTTGATATGATTCTAGTTATCCCTTTTACAAAAAATAACAACAAAAAGACAATATTTGAGCTGAAACCGCACATATGCTGGATGCTGATGGGGAATTTTTTTATTATGCCAACTAACATGTCCCCACCTGTCAATCAATCCAGGTGCCCATGTTACGGACCAATCAGCAACCGGGATTTTAATCTGGGAGGGGGATACGCCCCTTCACCACTAACAACATTTCCTTTAGCATTACGGCAGCAGAGCGGACACAACTCAAGGGTTCAGAGTTTAAAACATGTTTTATTCTGATCCCTAAACTAGAAAGGAGTCTTTTAGAAAATGTTTTTGACCTCCAAAGCACAAAATAATGAACAAACACAACAGGGATAAACCCAAGCTGGTCGGTCTGTACAAAAGTAACTAGAATTTTTTTCTTTTTCAGAATTAGGTAAGCTACTAGATGGGAAAAAGCTAGAAGCAAATATCCATATACAACCTATTTTTACAGTCAAATCATCCAGTAAAATTAATTCAAAGTTTTCTATCTAAGGGAAACCCGTTGGTCACAATCAGCATGCTTGTAGCGACAGTGGAGAGGAAAAACTCTGTTTTAACAGGAGGAAACCTCCAGCAGAACCAGGCTCAGTGTGAGCGGCCATCTGCTGAGGCCGACTGAGGTCAATAGAAGTTGGTCCTTCTACGAAATCAAACCAGGCGAAACTAAAACCTTTCCGCTTGAGTTCTGGATACAGAATATTGACAGACGAAAACATTATTTTATGTTTAATACAAAATGCCTTCCTTATTTTTACAATTTGGGTATAATTAGTGCTATAAGTTGGTCGCTCTGTCAGCTAAAGACCAGTTTCAGAGTCTCTCTAGTCCAGTTAACGATTAATTGATTACTAAATTGGTTAATGATTATTTCAATAATCAATAAATCACAATTAATCCGATTAATTGTTTCAGCCATAATTGGAACCAAAATGAAAAGTCTTTCAATAGATGTTTCTCTATTTTTTTATGTGCATTTGAACTGGTGCATTAGACAAGCTTGATGGAATCAGTGGAATTCCAATCAACTACCAACATTTGCTTAAAATGGAAATGGAAACAAAGATTTGAGGTTTGGACTGATCAGATGTCTCAGCGTCCTGAATCCATGTGGCTGTTCCATTGCTAACACTAGCCGACATGTTCATTAATCCTCACTCCATCACTGATCTCTGGCTTCCTGTTTATTACAGCAGCTTTATAATGTCACTACAGTCAATTCATTATCAACTACATAAAAAGACAAACCTTTTCTTTTTTTAAAACCTTTTAAAAGGTCGCTTAAAATTTGCATAACATTTGGACGGAAACACACCTAATACCAAGTTGTTAGGTTATAGTTTAACATTCAGATGAATTAGATACAAAATTTTAGCTTTCTTTTAAAAAAATTAGGTAAAATCTTGAGTAGAACAACAACATATCTCCTAAAGCCAGGCATACAGTGTATGGTTTTTTTTCCCTTTTCAGGCCGATTCTCCATTAGTGCGAGAATTTTTTTGATCAGGCCGGATTTCAGCCTGAACGTGTGTCTTGTATTGTACGGGGGGTGATGAGGGGTGATCAGCCTCACGCGACCACCTCCTGACCAGGAATCTTAAGGTCGGGAGAAAATCAAACATGTTTGAAATTCAGTCGGCCGTCGTGAGGCAGTCTTGAGCAAATCGCTCAATGCACTAACGAGGATTCTTCTTCTTCCTCTCAGACGAAAACACAGAAGGATGGCGAGTGAAATAGAGTTCTTTCTGTAAAATTGACAGAGGTGTCAAGTAACGAAGTACAAATACTTTGTTACTGTACTTAAGTACACTTTTAAGGTATCTATACTTTACTCCATTACTTATCTTTCCTTCTATTCTGACTTCTACTCATTACATTTTCACACAAGTATCTGTACTTTCTATTCCTTACATTTCAAAACAAACGTTACTCGTTACTTGTGGGTCCAGTTTAATGTTTCTAAATATTTATTTCCCGTCATGTGCTCCATCCAATGCAGATCATTGGCTCCATCCACATCTAGTGAAAACTAGTGTAGTTGGACGAGTCATATAACGCAAACACTCATTGGTTAGCTAAAGAAAATCATCAGAAGCAAGCAGGTGTTCTTCAAACTGCAAACGTGAATTGTCTATGCCATGCTACAATGTAGGATTCAGAAAAAGATGTTGAAATGTCTGAAAGGTCGGACACAGGCGAGAGAGATGGAGACCAACAAGACCTCCCTCATCCTTGGCCCTATCTCTAAGAATTTTTAGAAATAGTCGAAAAATTGAGCTTTCAGTTCATATAGTGGCATCTGGCTGTTTTTTTTATACTTTAAGTAATTTTTGGAGGATATACTTTTTCACTTTTGCTTGAGCAAAGAGGTCAAGTTGATACTTCAACTTCTACCAGAGTGTTTTTAAACTGCAGTATGGGGGCTTTGTACTTCATATGGGGCCCATCTAGGGCCTATTGTTGTATCGTTACGCCATTGCATGTGAGCTGTAGCTGTTACCAAACAAGGATGGGCAAAAGGAGTGTGTGTACATAGGAAATATGGGCAATATTGGATTCCTTCATTGCCCTCTGGAATTGATTATATTTTCAAAACTCCCTTTTTATTTCCCGCCTATCATTTCTTTAAACACCAGTTTTATACATTTAATTTTAACAGAGTAACAAAGCTGAGGTTAAACCTTCAAATCGTGGAGTTCAAGCTTCTTTTTAACTTCAATCTCAGGTCATACCTCAGAAGTTTACTTATCAGATATATTTCCTGTTTAATGTCTAACATTCAGATATGTTGGTTCTCAAATACCAAGTCAAAACCATTTAAACATAGACAGAAAACTCTTTTTCAGTTCCCTTTGGTTTTAAAACAGGATTGTATTAGTAAATCAAACCTTTGACTCAGGTTCTAACTGTTTAGAAAGATAAACTTTATTGTTTAAAATCTTTATGAAGGGGTCTAGTTTACAATGTTTAGAAAGAAATAAGCCTCCTACTCAGGCTTTAGTGTGATAAATTAATCCAGAGTGTCCCAGCCGCATGTTCACCTCACAGGAATGTAATCCCTTCAGGGGTCAAAGATCAAATTAGTGTGTGGAGGAATACCAGTGTTCCATGTCATCCTGCGTTAAAACTCAATGTGTGCTGCTGTTTACCTCTGATTCCTTCATTAAAATCTTTTGGATCTCTAAATATTTTTATAAGGAATTTACACCAGAACATTAAGAAAGTCATACAAATTGCTGCCCAGTTCAGACAACAGCTTTTGGGCCATTAATGCAGCTGTTATGATGGCGCTCAGTCATGGCAGATATGAGTATGGAAAGCCTGTATCAGGCCTACAGCTGGATATCATTATTCAAGGAATGTGGGGCTTTTGTATGAAAACTCTGGCTGGCTTTCCCTAATCCTCTTTTCTCCCTCTCAGCTGAGCTCCTTCGGCAATGCAACAGTCCCTTTTCTGATGAGACGATGAGAATGCACACCCGTGGGGCCCCCACAGTCTTCTTCATAAGTCTGCTGTGGCCCCTACTTGCTCCGGTGCCGGCTGCCGAAGTGGACCCCACCGGGGGAATCCCCTTCATGGGAGGCAACTATGACGGTCATCCCATGCTGTACTTTGGCCGCGGGGACGTGGAGGAGCTACAGTACGCGGCGGCCGGGACTCATCGAGAGATGGCAAGGAGGATCCGGGAGGCCGGGGAGACGATGTTGGAGCACCCTGAGGAGTACCTGCCCCCCTGGAGCCCCGCTGAGTTCAGCGCCCGCTGGAACGAGATCTACGGAAACAATCTGGGGGTGCTGTCCATGTTCTGCCTGCTGTATCCGCACAGGGCCGGTGCCCTGGATCTGGCCAAGGACTACATGGAGAGGATGGCAGCTCAGCCTAGTTGGTAGATTTTCTGTTTTAATTCACTTGCCAAAATGTGTGAAGGTCTGGTCACTGTGAAAATGTCCTGATTGTTGTTGCCATCAATGCTGAACGGCGTCTATCTTGTCTCGGCCACCTCTGTGCCTCTTTGCCCATTGGTTCCATAACCACCAATAGCCCTCAGAGTGAAAATACGTTTAAACAACACTGTAAAGATAACATGATTTATATCCAAACGACTTTTCAATTTGGTTGAACAGTTAAAGGTAAACGGCCATTGAAAAGACGTTGGGTTTGCAACGTCTTTTCAACGTCTATTATTGGACTAAAGTGGGACAAAATCTGGCGGACCAAACAGCTCAGTTTTCAACAACTATTTCTGGACTAAATCAAGACTATAAGGGAGTGACCAGACTTAAGGGCTGGTTCTACTCCGGCAGCAGTGTGTCGCAGTGAGCTTCTCACAGGTATGATGCAGATATTTTGCCCAATTTTGAAGCGTGGTCTGTGCTATGTCATTCCACGCCACAACGCAAGAGGGACATAAGGATTTTACGTTATTACATCATGTTCTACTCACCCATATGAGTTTGTGTCATTTGGAGCCGTTCTGAAGATATTCCGTTAGGTTATATCCAAGTAACGTCTTCCTATGGGCAACGAGTTGAAGGCACAAACTAAACTGTTCATCATTTATTCTTTATGGTACGCCAGCATTCATAACATGTATGCGAATCACTGTCCCCCCGACAGTGTTGGAGCCTCTTAGCACGACAGTTTTAAGCCCTTTCTGCCTCATTCAGAATGTTTTTCTCTAGTTGGAACATGTGGAAAGGTAACTTTGTCCAAACTGTCTTCCGGTTCATGACTGTCCATCTGCTATCACATGAAATACGGCTCCCTATGTGTCTCTGCAGCAGGGGTCTAGGGTTAGGGTGCTGGTTATTGGGAACCAGTTAGTGTTCGGTACCATATTTAGGTGTTTTAGAGATCGGCCTGTTTTTCAGTGTAGTCCTGTTTCTCTGACTGTGACTGGCTGGATGGGCTCTCTTCATCCTCTGACATGGGAGTTGACTCGGAGCTCGTCTGCCTGGCTATGTTTCCTGGACAGGGTCGCCTCTTACAGTTGTCTATTGTATCTCTGCTTCTTTTTCTATGTCTGCTTCTGTCTCCTTGAACCCCAGTCGGCCTCAGCAGATGGTCGCTTACACTGAGCCTGGTTCTGCTGGAGGTTTCTTCCTGTTCAAAGGGAGTTTTTCCTCTCCACTTTCGCTACAAGCATGCTTAGTGTGAGGGATTGCTGAAGAGTCAATGATTCGATGCAATCAGCTGGTTTTCCTTAGATAGAAAACTTTAATCTGACTGGATGATCAGGTGAACTGGAAAGTGCCTTCGGATGACGTGTTGTGAATTGGAGCTATAGAAATAAACTGAATTGAATAAAATTTAGCATTTAAACATTATAGGTCTGGAAAAGTACTGAGTGTTGAGTTCTGAGAGAAACGTCTGCAACCAGAAACTTCTCCACAATTAAAAAAAATCACTTCTCTAGAGACGCCCCCATCAGGCCCACCTCCAGAGGGTTCTCATCTGTGTTTGTGGGCAGAGCTCTAGTAAAACTAGACTTTTTAGACAGATAAAGCTGTGGTTCAGGAAATATGTTGAGCAGCTGTTTGCTGAACCTCCCCTCCCCCAACCCCCAAAGGGAGAGGAAATGACATTTTCAGATGTGAGCTGAATAGTTAGGACTGAGTCTCGGGGTCCAGGTGACCTTTGGGGGACTGACTCCAGACGGCTCTGGTTCATTTTTATAGCCCAGGCAGTCATTTCACAGATCAGTTCTTACACGGCCAAAACATGGGCACATGCCAGCTTGATTAACACATACGCAGACCAACGGTCTGCTTTCAGTGATGGTTTGGTTTACTTTTAGTGCGGCTGATTGCATTGTGGTGAATGTGTTGGTGGGGATAAACATTGGGATTGGAGTCAGAAATGTTACAGTCAGAGTGATTAAATAAACTGAGCTGAACGTGTCACTGGTATAGAATAAGCTATGGATTTAGTGATATTACTCAACATTTTTACCTTTTAATAAAGAAATAAAGACAAAAGAATGACAGAAAATTCTCAACAATTCCTCGAGTGTTTGATAAACAATATTGTTTTAAGAGGGAGAAGTTTACATTCACACCCAGATCCTAAATTTTACCTGCTATTAAACAGCCAAGGATAACATGTGTAATGAATGAATGAAAAAAATCTTAAATTAAAAGTCCAGTCATCAAGGAATAATCAATGGATCATTATTTATACCTAAAACTAATACGTTCTCCTTGATTTAAGGAATTTAGTGTTGATCAGTAAAAAAAAATAACGAGTCTGGGAGCAGCCATTTTTGCCCAAGTATAGTAACCCCTCCCTCCTGCCATCTTCCAGCAGTGACGTCACGGTGCGGTAAGCCTAGCGCCATTCTCCCCGCTTTACAAGCTAAATCAATGGGAACTACTAGACACATCTGCAATCAACAACAATTATTGAAGATTTCCAGAGGACTTCACCATTGAAATTCACCAGAGCTATAGTGAAACTGACAATGCCCACGTGCATGGCAGCTGGATGCTGGAATACATCGGGTAAAAGTGAAAATAAAAGAGTTATTCCACCTTTCTGATTCCTGATCCTCCACGGACGGGTTGGTCGTTGGATTACCATCTTGAAGAGGGAGGATTTGCCATCGAACTTCTGGCCAGAGAAAAAACCCGTAATATGTAGCCAACATTTGGAAGAAGAATGTTTTCAAGATGACTTGGATAATAGCGCGTTGTGACAAACACCAGATACAGCACTGGGACTTGATCAACAGCCGATACCGCACCGTGACGTCACAAACCAGTAGGTGGCAGTAGTGTTCTTTGACAAACATGGATGCCTCCAGTAAAGCACATTCACATGAAAATTACTCTGAATTAAAAACACTGATCATTTATTGAACAGTTTGTAATAATTTTATATTTAAAGAAATTTCAGAAGTTTGAATTCTGAATATGAGCGGACTTTTCCTTCAATCAGACCTTTTAACACATTAGAAAGAAAATCCCATTGCCTCAATGAGCTCAGATTGGTTAATGAACACTGACTGCTGGACGCTATATTTAATCCTGAAGGCTGTCCCTTTACAATTTGCACTTTAAACTAACACGTGTCTGCCTTTAGGGTTTCATAATGAAAATGGACCCAATCATTTGACACCTTGCTGAAAAAAAGGTATATCATTCAAACTGAAGCTGTGAAAAGCAATTGGTGTATGTGAGAGACTCCTACATTTTTATGCTTGGTGCTAAAAGACAACTCTTTGAATCTTTGGATCAAATATATTTGATCCAACGTTTTTGAATTCGTACGAAACACCAACTTAATTTCAGAATATTTAGAGAATATTAAAAGAAGGTGGTATTTCAAATTGGCCTCAGATTTTCTAAAAAATCATTGCTTGAAAAAAAAAAATTACACCAGCAAATGCAAATTTAGTTGGGAAGGATAAAGGTTTGCTTTGATACAGTAGCGTCCATTAAAAATGGCTCTTCCCAGTCAAATGCCAGACGAATGGAAGATCACTTCCCTGCAACTCCCATCAAAATCCCCTCCATGAACCCAACATATTTTATCTATCACTCCACCCTTTCTCTGAATTACAGGGTCTGACCAGGAGATGATGCTTCTCTTTAGATCTTAATGTCCACAAATCATGACAGAAAGAATATTTTAGTACAAAGATTGATGTTTAAAAATGAATTTTAGGGGACCAACCATGGAAAGTGGGGAAATTTTGAATGGCTACGACTGTAGCTGGAGTGAAGGAAGGTGTCCCAGGAGCAAAGTGGACGCCCTGTTCCTAACGTTTTTCTTTACGCCCTCAGTTTATAGAAAGAGTGTGTAATCAGAAGGTTGTGATGTAACTCTAACTGCTGTATTACCTGAACGACTGGCTGGCAGACATGTCTAAGCATAGTTTACTGTTTATACTGTTGGTTAGAAAACAAGGTGTTGGATGGATGTTGAACCACATCTAGAAAACCGACTGCAGACAAAGTGGAATGGGTTGGGTTAAGTGTGTCACAATGCCTCCTGAAATCCTTCTTCAAAGACAACAGCTCTGAGGATTGGCTTTATAAGATGATCCCGTGCTGACATTGACATGAAATATACTGTCAGGGTTTTTATGATCTCGCCATGTATGCTGAGAACTCATTAAATTAGATCAAATCTAAGCTTGTGGAAAATAAGCACTTTTTGAGGGACGCCAAGTCCTGTCACATCTTTAGAATAAGTGTGCTGCTTCTAATTTAGCCCTGTGTTTTTTATAGTGTGTGTGTGTGGGCAGGGGTGGATTTAGGCAGTTTGGGGCCCTAGGCAAAGACAGGCAGGGGGCCCTCTGAATTGAGAAGACAACACATAAAACAGACCCATTCTGCAGATAGAGAAATGTTAATAGAATAGACATCCATTATCTGTTCTAGGTTGTGTCCCTCTCTTCGTGTCCCTTTTCTTCTTGTTTTCCTCTCTATGTTTTGTACTCAGCTGACTTTTCATGCTGTCTCTAAAGGAATGAAAGATTTTTTCCAAGCACTAAGCTCACTTAGCTGATTGCTCCTTCCTGTGTTTCCAAAAAGGCCAAAGTAAATAACCCAGTCCTTCTTTTCACTGTAGACAAGCCATGATCTGCTTCTCTGTTCTCCATTTTTCATTTGGATGAAATAATAGCTGCATGAATCATGACAGCAGACAAGATAGAGGAGAGCAGGAGGCGGGGTTACCAATCTACTGGCTCTGGAGAGCAGAGTTCGCTGCTTTTAGATGTTGTCTCCAGAGTCTCCAGTAGCAGATAAAAGTCGCTAGATTTGGCGCTAGGAGCTTTTTAGAAATCAAAGTTCTAGAGGGGTCTGAAAAGTAACTAAATATAGCAACAAAAGCATCGTTTGATTTCAAATTAGGGCTGCAACTAACGATTATTTTAAAAATCGATGAATCGGCCGATTATTTTTTCGATTAATCGATGAATCGGACAAAAAATATTTTTTATACTAACCTCTTTATTCCAAAATAAACATTTTCGACAGAACAAACAAGTACAGGTTGCTCATTAACTGTACTGGTGCAATATGAAAAATAAATGTTTGTGTTAAAACTACGCAAACTTACATGAGAAATGTAGCTGTACATCCACAAAATATAGGGTACTTTGTTTCATAAAGCGCAAAAAGACATTTTTGTTTTTAAAAGCCCCTCAGGGGTTCAAACAATAGGCCCCCCCATTTCAACAAATCAGGTTGTTTTTTTTAGACTAGAAGAGTTCTGCCTTTTAAGACAGGAAAGTATAGCAGTTAAAGTTGCTACTTGAGAAAATACTGAACCATAGAGATAAAAATAGCCTGTGATTCAAATTATAAATTGTATTTGGAATAAAAATGAGAGAACTAGGGGTGCTAAAAACACATCCTCCAAAGACAGATATTTACATGGGAATGTGGCATATAATTAATTGACATATTACTGATCTTGCTGGATTTTATTCTGCTTTACTTCCATAAATTGCAGGATCTTCATTACTTTATCTTTGCCAGAAGATTTAAACTTTAAAAGCCTTGCCCTCATAATTTACAAGTTAATTTATTTATAAAGAAAATATAAACGCTGCTTAAGCTATTTCAAATGAAATTAAAAGTAAAATAAGTAGCCAACCTTCTCACTGTCTGTAACCTACTAACACGGTAAGGAAAGCATCAGATGAGCTACCTGAGAAACTAACGTTACGTTTCCCCACTTTAAAACCAAACAAACATGGCCGCTCACCCTGCTGATCAGCTCTCTTCACTGCCATCGAAGGCTCCAACGTGTTTCCTTTTCAGGTGCTGCGTCATAACAGTGGTGCTTCCGTGTTATGTTAATTTGTTTTTACAAAAGTTGCCTGTTACGACTTTTTTCGCTTTACAAAGCGCAGGCTGTCTGCGAATTGAGACGCAGCTTGCGTTTGCAGTATCGGTCATTAGAAGAGTTGACGTTACTGCCTTTTGAAAACAGCCTCTGCTCACCTGCAGCGCTGGCTCGCTCTGCCGTATTTTTTTTTCTTCCTGCGTTTCAATCAAGTGGCAGTGATGACGACGGCGAAAAAAAAAAAAAGTGTTGACGACGGCGGCGGATGACGCATTAATCGCGCGACACAACTAATCGATGATGAAATTCGTTGCCAACGCTTTTAAAAGTCGATTTTTATCGATTCGTTGTTGCAGCCCTATTTCAAATAGATTGCTGCTGTCTGTTTGGATCTTTCTGAACATGTGCAGCAAATGGACTGATCCAATATGGTGGACACTGAAGGGGGGGGGGGGCTGAGACACACTTAATATTATCAGTGTTCTGATGGCATTTTAGAGAAAGGATTTTTATCAAAAACATAATTTGTGTAAACAAATAAGGAATAGTTGTATTAACCACACATGTAAACAGAGTTTTATGGGCCCCCCAGGACCTTAGGGCCCTAGGTAATTGCCTAGTATCTCCTGATGGTAAATCCCCCCCTGTGTGTGGGTGTGCTCCGATTAATGCATCAGAGTGAGGACCGTTTGTATGCAAGGGCATTTTGATATGGTCTAAATTAGGTTCAGGTTACGTTTAGGGAAGCACCGGTTATGGTGTGGTTTAGGGTTATTGTCAGGCATAGGGCATAGAAAGGGTTAAAAATAAATATGGTGAGAAGGGAATGCATGTGTGTCAGAATGAAGGGCTTAGATTGTATCATGTTCCACAACATCACTTTGGCTGTGACTGATTGACTTTTTGTTTTTGATACAGAAGGATCGATGGACTATCTGATAAGGGGCGTTCTAAGCTTTAGAAGTGATTCAGTTATTGCCAATATTAAAAATAATACAGAAATATTATATGGTGCTATTTCAAGCATGTACTTCTAAATACATGTACCTCCTTATGTACACATACAGGCAGGAGTAGGGATGTTCTGATCTGATATTAATAACATATCAGCAAAAAAAATCCTCAATATTTTTATGCTGATAGAAACAATCTGCTCATTGGTTTAATTTACATGGGTCAGTTGTTTTCATACATTTTGTTGTTGGCTCTAGTTCCCTGTTTTGGTAATATTACTTGATCAAGTCTTTTTGTAGCATTCTACAGTATAAAATATGATCTCTTCTCTGTACAGTGGTCATACATTAAAAAATGTTTATAAATTTTTTTCTCTTAGACATTGGAGTGGTGCATTTAAATGTTATAGAGCTAAACATGTTAAATTGGTGAGTAGTAGTAGTGTAAGTTTTTCAACCTGTCAAGTTTTTTAACATAATTTATATTTTTCCAAGCACACAACAGTTTAAAGCAAAGTTTAGTTTGAAAAGAATGTGCAGGAAGGATTGAAAAGCATGTTAACACAGTAATGTAGGCTTGAGTTCATTATCTGAAGCATGCAGATACACACCAGGAACCTGGAAACTTAAAAAATACTGAATTACAAAAAAAACATTTAAAAAACAAACATGTTTCATTGAAATATATACAAAACTGAATATTAGGAACTATATTTATAAAACATTATACCGGGCAAGTAAAAATAGTTTCTGGGCAAATGAAATGTGAAAGTCACTTGCCCAAAGGGCAAGTGTTAAAAATCATTAACGTCAACCCCTGTTAGTGCACATTGATTATGTTTTTGATAAAAACCTAGAACAGATAATGGATGTCTATTCTATTAACATTTCTCTATCTGGATAATGGGTCTGTTTTATGTTTTGTCTTCTCAATCCAGAGGGCCCCCTCCCTAGGACCCTAAATTTCCTAAATCAGCCCCTGAATGTGAGCTGTAGCTTTGTGCAATTATTGAAAAATGGTACAGTGTATGCCCAGCTTAATGTGTCAATGGGGACAGAGACTTGTCATTGGTTTAAAATAGGTTTAAAATAAATCATATTTGTGTTTTAATGTTTAGCAATAAACAGATATTGGAAAAAAAATTTTAAACTAATTTCCTCTTTGGAAATCTTTAACTGCAGCATTCATGTTGCTTCAGCTGCAAATTCAATAGTTTTCTCACTCTTCTCTTCTGCGAACTTATGTGGACTTTCTCCATCTTCCTATAGAAGCTGTGCGATAAGTGACCCGGCTCCCCCCTGTGCAGCCTGTAGTTTATGGAAATTGGACAACAGTCCTAATTTGAGACGCCATTTTTCCTCCTCCCATTTGTTGATGCTGTAAATGTTTACGCTGTTGGAGGAAAAAAGGGGGAGTAACTGGTTTGGTGTCTGGCCAGGTCCTGTTCCTGGTCTGAATGTTTTGCTGTCGACAGTACTTTTCCCTTCACTTGAACTCGCCAGCGCAGAAGATGTGAAACATGCCTGCTGCTCCAGAGTTTCTAACAGAGGCAGACAATCAGACCAAAAGGAATTTAACTCTTCCACACATTTTCCAGATGGAAGCTAAGATTTACCCCAGACATAAACTGCTGTGCTCCCCTCATAGGGAGGAAAAAAGGAGATTTCCAGCCACTAAACCTTTGTTTATTTGTTGTTTTGAGGAAAGGGCGTTCAGACCCAGTCACTTTAGTGAAATTCTCATCCTTTTTTTCATCATAAAATCGGTTCAGAGAAGAAAAGCCACTGAGCATGTTTTCACATCTTAATAGCACCCATGAGTTTCCCCTTGGCCGCACTTCATCACGGTCACTAAACCGCTCCGAGCGACTCCAAGAGCCGTCAGCTGTGGTGTTCATGACCTCCAATTATGTCTGCAGCTACTTTGTGAACCATGTTTTATTGGAGAGCCTCCATCCTGGGACAGATTGGTGGGCAGTTTGCTCATTTTCAGAAAGCCTGAGGAAACACAGGAGTGATTTTTTATTTTTTTTTTTGCTTTAACATAGTTTGACTCAGCTGGCCTTTCTTTTTGTTTTTGCCATATGGACAAAGTGAGGCAAACAGGACATTTCCGATTAATCTCAGCAACCAGACGGTTTGTTAGAAGTCCTGCCCTCTGCCAGATTACTGATCCCTGTGGAAAAGGGTCAGAGTTCTGGAATGTACAGAAAGTGGAACATAAAACGAGTTAATTATGACTTCAAAGTCGGGGACAGCTATGACCTCAGATAATAGCAGCATTTTAGCAAATGAAAAACATTTTGTTAGTCTAAGCTGCTCAGCCAACTGTGTTAAAGGTATGTTTCTACATTGTTCTGCTTTTCCATTACGCTGCCTGTGACTCTGACACATTTCTGGTATTAATGTCTGATCCAAATCCTGACCCTTCATCCTGTTTTAAAGGAAACGTCCAGTCAGCAAAAAATAATCAATGGATCGTTATTTATACCTAAACTGGAAAAAATGGAAATCTCGATAAATCATTTTTTCTTAAAATAAGTGCACTTGTTCTTGGATTGAGGAGGTAAAAGAGACATTTCGCCAATGGAACAAGACAATTTACACCTAAAATAGGCAAACACAATTGCATTGTCTTATTTTAAGTGCATATTATCTAATTATCTTATTCTAAGAGTAAAAATACTCATTCCGTTGCCAAACTATCTCATTTACCTGCTCAAATTAAGGGTAAATATGCTTAATTTAAGAAATATTTACTTATTTATAGATTGTTTTTTCAGTGTAAAACTGATACATTCACTGTGAACGTATTGACCGGACTTTCCCTTTAATAACAATTTCCCCCTTTCTATCTTCTTAGAAGATAGATTTCTTTACCATGGATTTTAGGGTTTAATGCTCTGATCTTTGAAAAAAACAGATGATCTTATCGACATTATTTAGTATTTCAGCTTCTCTAGAAACACTTATCAGCCAGTATTAATGAGAGGACACTGGCTTCATTTATCACACATCAGTTCCTGTGAAGCTTCTCTGCTTTTCTCAGATGAACATTAGCTGATAGCGATCAGAGTCATGACCGTATGCTTGTGGCAGATGTCAGTAAATTATAAGGCTCTCTCAGTTCTGTTTACGGTTTATCATAGTGACCTTCTTATCCTATTTATACACAGTTTATCTGCTCCAATGCAGCCTCTCTATTCAACACGCAGGCTGTAAGATCAGCCATGCTCAGAAATAATGACCTTTGCACGTCACGCAAAATGTGTGTATAGATGTATAAAAAAAATGTAAAGAAAGTCAGTGATTTGATGTAACAGGCACCTGGAGTTTTAACAGCAGAGCCTCACAGCAGGAGTAACATGTCCACAAATTATGACAGAAAGAATATTGTAAAAATATTGATGTTTAAAAAGGAATGGTAGGGGCCCACCCATGGACCAGCTAAGGGCCCATCAAGGAAAGTGGGGATATTTTGAATGGCCACTACTGTGTGCTGGTGCGTTTGGTCCTGGGTTGCTCCTAATGCGGGACAATGTTAATCGTCATGTGGCTGTAGTGTGTCAGCAGTTCCTGCAAGATAAAGGCATTGAAGCTATAGACTGGCCTGTCTGCTCCCAGACCTGAATCTGATTGAGCACATCTAGGACGTCATGTCTTGATCCATCCACCAATATCACATTGCACCACAGACTGTCCAGGAGTTGGCAGATGCTTTAGTCCCGGTCTGGGTAGAGATGCCTAAGGAGACCATCCACCACCTCATCATGAGCACGCTCCGGTGGCGTAGGGAGAACATACAGGCACTTGGAGGCCACAAACAATAGTGAGCCTCATTTTGACCTGTTTTAAGGACATTACAGTAGTAGACATTTAAAATTTCCCCACTTTGTTTGATGGGTCATTGGCTGGTCCTTAGCTGGTCCTTGGCTGGTCCTTAGCTGGTCATTGGCTGGTCATTGGCTGGTCATTGGGTGGTCCTTAGCTGGTCCTTAGCTGGTCCTTAGCTGGTCCTTGGCTGGTCATTGGCTGGTCCTTAGCTGGTCCTTAGCTGGTCCTTGGCTGGTCATTGGCTGGTCCTTAGCTGGTCCTTAGCTGGTCATTGGCTGGTCATTGGCTGGTCATTGGCTGGTCCTTAGCTGGTCCTTAGCTGGTCCTTAGCTGGTCCTTGGCTGGTCATTGGCTGGTCCTTAGCTGGTCCTTAGCTGGTCCTTGGCTGGTCATTGGCTGGTCATTGGCTGGTCCTTAGCTGGTCCTTGGCTGGTCATTGGCTGGTCATTGGCTGGTCCTTAGCTGGTCCTTAGCTGGTCCTTAGCTGGTCCTTGGCTGGTCATTGGCTGGTCATTGGCTGGTCATTGGCTGGTCCTTAGCTGGTCCTTAGCTGGTCATTGGCTGGTCATTGGCTGGTCATTGGCTGGTCCTTAGCTGGTCATTGGCTGGTCATTGGCTGGTCCTTAGCTGGTCCTTAGCTGGTCCTTGGCTGGTCATTTGCTGGTCATTGGCTGGTCCTTAGCTGGTCCTTAGCTGGTCCTTGGCTGGTCATTGGCTGGTCATTGGCTGGTCCTTAGCTGGTCCTTGGCTGGTCATTGGCTGGTCATTGGCTGGTCATTGGCTGGTCCTTAGCTGGTCCTTAGCTGGTCATTGGCTGGTCATTGGCTGGTCCTTAGCTGGTCCTTAGCTGGTCATTGGCTGGTCATTGGCTGGTCATTGGCTGGTCCTTAGCTGGTCCTTAGCTGGTCCTTAGCTGGTCCTTGGCTGGTCATTGGCTGGTAATTGGCTGGTCCTTAGCTGGTCCTTAGCTGGTCCTTGGCTGGTCATTGGCTGGTCATTGGCTGTTCCCTAGGATTCCTTTTTAAACATCAATACTTAATACTACTACTAAAATATTCTTTCTGTTATGATTTGTGGACATTACATCTAAAGAGAAGCATTATCTCCTGGTCAGTCTCTGTAATTCAGTGAACGGATAGAGTCAGAGGAAAAAAAATATGAAAGATGGGGTCACTCTAGAGGCTGGAAGTTGGAGGGAAGTGGGCTGCCATTTGGCTGGCGTTTGACTGAGAAGGGTCATTTTGAATGGCTGCTACTATATATTAAAGTTAGATCAGCCTGTAGTGTTTTTCCACTTTCATTGTGTGAGTGACTCCATATCCAGGCCTCCATTGGTTAAAACATTTCATTAATGTTTCTTTATTAGGGCCACAGCTTTCATCACCACACCTGATGTTCATTTCTTTTTAATTGGACTCTTAGTTGTTCACACCACGCAGGTAGCTCTTTTAAAATCCCCTCAGATCAGCACTCTTTAAATCCAGCCTGTTATAAAGCAGCAGAAATTCTGCCCATGCTGCATTTTTATTTTGTTTCTGTTCAGGTGCAGCTGCACGTTAAATTGCTTCTTGATGTGCTACTTGCTACTTGATTGTTAAGTTTTCCTGTTTATGTCAAATAGTTTGACTTTATTGGCAGAAGAGAAAGCCTGCTGACTTTACTGTGTTGTTGTTGTATTTACTTATGCAGCTGCCTGTCCAATGGCGTTCCTCCCACTTTCTCCTGTGCATATGTTACAGGTTGGTCAAAGACGCCCCCTGGGATGAAGTTCCTTTGGCACACTCTTTGGTCGGATTTGCCACCGCCTACGACTTCCTGTACGAGTACTTGAATAAAGGCCAGCAGGAGCGTTTCCTGCAAGTGATAGGCAACGCAACACGCTTCATGTATGAGAAGTCGTACGTGCGAGGCTGGGGGTTCCAGTACCTGCACAACCATCAGCCAACCAACTGTGTGGCTCTACTTACAGGAAGTCTGGTCTACATGACCCAAGGTAGGCGTTTGCTGAGTCTCTGCTGCCTACCTGCTGCAGGACTCAGTGCCTGATTGTCCAATAATCTTTAATAACACATTTTATTTATTACCTAAAAGGTGCTTTTATTAATGCTTTGAAAAAAACATCTAAGTATAAAGAATTTTAGGACCACCTGTTAAGCACTAAGTTCTCTGAAAGGAAATGTTCACAAATAAATTTCAGACATTTTTTTCTACTTTTATAAAATGAATTACCTCTATTTCCCCAAATGTTAAAACTGAAGCTTGTATTACTTGTTAACAAAACAATTAAACTCAATTTAGTAAGTTTATTTATATAGTGCCAGTTTGCAACGTGTGTCATCACATGATGAAAGCAGAACCAGTCTCGGTGTGAGCGGCCGTCTGCCATGGCTGACTGGGGTTCAGGGAGACAGAACCAGCTCTGAGCCATAGATACTTTTTAAATTACAAAAGATAACGATAAACTAGCTTCACAGGTTGCTTTGTCAAGAAAAGATACAGCTAAGCAGAAGAGATATGAGTCGGTTATCATGTCCAAAGGGATGAAAGGAAGCACATCCTGTTAGTCACAGGAAAACTACACCCTTGGCTATATCTAGGAGAAAAACAGAAAAGATCCAACTCTATTTTCTATTGTAGAACTTAATTGCTGTATTTTCTCTAGGATGAAAAAGCATAAAGAACATAAACTTATGGCTTAAATAAATACACCAGATTTGAAAAATAAAGTTAGAATGAAGGAGAGTGAGGAAAGGTTGTCCCTATGTCCTCCAGCAGTCTAAGCCTATAGCAGCATATCTATAGAGATAGCTCAGGATAACCTGAGCCACTCTAACTAGAAGCTTTATCAAAAAGGAAAGTTGTAAGCCTAGCCTTAAAAGTAGACAGGGTGTCTGCCTCACGGACTAAAACTGGTAGTTGGTTCCACAGGAGAGGAGCCTGATAACTAAAAGATCTGCCTCCCATTCTAACTTTTAGAAACTCTAGGAACCACTAGTAAACCTGCAGATTGAGAGCGAAGTGCTCTGTTAGGAACATAAGGAATGATCAGATATCGTAATATAAGATGGAGTTTTGTTATTCAAGGCTTTATAATTATGAGGAAGAATTCTAAATTATTTTCTGGATTTGACAGTAAGCCAATAAAGGTACAACAAATATTTAATTTTCACATTAAAAGTGTTATTTAGTGTGTGGAAAGGTTTGTGCATCCTACCTTGTAATAGCTTATCTTAGCCCATTGCTTTAAATAGCATGATAGAAACTCCTTGTAGCTAACTGTCTATCAGTGTGAGGAAGGTTTGTCCCACTCCACGCTTTCAGGAATTTCTGCCTGTTTCATGCCATCCTACAAAATCTTGTTGAAATTATTAAACAAAGCATTTGGTTGCTGTTAGGACTTTACAGTCTTCAAGTTTTCCAAGCAATCCTTGGTAGATTTTACCAGTATCAGTGTGGTCCTGAAACAGCCACCAGTTCTAGGAAAACAAATGGTTCCTCATGGCACACCTTAAACCAGCGCCGTCTTCATACCGGCCAGAAATGGATTTTCATCAAGAGAATTATGAGTCTGGTGGTTCGTTTGAGGGTTTAAAGAGCCTTCATTTAAAAGCCAGACTATTTTGGATACAATAGAGTGACTGATTTAAAATGGTTTAGAAACCTCTTGAAATCCAAGACCAGACTAATAAACTCCTACATTCCACGTCTAAAGACAAGGTCTTTGGATTTTCCTTCAACAGTTAGGAGCAAAACTGAAGCTCATTCAGTCTACATTCTAGTGTTTTCACAGGAGATTTTAATGTTGTTCTTCCAGGTTTATTTTTTTTGTATGGATGGTAATTAAATTGCTCAGTATTGTTGAATTCCACCAAGAACAAAAACTAGTTAAAAAGACATGGTAAAGACAACAGGATTTATGGCCAAACAATGTCTATATTTGGTTGAAAAGTGAAAAGCTGTAATTTTCAGATTGTTGAAAAGACGTTACAAACTTTGTCTATCATTGGATTAAAGTGGGATAAATTAAGAATATGACTGACCGACCAGATCGACCCTAAAAACCAACATCTAAATTACGTCTGGTGTTTGGGGACAATATCAGGTATCCAAGCCTCTAGATGTGTTGGAAAATCAGATTTGGAGTTCTCCCGATCTCTATAATCTTTAGAGAACCTGTGGAACTGTGTGCTTGATTCAACTCCAGGAAATATTAGAACATTTTAGGTTCAGATAGACACAGACAATCAGGAAGTGCTCTTAATTCACTACAAAAACATGAGGTGAATTGGGAAACCCACCAGTGCATTCGGTCATTTAAGGAAATTAAATCATTTAGTTACAGTCGTCGAAAATTGAAAGTATCGTCTTTAATTTCAAGAACTGACGTTTGACCCGTCTAGGTTCTGACGGTGAGATCGGGTCTCAGGAGGTTTAGAGCAGAGGTTCCCAAATGTTTAGGCTTCTGACCCATAAAACACTTCTAGAATAGATTCATGACTCAAACTATCTGGTTGATATAAATTGATACAAAACCTCTTTTAACCATTGATGTAACAGTAATTAAAAACATCATCAAAACATACACAACTATTGTATTTGGGTGTGTCCATTTCAAGGAGATGTTTTTATGTCCTTAAACACATAGAAATGGTTCATCGTTATGATTTTTAGTGTTTAATTTCTGTAGAGTTTACTTGTTGATCGTCGACCCCTAATGGGGTCACGACCTCAGTGTTAGAAATCTTGGGTTTGGAGAATTTTGTTGAGTTATGGAAAGATGTCTCTTAATATTAGGAAAGTAAATACTCATCATCACACCTGATGTTCGCATTACTGAAAGTCAATGCACACTCAATCTTTTAAATGTAGTAATGCATAGATCTGCCATTCAAAGGATTTCTACAATACAATTCACAACACATGTCACCTCAAGGCACTTTCCAGTTCACCAGATCATCCAGTCAGATTGATTCAAAGTTTTCTATCTTAGGAAAACCAGTTGATTGCATCGACTTATTGACTCTTTAGCAATCCCTCACACTAAGCATGCTTGTAGCGACAGTGGAGAGGAAAAACTCCCTTTGAACAGGAAGAAACCTCCAGCAGAACCAGGCTCAGTTCGAGCGGCTACCTACCGAGGTTGACTGTGGTTCACAGTGGGAGAATAGAGATAGAATGATGGAAAAAGGGGTCCCTATGTCCTCCAGCAGTCTAAGCCTATAGCAGTATAACTATAGAGATAGCTCAGAATAACCTGAGCCACTCTAACTAGAAGCTTTATCAAAAAGGAACAATTTAAGGCAAGCCTTAAAAGTAGACAGGGTGTCTGCCTCACGGACTAGGAATACTGCAGAATACACATCATGAATACACAATGTAAATCTTAGTCGTTTTGACCCCTAAACGTTGCGGACACAAATAATGTTTCCCCTTCAGTGGAAGAACAGCTCGTCTCAGCTGAAGGGTTAAAAAGGTTTTCAAATGGACTCAGAATAAATACCATCCTGATGTAAACCCAAGGTGAAGTGAGTGAAGGATTTCATCATGCAGCAGGAAGCTCATGGAAACTAACTGTTTATGGAAATTCAGTTTCCTCTTTTGAGCTGGATGTTAGCTGGTTTCCAAAAAGTATTCAGCTGTGATTAAAAGAGGAAAAACTCCAGACTTTGCAGAAGCCCAACTTCTCCCTCTCTTGAACTGGTGCAAATAAAAATACAATTCAGCAGAAATGTTCTGACGGCGTGTTGCATCAGTTGTGCCACGCGTGAGTCAGTTCCCACAGAAGCCCACCCCTTCAAAAAAAAAAAAAAATCAGATGTTGAGAAGTTTGGAGGCCAAAGCTTTTGGCTTGAAGCAGGGGTTTAAACTGAAACATATGAACACCATGTATTAGGGTTATTTGAAACGTCTGCCAAAGCTGGAGGCATGTTGGACAGCATCAGAGCGGAGCTGTCCAGGTCTGCAGCAATACCTTTAACCCTATTTCTGTACCCCAGAGCATGGATGTGAAGGTTCTGCTTTCTGCACCTTCTCTCCGATCCATCCAGCCATTTATTGCCTCATCCATTATTCTCACTGCTGCAGACTGTAAAGTTTAGACATTTTTCAAAGATAGGAGACTAAGCTGCAGATTTCTCCCTAGCTCAACAGGCTTTAATGGTTCTCAGTAAGATTGCTCTAATTTTAGCTGCAAGCAGTGCAAAAATGATCTTATTTGTTCATTTCAGCTTTTCTAGAAACACTTATCAGCCAGTATTAATGAGAGGACACTGGCTTCATTTATCACACATCAGTTCCTGTGAAGCTTCTCTGCTTTTCTCAGATGAACATTAGCTGATAGCGATCAGAGTCATGACCGTATGCTTGTGGCAGATGTCAGTAAATTATAAGCCTCTCTCAGTTCTGTTTACGGTTTATCATAGTGACCTTCTTATCCTATTTATACACAGTTTATCTGCTCCAATGCAGCCTCTCTATTCAACACGCAGGCTGTAAGATCAGCCATGCTCAGAAATAATGACCTTTGCACGTCACGCAAAACATTTGTATAGATGTATAAAAAAGCATGTTTAAAGAAAGTCAGTGATTTGATGTAACAGGCACCTGGAGTTTTAACAGCAGAGCCTCACAGCAGGGAGTAACATGGATTCACGCGTGAAGCGGAGCTAATCTGTTTTCTGCTCTACTTTTGAGCGTCAACCAGTGGTAGTTTTTAGATGAATCATTTCTTTCATACAGGTTTTTCCTCTGATTGCCCAACGCATTTGGAAGTGAAACTGTTTTAGCTTTTAGTTTGAAGGGGATAAGAACACCTTTGATATAATCCTCTTGTTAATACGGCAGATTTAGTAGTGCAACTCTTGCAAGAAAACAGATGATTTCTTAGCGTTTAAAGGAAAAGATATGAAATTATTACAAACTGTTCAATAAAGTTGTTTTTAATTCAGAGTAATTTTCATGTAAATGTGCTTTACTGGAGGCATCCATGTTTGTCAAAGAACACTACTGCCACCTACTGGTTTGTGACGTCACGGTGCGGTATCGGCTGTTGATCAAGTCCCAGTGCTGTATCTGCTGTTTGTCACAACGCGCTATTATCCAAGTCATCTTGAAAACATTCTTCTTCCAAATGTTGGCTACATATTACATGTTTTTTCTCTGGCCAGAAGAGAAAATGTCTTAGTTTATTTACCGTTTTTACTGTACTTATTGTTTTTAAAATATGATTTAAAATCGTAGGCCACAAGCATCCTCATTCACATTTTCTCCTAAATTTTCACATTATACGTTTTAATTAATCATTGGCTGCATCTAAAAATATGAGAGATATTTTCAATGTATACATAGATATGAAATAATACAATATGACCTAAAATAACAGTATCAATGCAGCATCAATACAGTTTGGCAATGTGTTCAAACGCTTCAAGATGCCTCATTAACCCATCACTAGTATAAGCTATCAAACTGAGACTGTGTTACTTGTATGATGGGGGAAACTCCTCTGTATATTAAAGATAAACCAACTAAAATCTTTTTGTCGTAGCCCTCCTTGAAAGGATGATCAAGTTTCTCTCTGGCTCCGATATGCCAAAACTGGGACGATACATATTATTAAGTATATTTTCAGTCTGCCAATCAGAGCTAAAGCTGCAGCAACCAGAGAGCCAGGTGGCATTTAGCAGCCAGTAAAGCATGGATTCTGAGGAGGGTGTTTATTTAGACCCAGAAACTTCTGAAGATTTCAAAACATGCAGCTGAAGTCCAAACAAAACATAAGTAATGCATATTTCAGTTTCTAAATTAGCAACCACCAGTTTAATTGCAAAATAACATTTAAATTCAGGTTTACTAGTTGAAAGCAAATGCAGGGAGATTTCTATGAGAGTACCAAACAATATACAAAACTCCACTCAAAGGTTGAGAAAAACCAAGAAAGGTGGGTGAAATTGGTAGAATCCAGGGAGGAAACCTAAACGCATAAATAATTGGAAGAGAATTACTGGAATTCAAGACTGGTGAGTTCTAACTCAATGCTTGTCAGCTTTTAGGGGATGAGGTGATGAGAGGCTGAATCTGCACCAAAAGCCAAAAGAGTGAAGAACATAACTCAACCCAACGTGGGAATTAATTCAAATACTGACAAAAAGGTGCTCAGAAACAGAATTGAAACAGTTCTATCCCCACTGCCTCCACTCTGGGTTCCTGAGCCAGACCCTTAACTCCCAGGCGCTGTACAATGACAGCCCTCTGCTCCCCAAGAGGATAGGTTAAATGCAGAGGTAACTTTCTCCAATCTGTTATCAATAAAGTTCAATTATTATTATCATTAAATAATGGGCAGTAAATACATCACAGAGAGACTTCAGCATAAAACATAAACTAAGAATCTCAAACATTCAAACCTGTCTTGATGAAAAACATGTAATATCCACATTTCACAAGTCACACAATATATATATATATATATATATATATATATATATATATATATATATATATATATATATATATATATATATATATATATATATATTGGTTTAAGAAAGCCGAATAGCTGTTATCCTGAGACAAATTAATGACCCAAGTTACTCCAACGTGTTATAGTTAGAGTGACTCAGGTTATCCTCAGCAATCTCTTATAGTTATGCTGTTATAGGCGTAGACTGCCGGAGGACATAGGGACCACTTTTCCTCATTGTGCTTCATTGTACCTCTAAAGCATTGAGTGAATGTAGACAGCATTTTGGTTTACTAGTTAGTTTATCAGATTTTGTTTGTTTATTGAATTTAAACAGAGCTGTTTCAGCTTGTGTGATCAGAAGCGTCTGGCAAGGTGTGTTCAATGGCATCACGTAATTTAGTGGGTCAACCCGTCTCTGGTGTTCCCACAGCATGCCGATCACAGCCGAGGCAATTTTAATACCGGTCGCTTACCAAGTCGTTTGACCTGAAGAGACACATGTCAATGAGCTGTTCCCACTGATACTAAAAACGATTTATCCCGGCTTTGTCTAGCAATATCAAAAACTATTATTTCCTGAATGCAGCAGAACATAAATACATTCATTAATTTATAGTATTTATTTATACTAATGTGAAAGAAGTGGACTTTACATTTTGTGATGTGAGTGAGGCCCTGGATGCATTTAAATGTGCTCTTTGTGTTAGTGCAGACTAGTTGATGTTTGGGGCTAAATACCTGCTCTGTCCCACCAGCAGACTGCAAACCTAAACTAAACACAGCTCAGGGCGAATTTAGGGGAAAGGGGACTAAAGCCTTGGTGGCTGAATCCCCCAGAATCCTCAATGAGCTGTGGTCACAGCGTTTGTGGGCTAACTGGTTCATATAGTCAACAGTGTTTGACACAGAGGGCATACATCCTGCAGAGCTGCTCAGAGGGGGATGGTTGCTATGGCCTTAGCTGAAAAGTTGGAATTATGTGGAGGGAGTCTAATTATTTTCAATAATTGTGTATTTTGCTCAAGCCAGCAGAAACAATAACACTTTATGGTGCTTTAAAGTGGATTCTCTCCGATTCAGAATTCTCTGTGTTGTATTTTTGCAGGAATATACCTCACCAATGTGAGTTTGAGGGGTTTCACAGCTTACAGGATTAAAAACTAGATTGCATTGAGTTGGTTTGGAGCAATAAAGTACAAAAATCCAAGCTGTTATTTTGAGCAGTGCTGTAAATGCTGAAATGTGAGCAAGTATAGAGGAAAAATGGCCCAGACAGCTAGAAGAAGCTGAATTACCTCTTCAGGGTGCCATCAAGTTTGGCAGAATTTAGGTAAAGAGCCATTAATTCATAATATGGACTTGCGTTGTTACAGTTCAATTTAGTTTATTTATATAGCACCAATTCACAACTTATTTCATCTCAATGTACTGTAGAAAGTCAATACAGTCACATTGGTTAAAAGTTTGTCAGGTAAAAAGATAGATTTTTTTTCCAGTTGTTGACTTCAAGACAGGCTTCTCCTGGATGAACTTGCAGAAATAATTTCATCTTGCATTGTCGTTGACTCTTTAGCGAACCCTCACTGAGCATGCATGCAGTGACAGTGGAGAGGACAATTGGCAAATGTTCCTTATCAATCAGAAACGTTAAGTGGTTACAAAGTTTAAGAGAAAATGAATGCATAAGACTTTAATTAAATAAGCAGTTTTTAAAATACGGACTGTTTACTCCAGAGATTAAGCAGATAAACTGAAAAGGGAAAGAAGTAAATCTAAAATACCTGTAAACTCAAACTTGGTTTGATTAAAGGTTAAATTGAAAAAATTATAGAAAACTTAAAACCACCTATATTCTCTGTCCCCCTCCGATCTTTGGGGAATCTTTTCCACAGATGTGTTCCAGGAAAAGAAAAGGGTGTCTCACTGTGGGTTGCAGCTTTTTTTTTTGGAGTTGATCTCAGGGTTGCACCAGAAGATACAGGATGAAAACTGTGAATATTAAACCGGGGAAAACAAAAAAATATCTGGGGATTTATGAAACAAGCTCCAAATGTAGCTGAAAATGATCTGTAAGATCAGCTGGGCCTTCAGATCTTTAAGATCCGATCTGATTAGATCTGTAAAATGTAGTAAACTGATAGAATCAGATCCTTGAACACCTTACCTGACATAAAACTGTTTCCAGCATGCTGGGGTTCTGATCAGAAGAACACTGGTTTGCTCAGCTGAAGGACATTAGCGTATAATGAAAATCTGATCTAATATCATTTAGCCTTAAATGAAAACATAAAAGAACTGTCCTGCTGTGTTTCAGGTTACCTCCAGGAGGCCTACCTTTGGACCAAGCAGGTTCTGTCCATCATGGAAAAGTCCATGATCCTCCTGCAGGATGTGACAGACGGCTCGCTGTATGAGGGGGTGGCGTACGGGACCTACACCACCCGTTCTCTGTTCCAGTACATGTTCTTGGTGCAGCGCCATTTTGCAATCGGACACTTCAGCCACCCCTGGCTGCTGAAGCACTTCGCCTTCCTCTATAGGACCATCCTTCCAGGTTAGCGGGGGGGGGGGGATTCAGCAGGACACTGCATTAAAACCAAGGCTAGGAATGAGAGAGGAACTTGACTTGGTGTTCTTTAACTTGTTTCCTAAAGATCTCACATCGGCCATAATGACTGATAGGAGAGACAGTTTGAATTTCCTCTTCTCTATTCTCCTTTGCCATGCTCTGCATCCTCAGTAACTCTCTTTCAACTCAAGTGGGACTTGCAGAAGTAATCAAAGTATTATTTCAGCTTTTGAGATATTAATGAACTCTTTGCAGGTGTAAATAAACATCTGCTACAGTTGCTATGGTTACTATGGTTATGCATCATAACAGTGTCCAGAAAAGGAAAAGGTTCTGGCAATAGTACTTTTATGTCCCTTGACGATTTAGACAAGCGTATGCCTGACGTACGGAAAATCTGAAAAAAACACTGGCATACTTTGGATAAGTTATGGGTACATTTTGTATAAGTTATGAGAACGCTGAAGTACGCTGGAATAGAGTCCTGCACGGGTCGGGTTTTACCAACCCGCACCCGCCCGAACCCATTACGATGACTTTCGAACCCGACCCGTCACCCGCGGATATCTTCAATTCAAATCCGAACCCAACCCAACCCGTTGATATAAGTGGTAGCGTCTAGCTTATCCAAAACCTATGAGTAACTTCAGCGTAACTTATCAAGAACTTCTCTCCAACGCATATCAACGTATCTGAAATGTTCCAGACGAGCTCTGAACGTGTTTCTAGCTTCCAGCTACTGTATAATGGCGTATTGGCAGCGTTTTCGTATAAAGGGGGTTCACAGGAGGAAACCGTCAGTTCTCCTCCAAACTTCATCCCCATCATAGGGTGAGCCAGAAGGTGAGGGTGATGCATCCTCCCTGCGTTCACGCCCACCACCAACACACTTCCTAGCAGACATGACGCTGAATCTGCTGCCACCAAAACCTTCTTTTTCTTT
This sequence comes from Cyprinodon diabolis, assembly GCA_030533445.1. Taxonomy (NCBI): domain Eukaryota; kingdom Metazoa; phylum Chordata; class Actinopteri; order Cyprinodontiformes; family Cyprinodontidae; genus Cyprinodon; species Cyprinodon diabolis. The sequence continues at coordinate 37,329,942 of CM060076.1, forward strand.
TTCTTTTTTTTAATCTTTTTTTGGGGCTAGTCAGTAAACAGTAACTAGGTTAATACCACGATCAAAGATATCTTTTTATGTAGACCGAGCACCTCTGGCCGCATCACAGCCCCTCAGGAGCAGCAATACTTTGTAATGCCATGCTAACGCTGCTGTGTGTTATGCATACTTAGGCTGTCGTTGGACATAAGTTCTGGACTCCTAATGAATACTCTATGTTTACGGACAAAATTGAAAAAACCATAGAAAGTTCAGCCTATGCCAGCGTTTTAGGAGATTCTGGGATGTCAGGCATACGCTGGATAAATCAGCAAGGTGGATAGGGCCCTGAGCTGCACTACATCAAGCACCAGAACACTGAAAATAACTGAAAGGTTTAAAATGACATCTACAATGCCCTCTTTTCATGCCACTTGATTTTCAGTATTTGTTAACTGGATTTAATATGTTAAACTGACAATAACTGTCAAAAAGTGTAGTTGTAGTGTATATTGGGGTTTTTTTTGCCCTTAAAGATGTTTAAATATGTCTGCCAGGCCCACTAGGTCAACACCTTTTAGAACACTTTTTGCTGCAGCTCAAGCTGCATGTTATGTCTCTAACCAGCTGAGCACATCAACACTCTGACATTTGTGCTCATTCTTATCTGCAAAATGAAATCAGGATAGGATGAAGAATATTTGGTTGGATGGAGCATTTCTGCAAACATCGGTTTTAAAATATTGCCAAAAGTTCCCAAGTTGATTTAAAGAAGAAGTCCAGTCAGCAAGGAATAATCAATGGATCATTATTTATACCTAAAACTAATTCGTTTGTGTTGATTTAAGGAATTTAGCATTAATCAGTAAAAAATTATGAGTCTGGGAGCTGCCATTTTTTCCCCAAATATAGTAACCCCTCCCTCCTGCCATCTTCCAGCAGTGACGTCACGGTGCGGTAAGCCTAGCGTCATTCTCCCCGCTTTACAAGCTAAATCAATGGGAACTACTAGACACATCTGCAATCAACAACAATTATCAGATGTATCAGATGGTGCAGTTATAAATTTTAAAGAATCTGCTTCACTTTCTCTCTCCTCTGTGTCGCTGAGCAGTGCTGCAGAGTGCAAAAGCATAGCTTATTCCCCTTCACAGGTTGATGATTTTGTTGATGGGGTTGCTAGTTCTCTGCGTACTGCCTTAGACAACGCAGCTCCCTTGAAAATGAAAACTGTTGAAAATAGAAAGCTTGCTCCTTGGTTTAATGCAGAGCTGCGTACTTTGAAGCAAAATGCTAGGAAACTGGAGAGAAAATATCGCTCCACAGGCCTGCGGGAGTCCTTCCTAGTCTGGAAAAATGGTTTACTGCTGTATAAGAGGACCCTTTGTAAAGCAAGAGCAGCATACTTCTCCTCATTAATAGAGGAGAATAAGAATAATCCTAGATTTCTTTTTAATACAGTTGCCAAACTCACCCAGAGCCATAGCTCTGTTGAACCGTCCATCCCACCTGCTCTTAGCAGCAATGATTTTATGGGATTCTTTATAAATAAGATTGATCTTATTAAAAATAAGATCATAAGCACTCCTCTATCCGCGATTGTACCTGAGGTAGTCATGGAATCTGAACCGGGTTTAGACTGCTTTGATCCAGTTGAACTTTCTGAATTAGCAAAATTATTGTCTTCATCTAAGCCTTCAACCTGTATGTTAGATCCAGTTCCAACCAGGTTATTTAAGGAGGTATTCCCTTTGATCTCCTCCTCCATTTTAGATGTGATTAATCTATCTCTGTTACAGATGTACCTAAAGCTTTTAAGGTTGCTGTAATTAAACCTCTGCTTAAGAAACCGTCTCTTGACCCAGATGACTTGGTTAATTATAGACCTATATCCAATCTTCCTTTCTTATCCAAAATTCTTGAGAAAGTAGTTGCCAAACAAGTTTGCGACCACTTACACCATAATGAACTTTTTGAAGAGTTTCAGTCTGGCTTTAGAGCTCATCATAGGACTGAAACAGCTCTGGTGAAAGTCACTAATGATATTCTCATGGCCTCAGATAATGGACTTGTATCTGTGCTCGTCCTGTTGGATCTTAGTGCTGCATTTGATACAGTTGACCATAATATTCTTTTAGAAAGACTTGGATATTTTGTTGGAATTAAAGGAACAGCACTAGACTGGTTTAAATCTTATCTATCTGATCGAATTCAGTTTGTTTATGTTAATAATAGATCTTCAACACGCTCAAAGGTTACCTGTGGAGTACCACAGGGATCAGTGCTAGGACCAATTCTCTTTACTTTATACATGCTCCCAATTGGTAGAGTTATTAGACAGCATGGGATTAATTTCCACTGTTATGCTGATGATACCCAGCTATATCTGTCTATAAATCCAGATGAAGCTAACCCATTACATAGATTACAGGCATGTCTGAAGACATAAAAACCTGGATGACTCTTAACTTTCTGCTTCTGAATGCAGACAAAACAGAAGTTATAGTCTTTGGACCAGAGTCTCTGAAAAAGAAGCTGATTAGTCAGTCACTTCATTTGGATGGGATTAAACTGATTTCAGATAATAAAGTAAAAAATTTTGGTGTTATTTTTGATCAGGACCTGTCATTTAAATCCCAGATCAAAGAGGTTTCTAGAATTTCCTTCTTTCATCTGATGAACATTGCAAAAATGAGAAATCTCCTGTCCAGGGGTGATGCTGAGAAACTAGTCCATGCATTTGTTACTTCAAGGCTGGACTATTGTAATTCTTTACTATCAGGAAGTCCACAAACTGTAGTTAAAAGCCTTCAGCTGATCCAAAATGCTGCAGCCAGAGTTCTGATGAAAATTAAAAAGAGAGATCATATCTCTCCTATCCTGGCTTCTCTTCATTGGCTTCCTGTTAAATCAAGAATTGAATTTAAAATCCTCCTTCTCACATATAAAGCCTTAAATGACCAAGCTCCATCTGATATCAGAGATCTGATTGTTCCTTATGTTCCTAACAGAGCACTTCGCTCTCAATCTGCAGGTTTACTAGTGGTTCCTAGAATTTCTAAAAGTAGAATGGGAGGCAGATCTTTTAGTTATCAGGCTCCTCTCCTGTGGAACCAACTACCAGTTTTAGTCCGTGAGGCAGACACTCTGTCTACTTTTAATGCTAGGCTTAAAACTTTCCTTTTTGATAAAGCTTATAGTTAGGGTGGCTCAGGTTATCCTGAGCTGTCTTTAAAGTTATGCTGCTATAGGCTTAGACTGCTGGAGGACATAGGGACCCCCATTTCATCTTTCTGCTTCATTCTCTCTCTGTTCTCCTATTCTGCAGAATCTGTTAGTTCAATCTCTAACCTTCTGCTCTATCTGCTTTTCCTCAGAGTAGCTTTGCCTCGTCTGTTCCTGTTTGGCTGTGACGTCATCCAGGAAAGAAACATCAGCTGTGCTGCTTCCATCAACACCCTTGTTTGTAGATGTTGGAGATCGGCCTGTTTTCCAGTGTGGTCCTGTTTCTCTGACTGTGACTAACTGGATGTGCTCTCTTCATCCTCTGGCATGGGAGCTGCCTTGGAGCTCGTCTGCCTGGCTGTGTGTTTCCTGGACGGGGCCGCCTTTTACAGCTGCTTTTTGTATCTCTGCTTCTGTCTCCTTGAACCCCAGTCGGCCTCAGCAGATGGCCGCTCACACTGAGCCTGGTTCTGCTGGAGGTTTCTTCCTGTTAAAAGGGAGTTTTTCCTCTCCACTGTCGCTACAAGCATGCTTAGTGTGAGGGATTGTATTTGAGTCAATGAGTCAATGCAATCAACTGGTTTTCCTTAGATAGAAAACTTTGTATCAATTTGACTGTATGATCTGGTTGAACTGTAAAGTGCCTTGAGATGACATGTGTTGTGAATTTGGCGCTATATAAATAAACTGAATTGAATTGAATTGAATTATTGAAGATTTCCAGAGGACTTCACCATTGAAATTCACCAGAGCTATAGTGAAACTGACAATGCCCACGTGCATGGCAGCTGGATGCTGGAATACATCGGGTAAAAGTGGAAAAAAATAGTTATTCCACCTTTCTGATTCCTGATCCTCCACGGACGGGTTGGTCGTTGGATCGCCAACTTGAAGAGGGAGGATTTCCCATCGAATTTCTGACCAGAGAAAAAACACGTAATATGTAGCCAACATTTGGAAGAAGAATGTTTTCAAGATGACTTGGATAATAGCGCGTTGTGACAAACACCAGATACAGCACTGGGACTTGATCAACAGCCGATACCGCACCGTGACGTCACAAACCAGTAGGTGGCAGTAGTGTTCTTTGACAAACATGGATGCCTCCAGTAAAGCACATTCACATGAAAATTACTCTGAATTAAAAACACTGATCATTTATTGAACAGGATGGAATCATTTCAGATTTAAAGAAATTCAGAAGTTTGAATTCTGAATATGAGCGGACTTCTCCTTTAAGGATCTAACCAGCTGGTGAGCAGCACCACAGCGCAGCAGGGGACTTTTCTCTCGCTGTTCCTCCTGTACGTGTCACAATTCCTGTAGCATCCTGTGATCTGAAAAAAAAAACACCCTGAACGCTCCATAGTTGTGGGCGGCTGTCAGCTGGTGGTCCACTTTGTGGAATGGTGTGGAAGCAATCATCTTATTTAAACTCGAGCAAAACATTTAAATAAGAGGATAGTAGATTTTAGGAAAAGAAGGAATGAGCAAAACACACTACGCATCAGAGAAGATAAAGTGCAATAGATGGTGGAGTTTGAAACTCCTTCTCCCCATGTTGTTTGCCATCTATTGTTCTATAGATTTTATTTTTATTTTAGTTAGAGCTGCAAGATGCATCAAATTACCAATGAACCTGCTGTGGGCTTAATGTCCTTTGGGATTTGATCAAACTATATATATTTTTTTTCCTTTTTTTGAGTTTTTACGGCACTAGTGGCTTGTTTTTCCGACAGCAGGCTGACAGAAAAGGGGGTACAAGAGAGGGGGAGATACATGCGGCAAATGAGCACAGGTCGGATTCAAACCCGGATCACCCTCCGCACATGGGTTCTGCACATTAACCACTGCGCCACATGTACGCCCCAAACTATAGTTATATGTCTGGAGACACTTTCTGGAAGTGGGAAAAAGATGGATTTTTTTATTGCTTGCAGTCTTTCTGTTGCTTGTCACGTTCATGCTCGTTTCCCAGATAACAAGCAACGGCCTCTCATTACATGCTCCGGTTTCAGAAACGCTGTCAGCACCAGAATCCAGGATTTTTTCCAACATAATTACAGAGAGGAGAACAGTGTGAACGAAATCACTCTTCTGACCACAAGCCATACATTTTCCCTGTGTGAGCGTGCAGTTGTGACATACAAAGCATCCACATATTGTTGAAAGATTTTCAAACCCCTCTATTTTTTTTACCTTTATTTTCCAGATAGATGAAAAAGTGGCGTCTAACATCCCATCTCTGCTTTGATTGTCTCAACAGGATTTCAGCGAACCGTAGCCATTGCAGATTCCAACTACAACTGGTTCTATGGGCCAGAGAGCCAGCTGGTGTTCTTGGATCGCTATGTGTTGCGTAACGGCAGTGGGAACTGGTTGGCAGAGCTGATTCATCAAAACAGGATTACAGAAGGACCAGGTCAGGCTGGAAAGGGCCAGCGATGGTGCACGCTGCACACAGAGTTCATCTGGTAAGCTGCTGAATTGGGTGTCAGGATAAAAGCTCTTCTTTATTCTTAGTGCATCCATACTTTTACCTCTTCCAGCTGGAAATATTGACATACTCCCATCTTCGTCCTTAAAAACTGATGATTACGTTTTAGGATGAATTTCCTTGGAATCATTTCCAGAACTTCAGTCATGGGCAAACCTAGGGACTCTAATGTAGCATTTTGCAATCTTTGGAGAAGTGAAGTCTTTGGTGCCACTTATAAGGACAAACGTGTTTAAAAAACTGCAAATTTCTTGATCTCTCTGAGAGGGTCGGGGGTGGGTGGGGATTTTAAGGGAATTGTTGGTCTTTCTGCATGGAGTTTATATGTTCTCACTGTGCATGCGTGGGTTCTCTCCAGGTAATCTGTGTTACATGGTCCAATATTGTGTCACAAACCTAAACGAATAATGTACTAGTTTAATAATGGAGAAGCTATTTGTCATCTTTATAATTTTCTAATATACAAAAACTGTTTATTTTCTGAGAAGGTGTTTATTTGAGAGCAACTATTCAAATTAACAAACATTTTGAAAAAGTACACTAGATATTATTTTCCATGTGAATCCCATGTTTCTAGTGTAATTTCTCTCTCTCTCTCTCTCTCTCTCTCTCCATTTCTCTCTCTCTCTCTCTCTCCATTTCTCTCTCTCTCTTTTCAATGTGTCTCAAACTCCCGCGACTCAACCTTAAAACATCTGCGCTGTGGAGGCAGGTGGTGAGCAAATACAATTCCTGCCACCTCAGGTCGCAGCTTAGCTGCGCCCTGAGCTCTCCTATAGCTTTGTATTGCAGAGGAGCTCCTGCGCATGTACAACTTTTAACGCGATTCAATGGTCAAAGTTTTCTGAGCCCTTGGGTGGAAATACGTCACCAATCTGAGGAAAAATGGAATGTTGCTTGGCTACTCAATTCAATTTCGATTCAGTTCATTTCTATGGTGCCAATTCAAAACACATGTCATTTAAAGGCACTTTCCAGCTCACCAGATCATCCAAATTGATCCAAAGTTTTCTATCTAAGGAAAACCAGTTGATTGCATCAATTCATTGACTCAAAGGGAATCCCTCACACCAAACATGCTTGTAGTGACAGTGGAGAGGAAAAACTCCCTTTTAACAGGAAGAAACCTCCAGTAGAACCAGGCTCAGTGTGAGCGGCCATCTGCTGAGGCCCACTGGGGTTCAAGGAGACAGAAGCAGACATAGAAAAAGAAGCATAGATACAAAAAGCAACTGTAAAAGGAAGCGCCGTCCAGGAAACACACAGCCAGGCAGACGATCTCCGAGCCAGCTCCCATGTCAGAGGATGAAGAGAGCACATCCAGTTAGTCACAGTCAGAGAAACAGGACTACACTGAAAAACAGGCCAAGCTCCAACATCTATAAACAAAGGTGTTGATGGCAGCAGCACAGCTGATGTTTCTCTCCAGGATGGAGTCACAGCCAAACAGGAACAGACCAGATGAAGCTACTATGAGAAAAAGCAGAGAGAGCAGAACGTTAGAGATTGAACTAACAGATTCTGCAGAGTGGGAGAATAGAGATAGAATGAAGCAGAATGATGAAAAGGGGTCATTGGCCATTTAAGGCTTTATATGTGAGAAGGAGGATTTTAAATTCTATTCTGGATTTAACAGGAAGCCAATGAACAGAAGCTAAGATAGGAAAGATATTATCTCTCTTTTTAATTTTCATCAGAAATCTGGCTGCAGCATTTTGGATCAGCTGAAGGTTTGTGGACTTCCTGATAAGAAAGTCCAAAATAGTTCAGCCTTGAAGTAACAAATGCATGGACTAGTTTCTCCGCATCACCCCTGGACAGGAGATTTCTAATTTTTGCAATATTCTGCAGACGAAAGAAGGAAATTCTACCTTTTTGATATGGGCTCTAAATGTCAGGTCCTGAATAGTCATTAAATATTTATATTTCCATGTAAAATATATATGAATACATTTAAAAATATTTTTAATTTCATTTTAAAATTTTAAATAACATACATTTAAATTATGAAAAAAAAATCTTTATTTTTTTTTTTTTATGTCTACATCAGGGTCATTGGTTGGGTGGAGAGGTGCCCTATCGCCCTCTATTGACCAGCCACCCCTGCTGTTAGGTCACCTGTGATGGACTGGTGACCTTTACAGGGTGGACCCCGCCTCTCACCCATTGACAGCTGGAGATAGGCAGCTGTCAAGTGTTTTATCATAATTTTTCCCAACTTAATATAAAGCAGCAATGCACCCAAGTTTTTTCTTTTTATTTCCAGAGTGAGAAAAAATGGGTATGCCTCTGGTATTTAATCCAGCAGTTGACAGAAAAACGCTGCTATGTGCCCCAGCTCAGCGTTTTGGTAAACCCATGGTCGGCAACCATCTTTGTTGTGCTATCGCCAACCTGGTAGCATGTAGCTTTTACTCATTCTAACCAACCAGGAAGAGGTAGCTGTCCTCTCCAGACCAGCTCGACCTGGTTGCTTGATGATGCAGAATTAATCAGTGCAGAGGTAATTAAGAAAAAAACTAAAGCTGAAATTATAATGAAAATTATAAAATTACTAACGTGAATAAATAAAGAAGCTAATTAAAATATGTTTATACATTTAATGCTCATTGTATGATTTAATTTATGCTTAAACTTATTTATTTATGTATTTCATTTGCCATTTATTGTTTGGCTGTTTATTTATTGAGCCTTTATTTATCTGTGTATCTATATACTTTATAAACTATCATAATGTCAGAGTTCGGCTGACAAACGAGGGCAAGCCAGACTCATTAAAACGCTGACTCATTAAAACTGCAACGTTGATAGCATTATTAGTATGGATAGGAAGTCATATTTCCATTAACACTGGTTATATTTAGGGTGGCCAGCTCCGTGTACAATAAAGAAGAGACCACTCTTGGAGGAATAAACTTGTTAAGTTGGGGTAGTTTATGCCGACTGACAATCCAATAGGTGTTTATTTAAATGCTTGATTGGATGAAGTAATTCTGCATGAGGTCAGCTACTAAAAATACATTTATAGCAGCTTTTTAAAGTATTTTTTACTGTTGATATCTTTATCCCACTAGAGGGATACATCTAGACAGACCTAGAACTTTCTGGAGCGTTAATTATTCCTTCTGGCCTTGAAAAGCCAAGATTAAGCTGGAGAATGTGGTTGGATGACGGATATATTGGTTTATTTTAGCAAAACGATCTTAGACTAGACAATAGATTAATGCATGGTCACCATCAATGACCAGCCCTATGTCGAGTTTGACAGCATTTCAAGGTATTTCTTTGGTTGGCTCTTATTTTTGTTCTCCGTCTAATTATTGACTTTCCTTTGTGATGCAGGTATGACCCTGGCCTGATTCCAAAACCGCCAGCAGATTTCGGAACATCTCAGCTCCACTATTTCGAGGATTGGGGGGTGGTGACGTACGGCAGCACTTTGCCTTCTGGCACCAACAACTCCTTTCTCTCCTTCAAGTCCGGGAAACTGGGGGGACGTGCCATCTTTGACATTGTTCACAACAACAAGTACAAAGAGTGGATCAAAGGCTGGAGGAACTTTAACGCCGGTCACGAGCACCCTGATCAGAACTCTTTCACCTTCGCACCCAACGGTGTCCCATTTATCACAGAGGCACTGTATGGACCCAAGTACACTTTGTTGAACAATGTGTTGTTGTTTGGCTCAACCCTCTCAGGGAGCTGCTTTAAACCATGGGCTGGACAAGTAACCGAAGCCTGTGACTCTAAGTGGCTGAAGTTCAAGGTGGGGCTCGCAGCTGATGCCCAGGGCAGAGTAGAAGCTGCTATTCTGAAAGAGGGGATGGTCTTTATCCGAGGTGAGGGACATTCTGTTTATAACCCAGAACTAAAGATCAGGAACTTCCAGAGGAACCTGCTCCTTCTTCACCCGCAGCTCCTGCTCATGGTTGATCATATCCACCTAGATTCAGAGAGCCCTGCCAGGGCCATGAGCGCCTTCTTTCACAACACAGAGCTACCATTTCAGAGTTTAAAAGTAGACGATGTTCATGGAGCATTTGTAACACATGGGAAGGATAAATATAAGATGTTCTGGATGGACGACACAAACTCCAGTAACAAAGGGATGGTGGGTTACTGGAGTTACCCTAGGGGGTACCCCTACAATGGCTCCAACTATGTCAATGTTACAATGCCACTGAGGTACCCATACACAAGGGTGGCCTATATTTTCTTTGGACCAGACCTGGATGTACAGAGCTTCAGCCTACGTGGAGATGATCAGCGTGTGGATATTTACCTCTCTACCAAAGACCACACCTACACCATTTACCTTCTGACAGGGGAGGTGCCCAGCAAGCCTCTTTTTGCCATGGTGCTGCTGGACCGCAAAAAGATTGTGTTTGAGAGAGCAGCAGCCATGGAGAACAAGTCTCCCCCAGAAGTTGAAGAATATGTCAATGTGATGGAGGACAACCTCCAGCACGTCAAACCTGTCTTCCAGCAGATGGAGAGACACATCCTGGGGCGGGTCCTCAACACTGCCAGCTTCCGTAAGACTGCTGAGCGCCTCCTCCAGTTCTCCAACAAGAAGAAGACGGAGGAGGTTATCAAAAAGATGTTTATCATGTCCAAGAAACAACTCAAAGGCAAAGGGGGTAAGAGAAACCTTGGAGAGAAGCTCTCTGAGAATTTGCCTGACATTTTTGCTCAGATTGAAGTCAATGAGAAGAATGAGAGACAGAGGACACCAAAGCGTATGTATGAGGAGAGCCCAGAGGAAGGGGACGCAGATACTAGGGCCTTCATGGACTATCCAGAAGGCCAGAGAAACAGGAAGGGGGGGTTTGTTAAGGGTCGTCGATTCAAGCAGGTTCACATGGTGGCCACAGCAAGGAGTGAGGGAGACTCTGGTGCCGCCTCCTACATTAGACTGTTTCTGCTCCTTAACACTTCCACCTTCTTCCTATTGCTGGCTGTTCTGCTAACTCGCTTTCAGAGGGGGCGGAGCCTGCAGACGCAAAAGTGCTTCTATACCATCGTCTTGATTGACTGCTTTATCCTGCTGTACCTCTACTTGTCATGCTCCCACAGCCAGTGCTGACACCTCTGAAGTGAACAAAACATCACACCCCACACCAAGCCTGGTCTGATGGCACAATATTAAGACGACTGTTTAAAGAAAAAACTTATTGTAATTTTATATTTGTCGCTTTTGAATGTCAAGTTTTAATAAAAAGAGAAGATACTAACTGTGATGTATGTGGACAATTCATGCTTGGTCAAGTTTCCTTCAGTTTACTTTATAATGACCTTACCATAATTTTTCTCTCCTTGATTGAGTATCTGTAATAATAATTGATATTAATATTTGCACTTTATTGATCTCACATTGGAGAAATTTAGCTCTGCATTTCGGCCATCCCCAAAAATTGTCTACATTCACTTAATGCTTTAGAAGTACAATGAAGCATAATCGGGAAAAGTGGTCCCTATGTCCTCCGGCAGTCTAAGCCTATAACAGCATAACTATAAGAGATTGCTGAGGATAACTTGAGCCACTCTAACTATAACACGTTGGAGTAACTTGGGTCATTAATTTGTCTCGGGATAACAGCTATTCAGCTTTCAGAATCCAAAACTCAAGGGTATGTAGGGATTTACTCCAGAACTTATTCCAGTTCTGACTTATCCCACTTCCTGAAACGGGGCCCATGTTGCAAATCAACATAAATAAATAGGCTAACAAAAAAAAAAGTTTTAGGACTTAGATGTACATAGCCAAATTGTTTTTCTTTGTAAACAAATGTGGATATTACATGTTTTTCATCAAGACTGGTTTGAATGTTTGAAATTCTTAGTTTATATTTTATGCTGAAGTCTCTCTGTGATGTATTTATTCACATTGGTGAAATTTACCTCTGCATTTAACCCCCTTGGGGAGCAGTGGGCTGCCATTGTGAAGCGCCTGGGGAGCAATCAGGGGTTAAGGGTCTTCCTCAGAAACCCAGAGTGAAGGCAGTGGGGGTCGAACCAGGTACTGTCAACCTAGAGCGCACTGCTGTAAGCCACGAGGCCAACACTTCCCCCTTTGTGAGATTTTATTTTTTATTTCTGTTTCTGAGCACCATCTCCACCTTTTTGTCAGTATTTGAATTAATTCCCACGTTGGGTTGAGTTATGTTGTTCACTCTTTTGGCTTTTGGTGCAGATTCAGCCTCTCATCACCTCATCCCCTAAAAGCTGACAAGCATTGAGTTAGAACTCACCAGTCTTGAATTCCAGTAATTCTCTTCCAATTATTTATGCGTTTAGGTTTCCTGCCTGGATTCTACCAATTTCACCCACCTTTCTTGGTTTTTCTCAACCTTTGAGTGGAGTTTTGTATATTGTTTGGTACTCTCATAGAAATCTCCCTGCATTTGCTTTCAACTAGTAAACCTGAATTTAAATGTTATTTTGCAATTAAACTGGTGGTTGCTAATTTAGAAACTGAAATATGCATTACTTATGTTTTGTTTGGACTTCAGCTGCATGTTTTGAAATCTTCAGAAGTTTCTGGGTCTAAATAAACACCCTCCTCAGAATCCATGCTTTACTGGCTGCTAAATGCCACCTGGCTCTCTGGTTGCTGCAGCTTTAGCTCTGATTGGCAGACTGAAAATATACTTAATAATATGTATCGTCCCAGTTTTGGCATATCGGAGCCAGAGAGAAACTTGATCATCCTTTCAAGGAGGGCTACGACAAAAAGATTTTAGTTGGTTTATCTTTACAGGGCTGTCAACTCTCACCCACTGGGTGTGAGACTCGCACATCTCAGTGTCTTCACACGCTCACACTAATTCCGCAATGTTTCACTGTAAAAAATTAACAGATCAGTCATCTTTCTTTATGCTCTATACTCCCCAAGTGGAAAATACTTAGCTTCATCTGGTTTAATTTCATTAAAAAAAAAATTTAAGGAACCTTTAGCTATCCAATTATTAATCAATTGAAAAAATAATTGACAGGTTAATCTATTTGCAAAATAATCTTTCCATCTACAGCCTCCTAGAAGGTCTGAATTGTTTTGCTGTTTTTTCCATTGTAAGAAAAATTTATAAGATTATGATCATCAGCCTTTTAACAAATATTCATGCACAGAGTAGTTTGCACAGGAATTGATTTCACTGGTTCCTATATTAGTGTCAGTAATCCAGTAATTGCCTATTAGTTCCCCATTGTTTATTTTACTTGAACTGCATAGAATAATTAATAAACACAGTTGTAAAATTCTTAGTTTACAGTATATTTAAGATGCAATTATTTCAGTAGGGCCCGTTCTGCTTTACTTCAATTCTCTAAAAATCCCCAGGATATAAAAAATTTGTATTTTTTTTTAATGTTACACATAATTACAGATAACTTATTGTTATTCAGTAACATTTACTGTTCCATCAAAAATTCCACCTTTTGCCACTTTGTTTCAGTTAAAACCTCTGAAAACCGACAACCGATAGCTGCACCTGTCCTCATAGGCTTTCAGTCTAACCCTGACAAGGGTGGCCCATCCAAACTATTTGAAAATCTCACGCCAAGGTTTGGTGAAAAGCTGGCAGGCTTATCTTTAATATACAGCGGAGTTTCCCCCATCATAAAAGTGATTCAGTCTCAGTTTGATATACAATGATCCAGGCCAGAACTGCTAACAGCCTCTGGACATCTTCCTAGCTAATCTGAACAGCTGTTTGCAAAGAGGTTTCTCTGTCAGTGGTGCAGATATGGAGGGAATTTTGTTGTATTATAATTGAAAGAAAAAAACATGTTTTGTACAAGAAAATTACGAGAAATAACGTAATAATGTAAATTTTGGAAGTTTCAAAATGTTCTCATATAAAGGCCATTTTCTCTACAAGTTTAAATGTGAAATGAAATTTACCTCTGCATTTAACCCATCCCCCTGGGGAGCAGAGGGCTGCCATTGCACGGCGCCCAGGGAGCAATCAGGGGTTAAGGGTCTTGCTCAGGAACCCAGGCAGGGGGATTGGGCCAAGTATTTGCAACCTCCTCAGAGTACAAGCCTACTGCTCTAACACACTAGGCCAGGGATGTCAAACTGGTTCCAGAAAGGGCCGAGTGGCTGCAGGTTTTCTTTCCAACCAAGCAATAGCTTACCAGACTCCATTCATCTCATTAAGTCATCATGTTGACTAACTCAAGACTAGACTCACTTGATGAGATGAATGGAGTCTGGTGTGCTATTGCTTGGTTGGAAAGAAAACCTGCAGCCACTCGGCCCTTTCTGGAACCAGTTTGACACCCCTGCATTAGGCCAACGCTTCCCTGTATGGAGAAGGTTTGTCAAAAAATCAATATGTAGAAATTATCACATAGCTGAGATAATTCATTGTTTTGCAAGTTTCACGTTACTCTCTTTGTGTCCTCAAATCCTGAGTCAAGTCTCAAGTAAAGGCTGTGATTGATTTAAGTCAAGTCTGAAGTCAAGAGGCTTTACTTACAGAACAGTGCAACTGAACATTTGTCATGAAGAAAAAGCCTTCTATTCTACTGTTCTTTTTGCAACTGCAAACCTTTAATGCTGTTTTAGATTTTATCAATTGTGTCCAAAGTGTCAGTCTTTTGTGCTTCTATCATTATTTCCCAGTCTGTTGGGCATGGAGTTAATTAAAGCTAGAAAGATTGCCTCTGGAACTGTCCTCCATTTACTTTACGAAGCTGTTGAATTAGAACTTCGCAAATTCTTAATAGAGGTTCGTTCTGATCATATTTTCACCCAGTCCAGCACCTTAAATGCCAAATTCTGTACCAATGCAGTGGCCGTCTTGGAGGTATGTTTGGGGTCATTATAATGATTTATTTATAATTTTTAGAATTTTGCTGCTTAAAGGTATTGTGTAGGACTCATAACTCATAAAATCTTACTGTGTCAGAACGTTCACCCTAACCCCAAAATCCCTGACATGAGATGATCCACCCGGAAATAAAAGATCGTCCTCCATCACTTTAAGGTGGCTGCACGTTGGAGTAGCTTGACTCTAATATTCTTTTCTACAAGAACTTTAGTTTCTCCTTTTGCAGATCAGTGTTTCTTTTTTCTGATGATTTTTGCTTCTGGCCTTGAATGTTGTATAATTAGAGGGATTTCTAATCATTCCTTTCCCTTTTTGGATATTTATTTTGATGCCTAATCAAGCAACCGTGGCAAGTTAATTTTTTACACCGCGAGCAGCTAATTAACATCTCTAAAGTCGAAAAGGCCTGCCAGATTATTCAAGCTGTGTGTGAGGGCGATTCTATTATATTTTTTGATTTTGTGATCCTGGCTTGTTTCTGCTTTTGTAACTTCCGAGTTTTGTTATGCCCCTGTTTTGCTCCGTTCTGGACTGATTCCTGGATTCTGCCGGCTTGCAGAATATCTACGATTACAAAACACCAAAGTTATAATGCACAAATAGTTTTGCAACAATAGTTCAGGACCATTTGAAGCAAAGTTTAGCATGTAAGAGGTTTTTGACATGCAACTTGTAGAACAGAATTTGTGTACCTGTACTTAAAATTTAAAGAGGTGCAAAACAAAATGTGTACTTGTGAATTTTTTACTGTTAATTCTACACATACAAAACTTAGAATGTAACTCTCTCTACAACTTCAAATCCACACATACAATGCACAAATGGTTTTGAAGCAAAATAACCTTAATAAAAGTCTGGGTTTCAAAAGGGAAGAGAAAGGAAGGAGAAAGAGGAGAGAGAGAGAAGGCATCTGATAACGTGACCGACCCAGTTTGTCCTCCTAACTGAATAGTTCATCAATTCATTTTGGATTATTAACCTGTGGAGTAAAATAAGATAGCTATCTGCTGGATACAACTACTTAGTTATTCTTCCTCAATGTCAGAGAGGAATCACCTCATTAATGATGCCGCCCAGCTGGGTACTGTCATGTTGGGTTCTAGGCGTCTAACCCACATGCAGGAAATACTCAGGAGGCAGAGAAAAAGAGTTCAAAGGCAGTGGCAGCTGGTGAAAAATATTTTTGGTGGGGCTGATATAGCCTAGTGTATGTCTCCACCTAATCCGGAATAAGAATTCAAATAAACAATTGGAAATGAAATACAATTTAACAGTAATGATTTAATTTACTATATAATAACAGTAACAGTGATGATTTGGGTCACTGTGACGGGGTTCTTTGGCCTCCAAGAATCCAGGCTCAGCCAGGTTACCGGTGTTGGTGATTTTGTTGTGCTCAAAAACTCAAAACAGGGTGCAAAAGAAACTAAACATGTACAAGATCCTCTGGGCCTCAGCCTCTCTCCAGTTACCAGCAATGTAACAAAGAAACAGAAAACAGAAATGGCCGCTCTTCTTCCCCCAGCCCTCGTTAAATAGTTTAAGCCCCTCACCTCAGGCTCTCTTATTTCTGATTTCTTCTCATTAATCAGTTTTGTCCATATATTACCTCCACAAACAATTGATGTACAAAAACAAATAATTTTTACAACTTAATTCCTTTACACAGATTCATTGACTTATTCAATTACACCAAACTGAGTTTGAACCCAGCAAAGACGCAGCCAGACTGAAGATGACCAGTCCCCGTTGCATAAACGCGTACACACACACACCCCCCACACACCCACACACACACACACACACACACACACGGCTAACCCCACTGAAATATTAAGTGTGCACCCTCAATACGCCAGCAGGTAACCAGGAACAGCTTGTGTGTTTTAAGTTAATGGAGCTACTGGGCTCAGCGCGAGCGTATTGGTCCTCACAAACACAGTATAACAGGAATGTGTGTGTGGCACGCAAAGTTAGAGGATGTTTTAAGCGACGAGGTGGATTCGTCACAGTCACAATAACCATGACAGGAAATTTTCATATCCTACAACAGGGATGTTCTTCTGGCAAACGGGTAGATAAATAAGGATCTCACCGAATTTGGTGGAAGCTGCATCTCGCTCGTTACGTTCGCCATCTTCCCTCTAATTGTCTGCACCTGCGCTTGGGTGCAGAAGCCTGTTAAAGCGCAGTATTTTCAGAGCCCCAAGACCATAAAGTTCTGAGACGCTGATTGGCCATTAAATTATTAAATTGACCTAGCAATAGTACATGATTGGCAGATTCTCTGCAAATATGGGGCAGTCTGATCACACCCCCAACACACAGAAGGTAGGAGTCTGTCTGTGGAAATCCACAAATGAATGACAGTAGATAGGGAAAAGTAATTTATATAATTTGTTTTGCTTATAGGTACACACTCTAGAGCAGACATGGGCAAACTACGGTCCCCGGGCCGTATACGGCCCGTTAGGCTTTTTAATCCAGCCCGCCGAACTTGTCCAAGTTACCGTATTTCCACGACTATAAGGCGCACATAAACGTCTTTTTTCCCCTCAAAATGTGCGGTGCGCCCTTTGGTGCGGTGCGCCCTATGTGTGTTGTAACTGCGACTTTTGAGACCACCTCATTGAGGAGATGATGAAAGAGTGGCTGAGGGAGGTGAATGTAAGGAGACCAGGTGGTTTTTTCCACTCATCACCATCGCTGTTAATCTGTGACTCACACCTGATGTGAAAAACATGGTGAAACAAATGAATGCTGTGCTCGCTGTTATTCAACCGCTTGACATCGGTGTGAACCGGACGCAGCAGGCGCAGCAGAAGCAGCGAGTTTACATGCAAAGTCAATGGTTGACGCGAGTATAGGCGCAGCAAAAGCTCCCGCAGCGCGTTTTGAGCAGCAGGCGCAGCGCGTCAGGAGCGTTTAAGCATCTGACACGCCGCCAACTCGCTGCTGCTGCTCGAGATGGAAAAATTTAAGTTTTGCTGCTGGAAGCGCCGCATCAACCAATCAGAGAAGCTGATCTGGGAGCTAAAAGCGAGACAGACACATCGCTCTGATGACATATGATATTAAGGCAAATGAAAAGGGCTGGATGGATGAGGAGATGATGAAAGCGTGGCTGAGGCAGGTGTATGTGAGGAGACCAGGTGGTTTTTTCCACGTATCACCATCTCTGTTAATCTGTGACTCCATGCGTGCCCATCTCACAGCCGATGTGAAAAACAAGGTGAAACAAATGACCGCTGTGCTCGCTGTTATTCCAGGAGGTCTAACAAAGGAACTTCAACCGCTCAACATCGGTGTGAACCGGCCGTTCAAAGTAAGGCTGCGAGCGGCGTGGGAGCGATGGATGACAGACGGAGACCATAGTTTAACAAAAATTGGAAGGCAGCGCCAGGCAAGTTACGCCACAGTTTGCGGATGGATTGTAGATGCTTGGCCTAACGTGTCTGCTGGCACTGTTGTTCGAGCTTTATTTCTGAGGAGCCGCCCGGCATGGAAAGTGACTCTGACAGCAAAGAAGGGGAAATTGGCATGTCTGATTTAGTGAAGCTGTTTAATTCAGAAACAGAGGATGATGACTTTGATGGGTTTGATTAATACTTTGTAATGAATACTTGAATAAAGCACAATTATACTCAGTTTTGCTCCCGCTCTATTTTTCTACCTGAACACTTAATTCATCAGCAGCCTCTGGGCCGGGTCTCCTCCGGTTTCACCGCGGCGGCTGGCAGGTGTTTTTTCATCTAAATAATCTAAATCTTGCAGCTATATTTGCTGTGATCAGTGGGAATAAAGTGGTTTTAATATGTTTTTAAGTGAGAAAGTCCAACTGATAACTTAATAATTGCAGTCAGTTCATCCAGATTATCATCCTGCCTACTATTTCTGTCGGAGGCGCAGAATTGCCAAAACGAAACTAACTCCAGACTTTGATGCACTGGCAAAAAAAGGAGAACAACAACACTGTTCCCACTGAAATGTCAGTTTTTCTACTGTGTTATGAAAAAATTTCAACTTGCGCATTTACGCACAGCAGCGGTACAGTAGCTTAATTAACATGCCGCACATCGCTCTCATTTTAAAGACCCCTTCCTTTCGTTGGGTAATAATATGTTCTGAATGTTGAAAGTGATTCCATTGATTTTTTTTCCCACTAAATGTTGATTTCTTTAAATTTGCACCTTCAATTGTCTGTTTTTTTTTTTTATACATTTCAATCCCCAGGTTTAATAAATTACATTGCTTGTCCAAATGCTCCTGGCCCGGCTCTTCTGTCAAATTTTAGAACCCATTCTGGCCCGCAAGTCAAAAAGTTTGCCCACCCCAGCTCTAGAGAGTATAACTGACATTTATGAGTTAATTTCTAAAAATATATTTTACCTTTCTCTCTTCTTATCAGGGAGGGCGGTGCCCCAGCGCCCCCTATGGGCCGGCCGCCACTGTTCAAAGGTTTATTTACAAAATGTACAACGAAATGTAAACTGGTCCTTGGTTTGACTGGTCACGAGGGGATCACCACTGAGGAGGACAGAGAGGTTAGTGTTTGATCCAGGTTAAATGCAGGTTGCAAGTAGGAGTTTATACCTGCTCATTGGTGGAACGGAGCTGCAGAGGGGGGGAACCTTGAGGGTCCAGAGGCTAGTCGGCAGGCAGAGGGCTGAGTGCAGAGGCTTAACTGAGTTCAGGCAGGCAGATTCCAGACAGAGAAACTCTTCAGGATATCACTGAGTGCAGGCAGGCAGATTCCAGACAGAGATCACTCTCCAGGATTTCAGATCTTCAGGCAGGACTCTATCTATGAGGCAGAGAGAAACAGGGTCAGGCAGGTTCAAAAAGTCAGAGATTCAGATCTGGTTGTTTGGCTCAGGTCTAGCTCTACCATTACTGGCAAACACTCTGGCAGGGAAGTGTTAGCCTCCTCCTCCTTAAATAGGGCCTCCTGATGAGCAGATGGAAGACAGGTGTTGCAGTCAACTCATGCCCCCAGGAGATCTTGTGCGCCCTCTGGTGGAGAAAGTGGACAAAGCCTCCAGATCCCAACAGGTACTGTCTGAAAAACGGAGCATGACTGAAAGCTTTTTATTATTTTGTTGCGCTTTGTTTTTAGTTTTTAAGAAAAAATAAACCAGAATCAATTCAGCATTTAATTAGGCTTTTGTTTCTCTGTAAATAACACAGAGGCCAAATAACTAAGCCAGAAATCTCACAGAGCTGAGATTTTGCCTTTACAAACCAGACCAGGCAACAGGAAAACACTATAGCCCTCAGATGGTTAACATCAGCTAGCAGATGTTTAGCAGGATATTTACATTAAATAACTGTCTTTGTCCCTCCTTCATCGTTTAAACAGATTATCCACCAGCAGCCCTGGTTGCTTCAAGGGAGAAGCAGAAGCCTGGAGAATAAACCAGGTGTTCTCCACCAACCCATCCAAAGTGTACTCACAGTGGCAGGGTAATTCAAGATCAGATCCACCCAGGGCTGAGACTGAACAGTACTGGAGGAACATGGGAGAAGGAGGCATCCCACAACACCAATGCTTAGTGGCTAGAAGATCTAAGAACAGATCACAGCAATCTCCCAGAACAAGAACCCGTAACCGTTACAACGGCAGATGTCCAAGAAAGAGCGGCAGGTATGAAGAGCTGGACAGCACCAGGCCCTGACATGATCCACACCTACTGGCTGAAAAAACTAACCGCACTTCATGCACGCCTTGCAGCACAAATGAACCAACTACTGATGGATGGGACCCACCCAGAATGGTTAACCCAGGGACGGACAATCCTGATCATGAAGGATCCCCAGAAGGGAACAATCCCGTCCAACTACTGGCCAATAACTTGCCTATGTACAACATGGAAGCTCCTGTCAGGCATCATAGCGCTAAGATGAGTAGGCACATGGCTCAATACATGCACCCTTCCCAGAAGGGAATAGGCAGTAACACCAGAGGAGCCAAGCACCAGCTACTAGTGGATAGAGCAGTCACTCGAGACTGTAAGACCAGGCAGACAAATCTGTGCACTGCCTGGATTGACTATAAGAAAGCCTACGACTCAATGCCACATACTTGGATACTGGAATGCTTGGAAATGTACAAGATCAACAGGACTCTAATAGCCTTCATCAAGAACTCAATGAAGCTGTGGAAAACAAGTCTGGAAGCCAATGCAAAGCCAATAGCACAAGTCACCATCACGTGCGACATATACCAGGGCGATGCACTATTTCCGCTGCTGTTCTGCATAGGCCTGAACCCCCTCAGCCAGATCATCACATAGACTGGCTACGGATACCAATTCCGAAGCGGAACAATCATGAGTCTTATTCTATTTTTGTGTTTATGTATTTTAGCCTTAGCTTTTATCTTATGTTCCTTAATTGTGATTCATGTACAGCACTTTGGTCAACCTTGGTTGTTTTGAATGTGCTTTATAAATAGAGTTGAGTTGAGTCACCTCCTCTACATGGATGACATCAAGCTGTATGCCAGGAGTGAGCGAGACATCGACTCACTGATCCACACTACCAGGATCTACAGCAACGACATTGGAATGTCATTCGGACTGGACAAGTGCAGTTGCATGGTCTCAAAGAGAGGGAAGATGATCAGAACCGAGGGGGTTGAACTACCAGAAGGCCACATTACAGATGTCCAGGACAGCTACAAATACCTTTGGGTGCCACAGGCTAACGGAAACCACGAGGAGATGGCAAGAAAGACTGCCACAGCTAAATACCTACAAAGAGTAAGGCAGGTCCTGAAAAGCCAGTTGAATGGGAAAAACAAGATCCAAGCCATCAACACATATGCCCTGCCAGTCATCAGATACTCCGCTGGTATAATAAACTGGCCAAAAGAGGAGATGGAGGCTACTGGCATCAAGATGAGAAAGCTCCTCACAATGCATGGAGGATTTCACCCAAAATCCAGCACCCTGAGACTGTACACCAAGCATAGCGAGGGAGGCCGAGGGCTAGTGAGTGTCAAGACCACTGTCCAGGATGAAACAACTAAGATCCAGGAGTACATCAGAAAAATGGCCCCCAAAGACAAATGGCTTGGTGAATACCTCAGGCAGGAGAAAACTGAAAGTGAGGACAAGAAAGATGAAGGAGAACCATCGTGGAGGGACAAGCCGCTGCACGGCGTTTACCACAGAAAAATAGAAGAAGTGGCTGATATAAAAAAATCCTACCAGTGGCTGGAAAAGGCTGGACTGAAGGACAGCACAGAGGCACTAATCATGGCAGCACAAGAACAGGCACTCAGTACAAGATCAATAGAGGCCAGGGTCTACCACACCAGGCAGGACCCCCGATGCAGACTGTGCAAAGATGCCTCTGAAACAATACAGCACATAACAGCTCGGTGTAAAATGCAGACAGGAAGTGCATAGATGGAACGCCACAACCAGGTAGCTGTCATAGTGTACAGGAACATCTGCCATGAGTATGGGCTGGAAGTCCCAAGGTCAAAATGGAAGACACCTCCTAAGGTAGTTGAGAATGACCGAGCTAAGATCCTATGGGACTTCAAGATCCAGACTGACAAACAGATGATGGCTAACAAACCAGACATCGTGTTGATCGACAAACAGCAGAAGAAGGCAGTAGTGATAGATGTGGCAATCCCAAGCGACAGCAACATCAAGAAGAAAGAACGCGAGAAGCTTGAGAAATACCAAGGTCTGAAAGAGGAGCTAGAAAAGATGTGGAAAGTAGGAGCAGCAGTGGTGCCAGTAGTAATTGGAGCACTGGGGGCTGTGACCCCCAAACTGGGAGAGTAGCTACAGCAGATTCCAGGTAAAACACCAGAGGTCAGAAGAGTGCAGTCCTAGGAACAGCTAAGATACTGCGCAGAACCCTCAAACTCCCAGGCCTCTGGTAGAGGACCCGAGCTTGAGGATGACACATACCACCCCACGATATATATATATATATATATATATATATATATATATATATATATATATATATATATATATATATATATATATATATATATATATATATATATATATATGCAGGTCATCACACCCAGGCAACTGCACTTTCTGAAAGAGGAGTGATTGAAGTGATTGTGTGTGTGTGTGTGTGTGTGTGTGTGTGTGTGTGACAGTGGTGGCCCAGGGCCAGATTGACAGACATGGGGGTATGTTAATTAATATATTAATTAATAATAATATATAGAGAAATATTAGCACTATTTTTCCATAGATAAAAATGTGTTATCTGGTCATTCAGTGGAATGAAAGATTGCTTTATTAAATTCAAAAGGAAAGTAAGGGTCTGGTGACGATGCGGCGAGGAGACTTCGGCCTTCTCACGTTTTTACTTTCCATCAGAAAGCTTAACCTGTGTGAGATCAGTATAAACTAGGCTGCACAGATGAATAGAGGGAAAAATTTGAGGCTAAAGAGCACACCGGGCCCTAAAATTGACCAAATGATGCTGTCGAGCTCACAAGCTAACGAGGCTAACGCTAACTATAACAGGGAGACGCCCTCCGACGTAGAGACAAACTCGCTGATCATAAACGAGTTTCGCATTATGAACCGAGATCTTCAAGAAAAAATACAACAAGTCGGGGCAGACGTGACTGCTATTAAAGACTGCCTGGACTCTCTGAAGTCGGATATGGCCGGCCTCAGCGGCAGGATTGGGGAAGCCGAAAACAGAGTATCGCAACTCGCAACAAAGATGAGAATGCGGCGCTCACTGCGAGCACGGCTGAGCTGAAGTCTAAAGTTGCACAGCTGGAAGGCCGGATTTAATACCAAGAAAAATACAGCCGAAGAAATAATCTAAGGATCAAGGGTGTCCCGGAGCTCTTGGAGAAAGGGAATAACGTACTGGAGTGTGTCATGGAGGTTCTACGATCCCTACTCTCACAAGACCAGGACACAGATCAAATCATCATTGAGAGGGCTCACAGAATACCCGCTACGGTAAAAGAAGATAGACGAAACACGCCAGCCGGACCGTGCCAAATCCTGGTGAGATTCCTCCGCATCGCGGACAGGGAGAAAATACGACTCAGAGCTAGAGAGGTTGGAACTTTTCACTGGAGGGGAAATAAAGTAGAATTTTTTCCCGACTTCACGAGGGAAGTACAAGAAAAAAGGAATAAATTCTACGAGGTCAGACGCATGTGCAGAGCCAAGGGTCTGAAATACACCATGCAGTACCCCGCGGTGTTTTGGATCTCCCTTGGTAAGGAACGCCTCCATTTTGAAGACCCTGCTGCAGCAAAGAAGATGATTGACAAATACCGACCCCCGGAGGAAGGGGAATGAGCGACCACACTGTTATGATCAGCGGTGGTTTTTCCTCTTTGAGAACACTAATCATAATCTCCAATTTATTAAGACTAAAATGTTTTTCATTCCATGCAAGCGAAAACTGGACTTTGTTAAACTGGTCAGATTTATGTTAATTAATGGGGATTGCTGACAGAAAATTGTCTTTTTTTTTATTTTTGCTAGTTTTCTGCTTACTTTAGACACTTGAGTTTCTGATAAATATTTTTCTATATATTATTGACCGAGAAGCTCACTCTGAAGACCTCCATGCTCATCATAAGGAATAGGGCGCAATTATTTTACAAAAGATATTTCTGTTCGTGTTCCATTTTAATTTCCGTTTTTGGGGCCCTCCATCTCAGCCAGTCGCTTTCTGTTTTTTCTTTTTTTATATGTAAACACACAACTGCTGCATCTCAAGATATTATGGTTTTAATACTACTATTGACAAGGAACATAAAATATGGGGACTATAATTAAAGTATCCTCCTGGAATGTTAATGGTCTGGGCTCTTACACCAAACGAAACAAAGTAATTAAATATCTAAAACAGAAAAAAGTAGATGTGATGATGCTACAAGAAAGGCACTTGTTAGAGAAAGATATTCACAGAATTAAAGACAGGTGGGTGGGGCTCGATTGCCATAACACTTCAAACAGAAAAAAAGGGGCATATCCATTTTATTTTCTAAACATCTCTCAATCCACATAGAGAAAGAATATAAGGACAAAGAACGTCGAGTAATTGTTTTTCCCCATGATGATACTTTTTATGGTAAAATATCTATTTGCTGAGAATTTAAATTTTTAGTTCCTATCATTATCAGTTACCCTTTTTGTTTAACTGGAAAGACAAAAAGTTCAAATCAATCAAAAGAATAGACCCCTTCATGTCTACAAAGTGTAAGTCAAATTATTAATCTGAGCTTCATTAAAAGTAAAAAAAAAAAGATCAATCTCTATGCAAAGTGTTAAAATCATAACACAAAGATGTTTCACACAGATTCAGTTCAGCTCTTCAGAATCAGGCTCAGTCAAAGCACACATTGAAAAGTTGGAGGATTTAATCTCAGCGCTCCTCTTCCCCAATGGTAGCTGAGACCCGATCATCAGAGTTCATTCTCTAATCCAGAAATCTCTGCCAATACTGACCATCAGCCATCAGGTGGTCATCTAACACTTGGACTTTCTTTTTTATTAAGAAACTAATATCAAACACTCAGATACTAAAAATTTTCATCTTTCATTAAAATACAACACATTACAACACTTTCCCTTCTCATTCATGTTGTATAATTAAATAATCAAAAAGCCAAAGCTGATGTCAGACATCTTCAGGTGGGCGTCTTCATCTTTCTGTTGATGTTGGTCCCTTATACAGGCGACATTTTAAATGTTGTCTGCAGAACAGCTTCAACACATCAGGTGGACTACTGATGTGTTAATTAACAAACCAGAGGGGATTATTCTGGTCCTTTTATTCTGGTTTGCTTTGTTGAAACTCTTCCTGGTTCCTTCCAGATGAGCTCAGAGCACTTTCTTTTGATGACTTTGAGCCACACCTCCTCGTGCTGAAGGATGGAAGGATGGCTGAGATGATCCTCCATGAGGGTCTCCAGGCACCTTGGTCCATCTCTAAAGCCGTCTCTGACTTAGGGGAAAAAAGGTCTTGTAGGTCATTTTAATGTGTCACCTGTCAGTCCTAGTCTGGCCAGAGGTCAGTGGTCTGCTCCGTTCTGTGGTCCAGGAAAGGGTCGACCCGTCATGAGCTCATGTGGAGGAAAACTGGGAGTCAAAGTTACCAACATGCTGAATTAAAGGAGCTGAGGGAAGGACACATCAGATGTTATCTTACCCTTTCACAGACAATAGTAGATAAAACTAGAAAAAGCTGTTTCGCAGAAACAGCAAAGTGGGAATGCTTTTTTTGCTGAACGAAATAATAAAAATTTGTGAAAGAAACTGCATGAAGGAAAAGAAGCACAAAGTAGCTGAGGAACATATGAAAATGTGATAGGAAGTCTTCAGAAACTTCAAACTGCACAAAATAATTGAATAATCTAAAGATTTTGTAGGGTAGAATCATTTGGCAGTAAAATGGCAGAAACAGACTCATCTTAAAAGCTTCACAGCCAAACCATACATGATAACAAAAAATGTCTTCAATGTGGACACTAGAAGGGTCTTAATATAATGTCTACCAAGTTTCTAGAAACATTTCAAAAGAAATTTATAAGGGGGGGCACCTACTGCCCAGAAACATGTCAGGCGTGTTATGAATTAGCAGCAAACAGAAAAGCTTAATTCCTGTCCAGAAAGAAAGCAGAATGAAACCAAAGTTCACAACATAGGCTGAAAAGTATTTAATTAAATCTTAGAGCCTTATTAAGAAATGTGCACTGAGGTGTGTGGTCAGCAGGCCTTGGTAGTGTAATTTGAAGAAATTGGTTGAGTTTGGGTCATAGCTACAAGCCATATGGCACAATGAATGAGTGTACGTAAAGAAGAGGCTTTTATTTTGTAGGGTCGCTTTAGTCTTATTTCAAAAGTCTATCATGAATGTGTGTCAAGGGAAGGGTCATGCCTAGCAGTGATATGGAATTCATTTCTAAATGTGAAATCACTAGTTTTCCATGTTATTGGGTGAATAGATGATATATTAGAGCGTAAATGGGAGATTTTTATTTTGAAATTCGCTCCGGGGTATGTTTTGAAAAGGTCCCTAGAGTCTAATGGAATCAAGCTGGTAGAGTTTGGGTCATAATGCTGAGCCATTTGCATCAATTAATACACAAGTATAACATAGAGGCTTTTATTGTGTAGGGTCACTGGAGTCTTATTTTGATAGTTTAGCAGGGTTGTGTGTTGAGAATAGGGTCAGACCCAGCAGTGATAATTGATGACTTTCCAGTCGTTAAATCACTCTTTTCCCCTGTTATTAGGGCAGTAAGTGAAGTGGGTATGGGGGGCTTTTATTTTGAAATTTGCTGTGGGGTGTGTTTTGAAAAAAACCCTTGAGTCTAATTTTAAAAAAGTGGTTGAGTTTGGGTCATAATGTTGAGCCATATGCTGGGAAAAAAATATGAGTCTGGGCCACACTGTCGGAAAACTGTAAATGCCACACAAATGAGGGTTACATTTCCTGAATCCTGACAAAAATCCCTATGTTTTGATGTATAATTTATTTCAATTGAGTGAAAAATGAGGGAGTGAGAAGAATTTGTTCGGAAAAACCAGAACAGCTCAAAAGCTAGAGCACGCACTCTAGCAGTTGAAGAATTCCGTCCATAGACTTCCATTATAAATCTGAAAATCTTTAAATTTTCTTTTATAGTTTGAAGCTTCACTGAAGCAAAACTGTAAAAGTTAGCAAAAAGCTGAGTTAAACAGTAATAGCAGAAAGATACGGAAACATTTTAAAAGTTGAATGGTGTTTCTAGCTCAAAGTATGCTGAAGTAGTTAAAGGTAAAAAATGATGAAGTGTTAACTGAATTTTGCTGAAATCTAAGAATTCTACATGCATTTCAATGGGACAAAAAAAACGCAGAAAAAGCTGAATATCGCAAAAACTACAAAAAATATCTTTACCAAAAGACATAGCATAATTCTCCTGAACAAGCTGAACGTTTTGATATCAAAATTGTTGAAATTGGTTGAAAACTGCGGGACCAGTTAGAGTCAGAAAAATAAAAAGTGAACAACAATAAGTGGGAATGCATAATCCACTTGATAAATTGATGTAGCTTAAAGAACTTTAGATTAAAATTTGAACTTTGTCACAAATCATTGAATTATTCCATAATTTAGAACTTACCCAGTAAATTTACTTCCTTAGTGTTCGGTACTCTTTATCACTTCAGCACCTGCAGAAGTCCAAACAAGCTTCTTCTAATTGTGTTTGAATCTGTAAGTTTCTAATGGTTTCAATCACTCCTCTTTCAGAAAGTGCAGTTGCCTGGGTGTGATGACCTGCATATATATATATATATATATATATATATATATATATATATATATATATCGTGGGGTGGTATGTGTCATCCTCAAGCTCGGGTCCTCTACCAGAGGCCTGGGAGTTTGAGGGTTCTGCGCAGTATCTTAGCTGTACCTAGGACTGCGCTCTTCTGGACAGATACCTCTGATATATATATATATATATATATATATATATATATATATATACATATATATATACACATATATATATATATATACACATATCTATATTAAATACATATGTGTATATATATATATATATACACATATATGCATATAAAAATATATTTATTTATATATATATATATATATATATATATATATATATATATATATATATTGTAGCGGTTAAACGGTGCTGTTATGTGTTATGTGTTTCCCATGAGGCTTAGCGGCAGAAAAGAGAGCCAAACCGTGAGTGAAAAGGCTATCTGTCCGAATGAGAAGACCTGTGTGTTCCGCATTAAAGTCGTTAATGTTCTAGCTATCTGACTCTGTGTGTCTCTTCACTGGGATCTCAACGGAGGTTACATTGGTGTCAGAAGTGGGATAGCCGAAAATGACATCGCTACAGAACATTGAACAGCTGATAGCCGAACTAGAAGAAGAACTCACTTTCACAGAGGGGCAGCCTAGCTCGGAGAGATGGAAAAGAAAAAGCAAATTGCCTTTGTCAAGGCAGGTGGAACGAAGCACGGAGGAACAAAGCGCGGGGAACACTCGAACCAGAAGCAGCCGACCAGACGGAGGGAGTGCTAGCAGCCGACCAGACGGTGCGAGCGCTGTCCGCGGGCGGTCTTTGTCAAGGCTGGTAAGTGCCCGCGTCCCTGCTTTCCCACCTACCATCAGAAGACAAGAGTTGGAGAGGATTGCTGGGGAGGAGGTTTCCCAACGGCGTCACCCCCTAACTCTACCCAAGCTCCCTCGTTATAATGGGGAGACAGCCCTGGATGGTTACCTTCTCCAGGTTGAGATGGCTGCTGAACTGGGTAGCTGGTCCCCAGAGGAAACAGCACTTCAAGTCGCCTTGAGCTTAGAGGGGGGTGCCCTGCAAGTGCTGTCTGACCTACGACCAGAAGAACGCCACACTTGGCTATTGATCCAGGAAGCTCTTCGGAGGCGCTTTGGCAGGAGGATTTATGCTGAGCGTGCAAAGGGAACAGCTGATTAATCGCCGGCGCCTGGATGGTGAGTCCCTAGGCTCTTATGCAGCTGACATTCTGCTACAAACTCGACAAGGTTACCCTGATCTGGAGAAAGCGATACAGGAGAAACTTGCCCTCCAGGCCTTCATTAGGGGACTTCGCCCAGCCAGACTTCGTGAACATATCTGTGTCCACTCTCATAACAGCTGGGCAGCGGTGCTGGAGGAGGCAGAGAGGGTAGAGCCTATTCTAAGCGTCAAGAATACCACTCCAGGGGTGAGGCTGTATGCAACACAAGCTTGTACCGAGAGTGATGACGAGGATAACCTGAGACAAGCAACGGCTGTCCAACCGCGAGCACCAACCGGGGGGCGGGGACGAAGAGGAGCAGAATGCTACCATTGTGGAGAGCTGGGGCATCTGGCTCGTGATTGTCCAGCTCCAGCTCCACGTAAAAGAGACCTACAGCCTCCTTTAAACTGATTGGGGGTGGTACCAGAGGGGGCCTGCCACCACCAGAATACACCCCTACTACTGAAAATGCAATGCGATTGGGACGACTAGGCAGCCCACATGGACTATATGTGAACATTAGGCTCAATGGTATCGCCCTCTGTGCTCTGATAGACACTGGCTCCACGGCCTCCTTGGTTCGACCAGGCATACTGCCTGGGACTGAGGCACCAAGTCCTAGAGGATGGTCCCTAACCAAGAAATACATCACCACGGCCACTGGGGAGCGCTCAAGGATGAAAGGCTGGCGGGTCCTTGATGTGGAGGTGGGGAGTCAGAAAAGTCAACACATGTTTTGGCTGGCGAAAATCCAGGACCCCTGTATTATTGGATTGGACTTGCTGGCGGCGTGGGGGGGCATCATAGATGTTACTTCAGCCACACTCCGAGTGGGCCACAAAGCTGTTCAACTTCACTCCCAACGTCAAGAGAGGGTGCGACAGGTTAATGCACCAACACTGTCAGAAGACCACAGCAGGGCCCCACAAAGACCACTGGATGACTTGGTGGGGACGGAGGAGGCCCATGCAGAACCGCCATCAGAGGAGACAAGGCAGGCTGTACGGGAGCTGTGCCTGCGGAGCTGTGGAGGACTGGGTCAGGAGCAGAGTGAACGGTTACAGGACCTGCTGGAGGCCTACATTGACATTTTTGCTGCCAAGGATGAGGAGTGTACTCGTACTAATCTGGTACAGCACGACATCGACACTGGAGAAACGAGACCCATCCGTCTGCGGCCCCACCGTCTGCCTTTTTCAAGGCGGGCCGTGGCAGAGAAGAAGATCGAAGAGATGCTAAAGGCTGATGTCATAGAGCCCTCCAATAGCCCTTGGGCCGCACCGGTAGTGCTGGTGGGAAAGAAAGACAAAGACTGGCGGTTCTGTGTTGACTACCGACGACTGAATGAAAACACCCGCAAGGACTCCTACCCCCTCCCACGCATTGACGATACGCTGGACTACATTGCTAGGTCCAGTTGGTTCAGTTCCCTAGACCTTCGCAGCGGCTATTGGCAAGTGGAACTGTCTCCAGAAGCTCGCCCAAAGACAGCATTCACCATTGGGCAGGGACTGTGGCAATTTAAGGTGATGCCTTTTGGTCTCTGCAATGCTCCAGCTACCTTTGAACGCCTCATGGAAAAGGTGTTGGCTCGTATTCCACGAAGCCGCTGTGTGGTCTACCTGGATGACCTTCTGGTGCATGCCGACAGTTTTGAGACTGCGCTGGCCAACCTCCAGGAAGTGTTTGATGCCATTCGCCAGGCTAACCTGCGACTTCACCCACGGAAGTGTCACCTGCTCCGGAGAGAGACCACCTTTCTGGGCCACGTCATCAGTGCAGCCGGAGTATCCACAGACCCGGACAAGGTCAGTACAGTGAGGGATTGGCCAGAGCCTCGGGACACTAAGGAGCTGCGTAGCTTTTCAGGGCTAGCCTCCTATTACCGGAGATTTGTGAAGGACTTTGCCACTCTCGCTAGTCCCCTGCATCGGCTGACCCAAAAGGGACAAACATTCCACTGGGATGAAGACTGTGCTACTGCCTTCTCCGCACTCAGGATGGCACTGGTGGGGGCCCCAGTACTGCAGCATCCTGACCCAAACCAACCCTTCATTCTGGATACTGATGCCAGTGATAGAGGCATTGGGGCAGTGCTCTCACAAGGGGGAGACACAGAAGAATGGGTTGTTGCTTATTACAGCCGCACCCTCAGCCGGGCAGAAAGGAACTACTGTGTCACCCGACGGGAGCTGCTGGCTGTTGTCCAGGGGGTTCGACACTTCCGCCACTACCTCTATGGGAGGAAGTTTCTTCTTCGCACTGACCATGCATCCCTGACCTGGTTGCTGAATTTCAAAGAGCCAGAGGGGCAACTAGCACGGTGGTTAGAGGCACTGCAGGATTACAACTTCCAAGTTGTTCACCGGGCTGGTCGGCTTCATGGCAATGCTGATGCCCTGTCACGCCGGCCGTGTGCAATAGGAACTGACTGTAAGCAATGTCAACGGGTGGAAGGACGTGGGTCAATGGACCCCCAGACCGTGGCTCTACAAGTCGTCAGCAACAACCCACAACATCCTAGGTGTCTCAGGGTGACCGAAGGGTCTATGGATGGTGTGGAAGTTATGGGGGCCGAACAACTGCGGGAGGAACAAGATCAGGACCCTGTTCTCGCTCGGGTCAGGCAGTGGGTGGAGGCTGGCCAGCGGCCCACCTGGGAGGTGATAGCAGCTCTAGATCCAGAGACTAAGGCACTGTACTCCCAGTGGTCCACCATTTGCTGCCACAGTGGGCTCCTTTATCGACAGTGGCAAGCCCCAGCAGCACAGCGCGACGTTCTTCAGTTGCTGGTGCCCAAACAGTTGTGGGCCAAGGTGCTCCAGATGGTCCATGGTTCTGTGGGGGCAGGCCACTTTGGAGTCGCTAAGACGCTGCAACGCCTCCGGTCGAGATTCCATTGGCCCGGCTGCCGCCAAGATGTGGAGCTCCATGTCCATTGTTGTGATGCTTGCACAGCAAAGAAAGGGCCAACACAGCGCTCACATGCCCCCTTGCAGCAGTACCAGGTGGGTGCTCCAATGGAACGAGTGGGTCTGGATGTACTGGGCCCATTTCCTGTGACAGAAAGAGGGAACCGCTACATCCTAGTTGCCATGGACTATTTCACTAAGTGGCCAGAGGCGTATGCCATCCCCGACCAGAGTGCTGCCACCACGGCTGAAAGACTGGTGAGCGAGATGTTCTGTCGGTTCGGTGCCCCTGAGGAGCTGCACAGTGATCAGGGCCGGAACTTTGAGGTGGAGGTGTTTGGGGAGGTCTGCCGGAGGCTTGGCATCAAGAAGACACGAACCACGCCACTTCACCCTCAAAGTGATGGGCTGGTTGAGCGGTTCAACCGGACCTTGTCCACCCAGCTGGCTATTCTGGTGGATAAACGGCAACATGACTGGGATCTACACCTGCCTGTCATCTTGTGGGCCTACCGGACAGCGGTCCAGGAGTCCACTCACTGCACCCCTACCTTGCTGATGTTTGGCCATGAACTACGCACCCCAGTGGACTTGGTGTTTGGGCCACCCCCCGGAGCGGAGCAACCTGTTGGGCCAGGACCGAGCTACATCTGTGATTTAAAACAGCGTCTACAGGTTGCTCATGAACTGGCTCGTTCAGTTCATGAGTGCCTAACCGCAGCCGGACTCAAGCAGAAGCGGGCCTATGATTCGCGCTGCCAGGGGAAGAACTTTGAGCCTGGGGACAAGGTTTGGGTGTTTTGCCCTGAACGGAAAAAAGGACTGTCCCCAAAGCTCACCAGTCAGTGGGCTGGACCATCTGTGGTGATTCACAGACTTTCTGATGTGGTGTACCGGGTGCGGCTTCCCAAGAGGGGCCAGCTGGTGGTTCTTCACCGGGACCGCTTGGCCCCATACCAGCCAGGCAAGCCTGCGGTTGGCGAGCTGGAGACGGATCCTCCGCCAGTGGTTTCTCCTACGCCTCAAGTTGTTCAGGGTGAGTTCCGGCGTGCTCACCCCAGACAACAGTGCCTTCCTGCACGATTTAGAGACTTTATAGTTAATCCGTAATGGACTAAGAGTTCTGTTGTTGTTCAATGTTGTGGTTCATTTCACGTAGGCATTCCTGGTTGCTGGGACAGCTAACCGTCTGAGGGGGGGCAATGTAGCGGTTAAACGGTGCTGTTATGTGTTATGTGTTTCCCATGAGGCTTAGCGGCAGAAAAGAGAGCCAAACCGTGAGTGAAAAGGCTATCTGTCCGAATGAGAAGACCTGTGTGTTCCGCATTAAAGTCGTTAATGTTCTGGCTATCTGACTCTGTGTGTCTCTTCACTGGGATCTCAACGGAGGTTACAATATATATATATATATATATATATATATATATATATATATATATATATATATATATATATTTATGTAAATATATATATATGCCAACCAATCACGAACGATTTTATTTGTTTGAGAATAGTGGTTTCAGCCAATACTGAGTAGGTTATTCAAGCCAGACCTGGCCAGCCGCGCGGGTTCGCTGCATTCATATGCTAATTAGGGCCATTAGTTTAGCTGATCGCTCTCCACATACGTCAGAGTCCGTTTCCGACAATTTGTGACACGACAAACGGGGACAGCGCGGGTTGCAAATTGTCGTTAACTGACGAAAATCAGGGAGATCGGCGGGAGTTTACGGGGACGAAAATCTCACTTTTCATGCAGTGAGCACTAAGCTGAGAGGGAACTGCATGGCATGTAAGATTTTCTCAGAATCCTCTCATCGGGCCATACTCTTTTCTGTTCCTCCCCCAGGCTCTACCATTTACGCAGTTTGCAGACTAACACAAGCAGGTTCAGGTTGATTGCCGGCAAACACTTCTTGCACTGCACGGTAAAATTTGAGCCATTTTCACAGATGTAAATGAAATGCTCCTTAAATTTCCAGTGCTGGAAGGCTGTCATTTTTTAAGCGCTGCTTGAGCTAAAATAGAATAGAACCGTCCGCTCGCTTGCTGTTCCTCAAGGAGGCTCCAACAGCACAGGATGGATCATCAGAGTGGCAAATATGATAGAGACAAGGAGCCGTAGCGGGAAACGGAGATACAGGGCGCGAAGCAATAAAATATCATTAAAGTAAACCCTTGTTTATCGCGGGGGTTACGTTCCTAAAAGAACCCGCAATAGGTGAAATCCATGAAGTAGAAACCTTTATTTTTTTAAAGATATTATATAATGAAATACTCCATACAACATTGAAATCAAGCATTTGTTAAACAAGTAAAAGTACGGTATAAACGTTGCTGTTGTCTTTTTTTTTTTTTTTTCTTTTACAAATAACTACTGGACTGTAGGCTACTGTAAAATAATATAGTTATCAATAAATAAGTAATAATTTTAATCATCAATACGAACTGAAGACTTAATATTGCAGGGATCAGCACCGCCCCCGCCGTGACGGATTGGAACGGGAGAAAATGAAAAATGATTATGAAAAAAAATACAAAGTACAGTAGGACAAATAGTGGCTGACGTGTACAGTACAGTATTTCACTGCTTTTCTGATGGAGCCGCTGCATCCTGACTCTGCTCTGCTCTGTTTTCTTCTAAAAACACACACCTGACATGCCACCATTGATTATGTTCGACGATAAAGTTTAACAATGCATGATGCAAATCCGTGAAGCAGCGAGACCGTTAAAAGTGAACCGCGTTATAGCGAGGGTTCACTGTACATATTTCGCAAAGGTTTTTCTTTATATTTAAAAAAAAAATGTAACTAAATTTGTAATTCTTAATATTTTCGGAAGTAACTGTAACTGAATTACATATTTTCTCATTGTACCTGTAACGAATTACAGTTACTCTGTTTTTGTAATTAAATTACGTAACGTCGTTACATGTAATCCGTTACTCCCTAACACTGTCCACAGCACAAAAAGCAACAATGAAGCAGCATAAAAGAAAACAAGTCACTCTTTCATTACACCACTCAGCTGCAATTTCGTAAAGCAACCACCAGGGGGAGGCAGGGTGCCTTCACCTGGGAAATTCAAACTGTGGTTGCAGAGACACGCGTACGCCAGCAGATGGCGCCAAAGAGCACTAAACAATTTGGGAGAAGCATCCCGCTGCAGCCTGCGGGAAGGCGGGCCCCGCCCACATCAAGGACAGCCATATGTGAAATTCTTCTTCTTCTCATTAATGGCGGATTGCAAGTAACTTTTAGGTGCATACCGCCACCTACTGTACACGAGTGTGTAGCAACATTTTCTCTACATTTATTAAATTCTATTTATTAATCTTGTGTTTTTAAGAAAAGTAAATAAAGCTTTCCTTACTCTATAAATATCCATTATGTTTCCTTCATTTCCTAATATTCCTTTAAGACTCCATTCTTTTCCTGTCCTTCCAACAATTCTTTTCAGATTTTCTCTTTCAGATTCATATGTTCTACAGTTCATTAATACATGTTCTACATTTTCTTTCTCTCCACATCCTTCACATTTATCATTACTTTTCTTCCCTATTAAATGTAAAGTGTCATTTAAATAGGTGTGTCCTACTCTTAATCTAGTCATAATTATTTCTTCCCTTCTGTTTCTCTCATCAATATTTCTAATTAGTACTGACTTTTGCACTTTATATAATTTCTCCCTTTCTTATCTTCATTCCACCTTTTTTGCCATTCTTTTAGTTCTTTTATTTTAATACATGATTTCCCTTCCCCTTTCCCGAAAGGAATTATCATCTTCATTGTCATTTCTAAAGCCCTTTTTGCTAATTTATCAGCTTTTTCATTTCCTTTAACCCCTTCGTGAGCTGGAACCCAGCAGAACCAGACATTAATGCCACCTCTATATAATCTAAATAAACTATGCATAATTTCTAATACTAACTCTTTCCTATTATTTCCTTCTCCCTGGATACTTTCTAACACTGCTTTAGAGTCTGTACATATCACCACCCTGTCTGGTCGAACCTCCTCTACCCACTGTAAGCTTAATATAACTGCCATCCCATATTGGAAATGCTGACCGCTCTTGCCTATAGGCGCTGGCGAGAGAAATGGCCAAAAAAATGTGTTATGTCACATGGTATGTCTGTCACGTGGTATGTCCTTTTTATTTTTAAATCTTTATTAAATTTTCAGATGTTAAAATAACATTAGTAACAAACAGTCTAAAATAAACAACAATAAGGAATTATTATGAAGATGTATTTATCTATCCTCAAACCCTATAAAAAACAAATTGTCATACACGCACACTTATCCCTATAGTGGTGTCGTTAGGGGTGGTACAGTGGATTCTGGACAGATTCCCAGTCCATCGCAGATTAAGAAAAAATCTATCCATCAAATTTCTGACCCGCTTAATCCCTCATGGGGTCGCGGGGGTTGCTCGTGCCTATCTCCAGCGTTGATTAAGAAAAGCAATATAACCAAATACTTGCTGGTGCGGAAGTTCAAATAATAATTTAATTTCAGTAGACCCCGCATTGGCTGTCGCGGCGCAGGAATTACGGCCGCCATATTGGGGCGGTCGACCTGCTACTCAAACATGCTGTTTCAAGCTGAACACACTAATGATGCCTCAGCACTGTGCGGCGTATTTTTGTTTAAATTTACAGACTATTTACGTCAGGGCTCGAGGGATAACTTTTCACAATTAAGATGAAAACATATCTTTACATATATCTTTATATATTCCCTGCCCTGTTACGTCAGCATTTTCAATATGGCTGTCCTTGATGTGGGCGGGGCTTAAGGTCAAGCCCCGCCTTCCCGCAGGCTGCAGCGGGATGTACTTGCAATTTGGATCTCAGAACACTGGGATCAGCTGAGTAGTTGTAATTACACCAGCTACCACTAGAGGGAGACAAAAAAATCTTGTTCAGTGGATCTCTGTCAATGTGACCTACGCTGACCCAGTTTGATGCGACTTGTGATATTTATTAGTATCTTTGCAAAGAGAGAACAGTTCATCATACAGCTCTTATGGCACAGCATTCTGCCCTGTTCTGCTAGAGCAGCGTTCGTTCCCCCTTACTTACAACAATGGAAAAGTAGTCACAGTCAAAACAAATTACAGACACTTTTTAGTTAAACAGTAACATGTTAGGAATAAACCTTGAGAAATAATCTAATTTGTTATGGGAAGAAGCTATGTCTGGTCTACAAACACCATCCTGCAGAGAATTGTGTGACCTTGAGAGAGAAACAGACTGAGTGAAAACTTTTATAGTGAGTAAATAGGATAAATCAATATATAATAGAAGAGAAATCTAAATTTTCCGACTACAGACCACCCTTTCGATTATAAAAGGATATTATCCTTGTGTAATCGCTATTTGAAAAAAAGGAAAATTTATTAATAGAGCCCTGGAATCACATCTTAGTTGGCAAAAATATTTACTGTTTTTCCCCATGATGATACTTTTTATGGTAAAATATCTATTTGCTGAGAATTTTTTTGTTCTTATCATTATCGGTTACCCTTTTTATTTCCCTGGAAATACAAAAAGTTCAAATCAGTCAAAACAATAGACACCTTCATGTCTACAAAATGTAAGTCAAATTATTAACCTGAGCTTCATTAAAAGTAAAAAAAGGATTAATCTCTAGGAAAAATTATGAAATCTTAACACAAAGATGTTTCACACAGATTCAGTTCAGCTCTTCAGAATCAGGCTCAGTCAAAGCACACATTGAAAAGTTGGAGGATTTAATCTCAGCGCTCCTCTTCCCCAATGGTGGCTGAGATGACCCGATCATCAGAGTTCATTCTCTAATCCAGAAATCTCTGCCAATACTGACCATCAGCCATCAGGTGGTCATCTAACACTTGGACTTTCTTTTTTATTAAGAAACTAATATCAAACACTCAGATACTAAAAATTTTCATCTTTCATTAAAATACAACACATTACAACACTTTCTCTTCTCATTCATGTTGTATAATTAAATAATCAAAAAGCCAAAGCTGATGTCAGACATCTTCAAATGAGCGTCTTCATCTTTCTGTTGATGTTGGTCCCTTATACAGGCGACATTTTAAATGTCTGCAGAACAGCTTCAACACATCAGGTGGACTACTGATGTGTTAATTAACAAACCAGAGGGGATTATTCTGGTCCTTTTATTCTGGTTTGCTTTGTTGAAACTCTTCCTGGTTCCTTCCAGATGAGCTCAGATGAGCTATGAGCAGTTTCTATTGATGACTTTGAGCCACACCTCCTCATTACTTCCTTAGTGTTCGGTACTCTTTATCACTTCAGCACCTGCAGAAGTCCAAACAAGCTCCTCCTCAGCAGAGGAGGGAGGGAGGACTGTGTGTGTGTCAGTGGACTGCAGCGCTGTAAACAAGGGGAGACACTGCAGCACAGCCTTCTCTGTTGTTTCCACCAGATATGATGTGTATGGAAGAAGAAAAATGGGCTTTCCATCCAATTTCAAGAACGATGTTTCCAAGGCGAAACAAAATCAAAGAACCAGAAATAAGAGTTTCATGAGGTGAAGAAACAGCGAACCAGGGGTGCAAGAAGCTGAACCATCAACAAACCATAAACTGAATGGAATTGAAATTACTGTATGGCACCCTGCCTCCCCATGGTGGTTGCTTTTCGAAATTGCAGCTGATTGGTGTAAAAGAGTGACTTGTTTTCTTTTATGCCGCTTCACCGTTGCTTTTTGTGCTGTGGACAGTGTTTTAATAATTGAAGGGTGGTAAACTTAAAACTGCAGGTATATTCATATATATATATATATAAAGAAGCTTAATCATGCAGCTGCTGCCAACTTTTACCACTTCTGCCAGGTTTTCCAACACTGCATTATCCATTGTGTGCAAGAGTTGTTTAACAGTGTTCTACACATACGCACATATATACATACACACACACACACACGCCCATTGACTGCTGGAGATAGGCACCAGCACCCCTCGCGACCCCACTCGGGACAAGCGTGTAAGAAAATGGATGGATATAAATACATTTTATTATTTATATTTATATGTGAATAATATACATTTTATTTTTATTTTTTTTATTTGCCTGTTATAATATTTTTGTATGTTTAATTCTTCCTTTTTATCTTTTTACCCTATTTATTTCTTTCATGCTATTTATTTCTGCCTGTCGTTTTTACATTTCTGTATGCATTTCTGCCTCGTTATGCAAAAGAGGAAGGGCTGTGTCTTGTGAAGGACCGAGCCAGCCAAGCATGAGGACACAGTGGTGAATGTCAAAAAACTGGGTTTTATTTCCCCAAAGTAGCAATAATCCAAACAAAAAATTCAGGGCCCTTAAAAGAGGTCAAATGAAGAAATTAACTAAGGGCAAAAAGTTTTAAGTTCAAACATATGAAACCTCAAACTAACTGAACAAACAAAAAAACTGACCTGACACACAGCAAACAAAGGGGACTTAAATACTGGCTGATCAGACCAGACTGACACACTGAGGAAGAGGTAGGGAGAACATCTACAACAAATTAACAAAAAAAAACTAAACAGTTAGCTTAAGGATTAAACTTAAATAACAATCAATATACAAATTAACAAAATGAGCAAATCACAAAAGTAAGAAGAAGAAATTATGCAACATATTTTAAAATGTGGAGTCCATGGTCTTCCCCCATAGTGGAACTCTAGATGGTACCACCCAATCAGTCCATGATGTCAGCCACATTCCCCCAGTTGATTGCACTCTCACAGCACCAGAAAAGAAAGCAGAAAATATATTAAGCATTTGACAAAATTAAATAAACAAAAGTTAACCAAATGTGCGCGCTACAATTGGAACTAATGTCTTCAAAATTGTCAAAAACAAACCAATATATTTATGCTACTCTGATTTAAAAAAACTTATGAAAAAGTGGTGTTGTGTGGGGTTACTGACCATGTGACCATCACATGTCTTATGCTACGTTCACACCTAAAGCAGCAGAGGCAGCCGGAGAAGCGAGTTTACAAGCTAAGTCAATGAGGCAACCAAATGTCCCGAAAAAAAAAACGTCCTGCTTGCAGTCTGAACATAGCATAACTACGCATAACAAGTGTTTTTGCTGCTCTTGCTGCTTGCGGTCTCAACATAGTTTTGTGTGATATCTCTGTATCTAAGTAACTCTAACTGACCACAACTACTGCTGCACTTTTCTACTGAGCACTTGTCAGTTTCACACGGTTTTATTTCTGATAGCAAGGAGTAGGTAGCCTAGGCTAGCGCTAGCTTAGCATTGCTATGGCTTCTCTCTCTCCCTCCATTGACTCTTTTCCAACTCTTCCTTCTTCCTCTCCTCTCTCCTGCTCTCTGTGTCAGATGTTCAGTTATTCCTCTGCCTCCTTTAGTGATAATGGGATGTGTAATAAGTGTAGTATTTTTGTAGCTTTGGAGGCAAGGGTGTCAGAGTTACAATCCAGGCTTCAGGCTGTTGAACATCCAGGAGTTAAAGTAGCCCCCTCACGTAGCTGTCCTCCAAAAGTGCCTGAGCAGCCAGGCGATTGGGTAACTGTACGCAGAAAGCGTAGTCGTGGATCTCTGCCCACTGGTCACTACCAACCCAATCACCAGAAGCCCACTCTGGTGATTGGCAGCTCCATAGTCAGAAACGTGGCATTAGAGACACCAGGGGCCATAGTCAAATGTTTGCCGGGGGCCAGAACGGGCGACATCAAATCCTACCTGAAACTGCTGGCTAAGGATTGTTATTCACGCTGGTGGTAATGACACCCGGTTACGCCGATCGGAGGTCACTAAAATTAGTGTTGCTTCGGTGTGTAAGTTTGCCAAAAAAATGTCGGACTCCGTAATTTTCTCTGGTCCCCTCCCTGTTCTGACCAGTGATGACATGTTTAGCCACATGTCGCCATTCAACAGCTGGTTGTCTAGGTGGTGTCCTGAAAACAACGTGGGCTACATTAATAATTGGCAATCCTTTTGGGGAAAGCCTGGTCTGATTCTGAGAGACGGCATCCATCCCACTTTGGATGGTGCAGCTCTTCTTTCTAGGAATCTGGCCACATTTATTAGTCCTCCAAAACCCTGACCACCCAGGGTGCAGACCAGGAAGCAGAGTTGTAGTTAAACACACATCTCTGCAGCTTCACTACTGTTACCCACTCTTTACTCCATCCAGACAGTGTCTTGCCCACGACCAAAATCTAATAAATTAGCAAAGATTCCCAAAGGAGTAAATCATGATAATCTAATTAAAATCAAAATAACTCCAATTGGGGAAATAATTAAAACAATTAAATATGGTCTGTTTAACATAAGATCTCTTTCCTCTAAAAGTCTGCTAGTTAATGACTTGATTTTGTTGGGATCTGGAGATCTGCCACCTTCCTCCAGCAGAGAGCGCCATGGGTCTCCTGAGCTGGAGCATCCTGCACACCTGAGGATCATCAGCTGATCAGGAGACCAGCTACATAAGCAGACCTGTCTTCAGCGCCGGAGTGTTGACCAGTTTTGGTTGGCGGAACCTGAGCCTCAGTTCACATTGAGAATCTCTGTCTGCTCAAGAGAGTAACCTGATTCTAACCAGCCTCTGTCTTTTCTGCTCACAGGAAAACCCGACTGAAGTCTGTAGCTCTGGAGGAGCTAGTGCTTGGAAACCTGCCTGCCTGCCCAGAAAAGCCAAACCTGAAGACTCTCAGTCTGAATTTTCCCCAGCTAGTTCTCAAGCGAGGACTAGGAAAATAACTCAAGGTCTGAACCTCGTTAGCCTGAAGCTAAACGCTGCCGCTGCTGAGCTCTCTGCTGAATCCACAGTCTCTGGACCCAACCTGTTCCCTCTCGCCATCGATCAGTCTGAACCTCATCAGGTACAAACCAGAATCAAACCCCTGACAAGTCATCACCGCTACCTGGCTAACCAAACCATCCCTCTCTGCAGATTACTCTGTGATTCCAGTCCCGGACCAGTACCAGAACCTGTTCATTAATAACTCTTGTGTGCTTCTCTTAATAAACTGTTAAACTTTTACTCCGTTTCCTGTGGTGTTCTGCATGTGGGTTTAATCACAGAGACCCATCATGACAGAACACTCCGGCCATAAACAAAACCCAGCAGACCACCTCCGGAGGTTGATTGAGGAGCAAGCTGCCCAAATTCAAGGACATGCACTAACCCTCCGTGAGTTAAACACACATATTGAACATCAGAATCAAGTTTTACAGAAATATGCTGGCTACATGAGAAATGCTAACGCAGCGTCAGCCGAACTTCCGGTTCCGGAGCCACATCTGCCTCAAAGGTCAGAGTCTGTCACGTCACTTCCGGAATTCCGTCCGTGCCTCCCTGAAATATTTTCAGGTACTCAAAGTAAATGTAAAGGATTTTTGTTCCAGTGTCGTGTAATTTTTGAACACTCACCCACCAGTTTTTCCAATGATAAGAAGAAAATTGCCTTCATTCTTTCTCAACTCACTGGCCGAGCTCTTGAATGGGCGGAGGCTAGGTTTCCCTCTGAATCCAGTTTTTCATGCACTTTTTCTGAATTCATAACTGAATTTTCCCAGGTTTTTGATCAAGATTCAGACAAAACTATTGACTCCCGAGCCTTGCTTAGTTTAAAGCAGGGAAATCAGACGGTGGCGGAGTTTTCTATTGACTTCCGGGTTAAAGCCGCAGCCTCAGGCTGGAATGAGTGTGCACTTAAAAGTGCCTATTTTAAGGCTTTAAATTAAAACATCAAGGACGAACGCGCCACAATTGACGAACCAGCTAGTTTGGAGGATCTAATCAGATTAACCATCCGGTTGGATAACAGACTCCGAACTAGAAATAGTTCTAGGCAAAGAAGCCTCAATTTTTCTGTTGCTGCTCCTACATCTAACAGCACTTCTGTTTTTTCTGGATCCCCAGAGCCCAGTACCAGACCCAGGATTAAGAATCAATCGTCTCCTGCTCCTATTCATGCCACTCACTTTTTCTCCTCGTCCACAGAAGGAGCTGAGGTCGAACCCATGCAGACTGGGCATACAAGGCTTTCTAATGAAGAAAGACAACGGAGATTCAAAGGAAATTTGTGTCTGTATTGTGGTGAGCCTGGCCACTTTATTGCTACATGCCCGGCTAAATCAAAAGCCGGGGTCCGTCAGAGGATGTGAGGAGTCTGACGGACCATCTAAAATCTGAGAAATCTCCTCACTTACTGTTACCTGCGACTTTGTTCGTTTCTGATCAGACTCTCACTTTGTCAGCTTTTATAGACTCTGGCTGTGAGAGAAACCTCATTGACTCAAGCCTTGTTCAACAGCTGAAGATTGAGATCATTCCGCTGAAAAAGCCTCTCAGAGTTTCAGCTATTGATGGGAAGAAGCTGCATCCAGTCACTCATCTCTGGAAATCACTGTGAGACTCTAACATTTTTTGTTTTTCCCTCTGCATGTTCTTCATTGGTGCTAGGATTCGAGTGGTTGGAATGTCACAACCCCCACATCAACTGGGCTGAACGCCACATTGAGTCTTGGTCCACTTCCTGTCACGTCTCATGTCTCCGTTCTGCGGCTCCTGCTATTCAGTCCCCTAGAGGTAGGGGGGAGATGGACTCTCCTGACCTTTCCTCTGTCCCTTCCGAGTATCACGATCTGGCACCAGTCTTCAGTAAGGTCAGTGCGACGTCTCTTTCACCTCATAGACCATACGACTGCGCCATTGATTTATTACCAGGAGCTCCCCTTCCCAGCAGTAGACTGTTCAATATTTCTAAACCTGAGCGAGAAACCATGGAGAAATACATCAACGAGTCACTTGCTGCTGGTATAATCCGACCATCTTCATCCCCTCTCGGTGCTGGCTTTTTCTTTGTGGGAAAAAAGGACGGTTCTCTTCGACCCTGTATTGACTACAGAGGATTGAATCAAATAACCGTCAAAAACAAGTATCCCTTACCATTACTAGCATCAGCTTTTGAACCTGTCCAAGGGGCAACAGTGTTCACCAAACTCGACTTAAGAAACGCATATCATCTCCTTAGAATAAGGGAAGGAGATGAATGGAAAACAGCTTTTAAGACCCCCATAGGCCAATTTGAATATTTGGTCATGCCTTTCGGTCTTACAAACGCTCCTGCCTGTTTCCAAGCTCTAGTCAATGATGTCCTCAGAGACTTCCTGAATGTTTTTGTTTTTATATACATCGATGACATCCTGATCTACTCAAGAAATCTGTCTGATCACAAGAAACACGTTCGTCTGGTCCTTCAGAGACTGCTAGAAAACAAACTCTTCGTAAAGGCTGAAAAATGTGAATTTCACCAACCTTCTGTTACGTTTCTAGGGTTTATGCTCGAGGGCGGGCAGGTGAAGCCATCTGAAGACAAAATAAAAGCAG
Source organism: Cyprinodon diabolis (assembly GCA_030533445.1). Taxonomy (NCBI): domain Eukaryota; kingdom Metazoa; phylum Chordata; class Actinopteri; order Cyprinodontiformes; family Cyprinodontidae; genus Cyprinodon; species Cyprinodon diabolis. The sequence continues at coordinate 37,374,297 of CM060076.1, forward strand.
TTCTGGACTGGCCGACTCCCGAGAACCGCAAGCAGCTTCAAAGATTCCTGGAGTTTGCAAATTTCTATAGACGTTTCATCCGAAACTACAGTCAAACAGCTCTACCCCTCACAGCTCTGACTTCTGTTAAGAAGACTTTCCAATGGTCACCAGAAGCTGAAGCAGCTTTTAACAAACTTAAGACTCTTTTTTCCAGCGCACCCATCCTGATCCAACCTGACCCCTCTAAGCAATTCATATTAGAGGTGGATGCATCTGATTCTGGAGTAGGAGCTGTATTATCTCAACAATCAGACTCAGACCAAAAGACTCACCCTTGTGCCTTTTTCTCACGCAGACTTTCACCTGCAGAACAGAATTACGATGTTGGTGACAGAGAACTACTAGCCATCAAGCTAGCCTTGGAAGAGTGGAGACATTGGCTCGAGGGCGCTGAACATCCTGTCTTGGTTTGGACAGATCACAAGAACCTGGCTTATATACAGTCTGCAAAAAGATCCAACCCACGTCATTCCCAATGGTCTCTGTTCTTTTCCAGATTCAACCTAATTATCTCTTACAGACCCGGTTCCAAAAACATGAAGCCTGACTCTCTCTCTCGTCTCTACTCCTCTGATCAACCTGAAACACCCGAGCCTGTTCTCCCTGCCTCTTGCACGGTTGGAGCCGTTTCCTGGGAGATCACTGATCTCATCAACCTAGCTTTGGCCTCTGAACCTGATCCAGGTAACGGACCTCCAAACAGAACTTACGTCTCATCCTCTGTCAGATCTCGTCTCATCCAGTGGATGCATGCAGCCAAGTTCTCTGCCCATCCTGGTGTGAGTAGAACCATCGCCCTCATCACACGACGCTTTTGGTGGCCGTCCCTTCACAAGGACGTGAAGGAGTACGTGCTGGCCTGTCCCATCTGTGCCAAAATAAGTCAACTCACCAACCACCTTCCGGGCTGCTACGTCCTCTGCCTGTTCCGTCTTGTCCATGGTCCCACATCGCAGTGGATTTTGTTACCGGTCTTCCAGTTTCCAGGGGTATGTCTACCATATTAACCATTGTTGATCGATTTTCCAAGGCCTGTCATTTGGTTCCCCTCAGGAAGTTACCTACAGCTTTCCAGACCGCTCAGCTCCTGGTCAAACACGTCTTCCGTCTGCACGGCATCCCACAGGAGATACTTTCCGATCGAGGTCCCCAGTTCATCTCTCAGGTCTGGAAAGCTTTCTGTTCGGCTCTCAACTGTAAAACCTCTCTCACCTCAGGCTATCACCCTCAGACCAACGGTCAAACGGAGAGGATGAATCAAGAGCTCGAGTCCACTCTCCGTTGCCCCACTTCTAACAACCCGACTGACTGGAGTCAGTTTCTGGCTTGGGTTGAATATGCTCATAACACCCAAAGATCTGCTGCTACCGGTCTGTCTCCCTTTCAGGTTTCTATTGGCTATCAACCACCACTTTTCCCTGCAGACGAGAGAGAGATATCGGTCAGGTCCATCCACCATCACATCTGTCCTTGCAACAGAGTGTGGAACGAAACCATCACTGCCCTCAACCGTACCTCTGCTTCTAATAAGAGATCTGCCGATTTAAAACGTCGTCCTGCACCGGACTATACCCCTGGGCAAGAGGTATGGCTATCGACTCGAGATATCCCATTGAAATCCATGTCAAAGAAACTCTCTCCTAGATTCATTGGTCCGTACAAGATCGCTCAGGTCATCAACCCATCTGCTGTCTGTCTGCATCTGCCACCCACTCTCCGCATTCACCCCACCTTCCATGTCTCCCAGATCAAGCCAGTTCTCACCAGTCCACTTTGCCCTCCGTCCGACTCCCCTCCACCCGCCCGGGACATTGATGGCCACCCTGCATTCACCGTCCGCCGGATCGTGGACTCCCGTCGGCGAGGTCCCGGTTGGCAATACCTCGTCGACTGGGAGGGCTACGGTCCGGAGGACCGCACCTGGGTCCCTGGCTCCTTCATTCTGGACCCATCCCTCATTGAGGACTACAGGAGCTCCCTTCCGTCCACTACTTCTTGACCGCCAGGAGGCGCTCGTTGAGAGGGGGGTACTGTTGGGATCTGGAGATCTGCCACCTTCCTCCACCAGAGAGTGCCATGGGTCTCCTGAGCTGGAGCATCCTGCACACCTGAGGATCATCAGCTGATCAGGAGACCAGCTACATAAGCAGCGGCCAGACCTGTCTTCAGCGCCGGAGTGTTGACCAGTTTTGGTTAGCTGAACCTGAGCCTCAGTTCACATTGAGAATCTCTGTCTGCTCAAGAGAGTAACCTGATTCTAACCAGCCTCTGTCTTTTCTGCTCACAGGAAAACCCGACAGAAGTCTGTAGCTCTGGAGGAGCTAGTGCTTGGAAACCTGCCTGCCTGCCCAGAAAAGCCAAACCTGAAGACTCTCAGTCTGAATTTTCCCCAGCTAGTTCTCAAGGGAGGACTAGGAGAATAACTCAAAGTCTGAACCTCGTTAGCCTGAAGCTAAACGCTGCTGAGCTCTCTGCTGAATCCACAGTCTCTGGACCCAACCGGTTCCCTCTCTCCATCGATCAGTCTGAACCTCATCAGGTACAAACCAGAATCAAACCCCTGACAAGTCATCACCGCTACCTGGCTAACCAAACCATCCCTCTCTGCAGATTACTCTGTGATTCCAGTCCCGGACCAGTACCAGAACCTGTTCATTAATAACTCTTGTGTGCTTCTCTTAATAAACTGTTAAACTTTTACTCCGTTTCCTGTGGTGTTCTGCATGTGGGTTTAATCACAGAGACCCATCATGACAGATTTGTGATAATCACATTCACTTGTGTTGCCTTACAGGAACCTGGCTGCAGCAAGAGGATTATGTGAGCATAAATGAGCAACTCCTTCAAGCTATTTAAATTTTCACATACCCAGAAGTTCTGGGCGAGGAGGAGGAGTAGCAACAATCTTCCAGTCTGACTTACTGATTAGGCAATAATTGAGGACCTTATTATTTCATGCAACCTCCCCTTGTCTTTGATCGACAAGCCCAGCTTTAAAAGCTTCATGGCAGTGGTAGAGGAGAAATATGTTGTGAATAATGTTGTAAATTGGCGCTAAATAAATAAACTGAATTGAATTGAAAATACTGCCCGCCAAGTCATTAAGTTACAAAAAGTTATTGCCACAATCTTTCTTTTATAAAAGTATTGTTATTGTCCTGCTATTTGTTTAGGGTTTTTCTTTATCTCTTGTAGTTGCTAACCTCATATGTATTAATAAAAGGCAGGATTGTGATTGTTTTTTTTCCCACAGTCCTCATTTTCATTTAAAAATAAAAGAGCAGACATTTACTGCTAAAACTAGAAAAAGTTGTAACCACAAATGTCAGGTAAATACTGTAGGAAAATAGTTTTTTTTTAAAGAAAAAAAACTAAAAATGCAAAATTTATCTGGAAAAAAATGTTGTGTGTGTGCCTTTTTTAATTGTATTTTTCATTTAGCAGTTCAAAATAATGATAATTCCATAGATATAATAGCGTCCTTTAAGCTATACCGTCTCAGTGACGGAGATGAAAACACAAGGACGAAAATTATTGCACTTTTTTTAATTAATCAAGTGATTAGAATTTTTTGTGCGATTAATTGATTATTGCAACAGGCCTTCTCAAGACTTGACTTGGACTTGAGCTCTCAAGACTTGAGACTTGACTTGGACTTGAGCTCTCAAGACTTGAGACTTGACTTGGACTTGCAAAAAATGACTTGTGAACATGTCTGACTTGAACGCATCATGATAACCTAATTGTCGTTTTACTGAGCCAATCTGAACACATCATCACGTCTGAAACTTTATTTACTTTTCAAGCTAACTAGCTTGTATGCTGCCGATTACAACACGGATTTAACAATTACTATTTTTAACTGACTGGACAAGCTACAAAGTCTGTGTGCGCGCTTACAAGTGGTACTCTGAGTGGATGATGAAGCCGGGCCTGACTGTGGTGCGGCGGCAGCAGGAGGAGGGGAGGAGTCTTTTCAACCCGGACAGTCGAAGGTACTGCATTTGGCCTTTATTTCATGCACAATACTAATGTGCTTGGTCATTGAGATTGTGTTCCCCCTTTACAAGAGATGATTTTGCAACATAAGTTGCATTTCGCTTCTTCTTTATCTTTGAGCTTGGTAAAATGAAGCCAAACTTTAGACCTTTTCATCTGTTCAGCCATCCTCGAGTCGTGAGCGAAGTTAACTGCCAGACTTCGCTAGTTTTACTTTTAATATCTGTTTGCTTACAATTTCATTCCAAAATATTGGTGGACATGTTGCAGTGATTGGATTGATTAGATTTAAATGCTGTGACGCGACTCGAGGGACACACATTTATGTTACAGGACCTCCGGGAGAAAAAAAAAAAAACGACCAGACTCGATAGTGGTATCGATAAGCCCAAACGTTATTGATTTTCGGGTTTTGAAAAAAGTGGAACCGGGTCCTTGATAGAACCGGGTTTCGTCCCCCATCCCTAGTCCTTACTCTGAATTTTTAGATGAGTTTTCAGAGTTCCTTTCTGATTTGGTATTAAATACTGACAGAGTCATAATAGTGGGAGATTTTAACATCCATGCTGACATTGAAGGCGATAGCTTAAGAGCAGCCTTTAATGCTATCTTAGACACAATTGGCTTTGTTCAAAATGTGAATGGTCCCACACATCTTCATACTTTGGATCTTGTGCTGACATACAGCATAGAATGTGAAGAAATAACAGTATTTCCTCACAACCCTGTCCTCTCTGACCACTTTCTAATAACCTTCAAGATTACTTTAACAGAGTTCTTCTCCCCCAAAAGAAGGTTCAATTTTAGTAGATCTTTATCAGATAGTGCAGTTATACATTTTAAAGAATCTGCTTCACTTTCTCTCTCCTCTGTGTCGCTGAGCAGTGCTGCAGAGTGCAAAAGCTTAGCTTATTCCCCTTCACAGGTTGATGATTTTGTTGATGGGGTTGCTAGTTCTCTACGTACTGCCTTAGACAACGCAGCTCCTTTGACAATGAAAACCGTTATAAATAGAAAGCTTGCTCCTTGTGTCGTGGAAACTGTTCTCCCTATGACTTAAAATTGAAGCTAAGTCTTATAAAAATTCAAAGTTCTCAAAAAGCTGTAGAAAAACTCTTCAGACACTGATCAAAAATTAGGCAGAGGCAACTGAGTCCAGGTCCAGAGTGTTTTATTGCAAAATACAGATAAAACACCCGAGATGCGTACCGGTCCATATCTGACTTACAAACGGAGACAGTCCCGCTTATATTCTCTCCCGGGGCTCGGGGCTCTTTCATCTTGGTGGAAGACCCACCTCCAAACCATATTTTATATTTTTAATTGAAGCCTTTCTTTGATCTATTAAAGCTTTTTCTTTCACAAGTCATAGTGACATTTCTTGTAGATCATGATGACATTTAGTGCAGTTAAATCAAAAACACATCATAGTCTTAATCATCAATATGTCAAAACAATGTTTTCATCCAGTGTGACTTATGATCATAAGATTATATCAAAAAAGGTCGGCATAAGTTTAAAACTCACAGCCCCAGTCAAACCCTCACTTTCTGTGTGACCAGTACTGCACCGCATGCTTTGGAGATGACAACTCAATATATCACAATTAGTTCAGCTAAGCTGTGCAGCCCTGAACAACCCATTCTCAATGCGTCTGTCTTACAAATAGGACTCATTTCTGCACCCTGGTTTTCAAAGGCCTCAAACGGCCTTGAACTCCCTGCAATGCTCCTGTTCTTTCGCTCATTCTAGGTGTTTTCCCACCCTGGTCTCATCTCTCAGACTTCAAAGGGCCCAGCTGCAAAGAGCCATTTACACACACACACACGGCTCTCTATCTCTCCACTTTTGGTGGCGCACATTCTTTTGGACTCTGTGACCTGTATAACATATATGTATTTAGTGTAAAACATTTATTCAATATGTAAAACATGTATACAATATATTCTAATCATTGATGCAGATTAATTTTCTTCATCACTTGGTTTAATGCACAACTGCGCACTTTGAAGCAAAATGCTAGGAAACTTGATAGATAATATCGCTCCACAGGCCTGCGGGAGTCCTTCCTAGTCTGGAAAAATAGTTTACTGCTGTATAAGAGGACCCTTTGTAAAGCAAGAGCAGCATATTTATCCTCATTAATAGAGGAGAATAAGAATAATCCTAGATTTCTTTTTAATACAGTTGCCAAACTCACCCAGAGCCATAGCTCTGTTGAACCGGCCATTCCACCTGCTCTTAGCAGCAATGATTTTATGGGATTCTTTATAAATAAGATTGATCTTATTAAAAATAAGATCATAAGCACTCCTCTATCCATACCTGAGGTAGTCATGGAATCTGAACCGGGTTTAGACTGCTTTGATCCAGTTGAACTTTCTGAGCTAGCAAAATTATTGTCTTCATCTAAGCCTTCAACTTGTATGTTAGATCCAGTTCCAACCAGGTTATTTAAGGAGGTATTCCCTTTGATCTCACTTCATTTGGATGGGATTAAACTGATTTCAGATAATAAAGTAAAAAATCTTGGTGTTATTTTTGATCAGGACCTGTCATTTAAATCCCATATCAAAGAGGTTTCTAGAATTTCCTTCTTTCATCTGAGGAATATTGCAAAAAATAGAAATATCCTGTCCAGGGGTGATGCTGAGAAACTAGTCCATGCATTTGTTACTTCAAGGCTGGACTATTGTAATTCTTTACTATCAGGAAGTCCACAAGCTGTAGTTAAAAACCTTCAGCTGATCCAAAATGCTGCAGCCAGAGTTCTGAGGAAAATTAAAAAGAGAGATCACATCTCTCCTATCCTGGTTTCTCTTCATTGGGTTCCTGTTAAATCCAGAATAGAATTTAAAGCCTTAAATTGCCATGCTCCATCTTATATCAGAGATCTGATTGTTCCTTATGTTCCTAACAGAGCACTTCACTCTCAATCTGCAGGTTTACTAGTGGTTCCTAGAATTTCTAAAAGTAGAATGGGAGGCAGATCTTTTAGTTATCAGGCTCCTCTCCTTTGGAACCAACTACCAGTTTTAGTCCGTGAGGCAGACACCCTGTCTACTTTTAAGGCTAGCCTTAAAACTTTCCTTTTTGATAAAGCTTATAGTTAGGGTGGCTCAGGTTATCCTGAGCTATCTCTATAGTTATGCTGCTATAGGCTTAGACTGCTGGAGGACATAGGGACCCCCATTTTATCATTCTGCTTCATTCTCTCTCTGTTCTCCTATTCTGCAGAATCTGTTAGTTCAATCTCTAATGTTCTGCTCTCTCTGCTTTTTCTCATAGTAGCTTTGCCTCGTCTGTTCCTGTTTGGCTGTAACGCCATCCTGGAGAGAAACATCAGCTGTGCTGCTTCCATCAACACCCTTGTTTATAGATGATGGAGATCGGCCTGTCTTCCAGTGTGGTCCTGTTTCTCTGACCGTGAGCTCGTCTGCCTGGCTGTGTGTTTGCTGGACGGGGCCGCCTTTTACAGTTGCTTTTTATCTCTGCTTCCGTCTCCTTGAACCCCAGTCGGCCTCGGCAGATGGCTGCTAACACTGAGCCTGGTTCTGCTGGAGGTTTCTTCCTCTTCAAATGGAGTTTTTCCTCTCCACTGTCGCTACAAGCATGCTTAGTGTGAGGGATTGTATTTGAGTCAATGAGTCAATGCAATCAACTGGTTTTCATTAGATAGAAAACTTTGTATCAATTTGACTGTATGATCTGGTTGAACTGTAAAGTGCCTTGAGATGACATGTGTTGTGAATTTGGCGCTATATAAATAAACTGAATTGAATTGAATTGAATGCTACGTTCAGACCTCACACGTTTTGGCTGCTCTTGCTGCTTGCGGTCTGAACATAATTAATCAATTATTGATTTAATTATTGAGTATTTATTTTTTAATTTGCTAGAGCTGGTTCCTGTACACCAACTGATATACAGTTAAACAAGGAAATAGGTAACACTAAGTACATTTTTGAAATAATGATATATGTAAGTTAACCATTCAAAAAAGCTCATCAATATTTTTGTTATTTGAAAAAATTGGAATTCCAAAAAAAGTAATAAAAAAAAAAAAAACAATCCACTGGACTTTTTTTTCCAGCAGTGTTGGGATCCTGAGGCTTGCCCACCAGAGGGCGCCGAGGATCCTCTTCTATTTTTTGTTTTCTGTTAGGGACTGGGGTTACTGTTGAGATCTGGGGATGTACCACCTTTCTCCAGCAGAGTGCGCCGTGGGTCTCCTGGGCTGGAGCCCTCCAGCACACCTGGAGCTCGTCTGCTCATCAGGAACCTTCCCTACATAAGCAGCTGCCATACCTTCCTTCAACGCCGCAGTGTTGACCTTAGTTTGGTTAGCAAACCTGAGCCTCTGTTACCAGAAAGAATCTTAGTCATCTCAAGAGAGAAAACTGATTCTAATCTGCCTATGTCTTTGCTCACAGGAAACCTGTCTCAAGTCTGAAGCTCTGGGTGAGCTTAACCTGCCTTCCTGCGCTGGTGAGCCAAACCTGAAGATTCCAGTCTGGATTTCTCCTGCTGCTCTCAGAGAAGAGCTGGAAACTCTGATCAAGGTCTGCCATTCAAAGTCAGAAGCTAGACGCTGCTGCTGCTGCTTGTGCACTCTGCTGAACCAACAGTCTCTGGACCCAACGGTTCCCTCTCTCACAAGTAAAGCCTGGACTCCTTCAAGTTAGACTCAGAACTATCCTAAGACTCAATTAATCATCTGACTGCCTGGCTAATCAAACTGTCATCTCTGCAGACATCAGTGAACCCAACCCGGACCAGTACCAGATCCAGTTCATGTCTTTGTGTCAAACTCATTTCAATAAACTCTGTTAAACTTTTACTCAGCCTCCATATGTGTTCTGCATGTGGGTTTAACCTAAAACCAAATCGTGACAGAACACTGCGGCCACAAACAAAAACCCAGCAGACACCCTCTGGAGGAGGCTTGAGGAACAAGCTACTCAGATCCATAAACACGACTCAACCTTCCGTGAGTTAAATCCCAGTTTTGTGTTAAAGGAACAAACTTTTCAGGAATTAGCAGGCAACGTGAGGAATCACAACATGGCGCCAGCTCAACTTCCGGTTCCGGAGTCAACTCCTCCTCAAGGGGCGGAGCCAGTCTTGTGACTTCCGGAATTCCGCCCGTCACTTCCAGTTTCAGTTCCAAGGTCAGAAACTGCTCCGTTACTTCCTGTTTTCCGTCCCTCACTATTTTCTGGTGAATCTAGTGAATGTAAAAGTTTTCTGTGGCAATGTAAATTGTTCTTTGAACTCAATCCATCCTGTTTCCCTGACGACGAGAGTAAGATTGTGTTTATCCTATCACAGTTATCCGGTAAAGCCCGCGAGTGGAAAGAGACTAATTTTTCTCCTGAATCTTGTATAACCTGCACCTTAGATCAATTTCTAAATGAATTCACTTTAAAATTCTCCGTTAAATCAGCTGAGTCTCATGGTCTGTCCAATTTCACACAAGGAAATAGAACCGTAGAGGAATTTTCGATAGACTTCCAGGTCAGAGCCGCAGCTTCTGGCTGGAGTGATGCCATGCTAAAGAACACCTACAAAAACGCATTAAATAAAGAAATCAGAATCAAACTAGCAACTATAGATGAACCTGCAACCCTGGAAGAGCTCATTTGTATAGCCATATATCAAGATCACAGACTACGAGCCAGAGCCAAGCCCAGATCTAGAAAACCAGCTCAGCCCGGTCCAGTTCAGATCTGTCCAGTCCAGTCCAGTCCTGTTCAGTCCAGCTCAGTCCAGCTCAGTCCAGCCCAGTACAACTCTGTACAGCCCTGTTCAGTCCACTTCCGCACAGTTTAGTCCGTTTCAGCCATCACCTACTTGACCGCCAGTTAGCACCATCCGTTAAAAAGATAAAAATCAAACCACAACTCACAACCCAAGCAGTCAGAGCCCCCGTAATCCAGGAGTCAGATCTCTGGAACTTCTATTACGGGGATAGAGATGATCTGTTCCCCTTTTTGTCACCTTTTCACGAACCAGTTAGGCCAACTCTTAAACCTGTTAGCAATCCAGCTAAACCAGCACCTGAACCCACTTGCACACCAGATAGCTCGACTCCTGAATCAGTCTGTGAACCCATTAGCCCAGCTTCTAAGACCCCCTGACATAAGAGACGGCGTCGCCGTAAGCCCGCTCTGAGCCGTCTAAAGACCCCTGAGTCAGCCGTGAGCCGTCTTGAGTCAGTTCCGTGCTGTTTTGAAACCCCTGAGTCAACTCCGTGCCGTTTAGAGACCCCTGAACCTGCTCCAAGCAGCCAAGAGACTCCCAAGCCGATTCTTAGCCGTCTAAAGACCCCTCAATTAGCTCTGTGCCATCTAGAGACCCCTGAGTTAGCTCTGTGCCGTCTAGAGACCCCTGAGTTAGCTCTGTGCCGTCCAGAGACCCCTGAGCAGAACTTTAAAGAGATGTCTGAATTCGAAGGATGTGGTTTTACCCCTCCTAGGACCTCTCTACAGGCGCCACTGATCGCAAGAAGCCCTCTACGAGCATCACAAGCCACTTCAGAGACTGAACCTTTGCTGCCATGGGTGGTTTCCCCCATGCTGGATTGGGAGCCAAATTCGGCGGGCTCCCCTGTTCCTGAGGTGGAGCCGCAATCGGTGGGCTCCCCTGTTCCTGAGGTGGAGCCGCAATCGGCGGGCTCCCCTGTTCCTGAGGTCGAGCCGCAATCGGCGGGCTCCTCTGTTCCTGACCCGGAGCCGCAATCGGCGGGCTCCCCTGTTCCTGACCCGGAGCCGCAATCGGCGGGCTCCTCTGTTCCTGACCCGGAGCCGCAATCGCCGGTCTCCTCTGTTCCTGACCCGGAGCCGCAGTCGGCGGTCTCCTCTGTTCCTGACCCGGAGCCGCAGTCGGCGGTCACCTCAGAGCCTGTTCCAGAGCCGCAGTCGGCGGTCACCTCAAAACCTGTTCCAGAGCCGCAGTCGGCGGTCACCTCAGAGCCTGTTCCAGAGCCGCAGTCGGCGATCACCTCAGAGTCTGTTCCAGAGCCGCTGAAGAGAGGACAGGGTACCCCATGGGGCTACCTACTGAAAGTGGGGTATCATCTTCCTAAGAAGCAGCTTCGTCTCCGGCCCCGCGGTCGACCTCCAGAGCGTCAGCTTCGCCTCCGGCCCCGCGGTCGAACTCCAGAGCGTCAGCTTCGCCTCCGGCCCCGCGGTCGAACTCCAGAGCGTCAGCTTCGCCCCCGACCCCGTGGTCGACCTCCAGAGCGTCAACTTCGCCTCCGACCCCGCAGCCGGCCACCTAAGACTCTGCCTCGCTGCCGGCCCCACGGTCGGCCACCGGAGCCTCTGCCTCACCACCGATCCCACGGCCGGCCGCCTGAGACTCTGCCCCGCTGCCGGCCCCACGGTCGGCCACCGGAGCCTCTGCCCCGCCGCCGATCCCACGGCCGGCCGCCTGAGGCTCTTCCCCGCTGCCGGTCCCACGGCCGGCCACCAGAGACTCTGCCTAAGAAATCGTCTGGGATTTCTTTTGCTTTCATCCACCGTAAGTGGATTGTTTTTTGTTCTGGACTCAGTTTTTGTTTTTTGCCCTCCTGGCCTGTTTCCCCCTCCGCCCACCCTGGGTGGGTTGTTTTTTGGACTCTATTTTTGTTGTTTCTGGCCCTCCTTGCCCTAGTGCCCCCTCCGCCCGCCCTGGGTGGGTTGTTTTTTGTTTGCTTCTTTTTTTTTTTTTTTTTCATGGACTGTTCAGAGGGCGTCTGGAATCCGCCCTCCCGGGAGGGGGTCTCTGTTGGGATCCTGAGGCTTGCCCACCAGAGGGCGCCGAGGATCCTCTTCTATTTTTTGTTTTCTGTTAGGGACTGGGGTTACTGTTGAGATCTGGGGATGTACCACCTTTCTCCAGCAGAGTGCGCCGTGGGTCTCCTGAGCTGGAGCCCTCCAGCACACCTGGAGCTCGTCTGCTCATCAGGAACCTTCCCTACATAAGCAGCTGCCATACCTTCCTTCAACGCCGCAGTGTTGACCTTAGTTTGGTTAGCAAACCTGAATCTCTGTTACCAGAAAGAATCTTAGTCATCTCAAGAGAGAAAACTGATTCTAATCTGCCTATGTCTTTGCTCACAGGAAACCTGTCTCAAGCCTGAAGCTCTGGGTGAGCTTAACCTGCCTTCCAGCCCTGGTGAGCCAAACCTGAAGATTCCAGTCTGGATTTCTCCTGCTGCTCTCAGAGAAGAGCTGGAAACTCTGATCAAGGTCTGCCATTCAAAGTCAGAAGCTAGACGCTGCTGCTGCTTGTGCACTCTGCTGAACCAACAGTCTCTGGACCCAACGGTTCCCTCTCTCACAAGAGAAGCCTGGACTCCTTCAAGGTAGACTCAGAATTATCTTAAAGGACTCAATTGATCATCTGACTGCCTGGCTAATCAAACTATCCATCTCTGCAGACATCAGTGAACCCAACCCGGACCAGTTCCAGATCCAGTCCATGTTCTTGTGTCAAATTAACTTCAATAAACTCTGTTAAACTTTTACTCAGCCTCCGTTGTGTTCTGCATGTGGGTTTGATTTAAAACCAATCATGACAAAAGGTACATACAGTGCATGCAATCGTACATCTGCAGGAACCCCTGTGCACAGATTAAATTATGTTACGGTGATTACAGGTATGTGAAATATTAGCTTTTTATTCAGCAAAAGGTTATATACTGTAAACTACCACCGAAAAAAGATTACCGGAAAAAAACAGTGCAATCAGTTGTCATTAGTAATTTTCCAAACATTTTTGGAAAAATAAAGCTTGTTTGGTCTTCAGGTAAACAGAGCAACTGATGAACATAAATGAGCTTATGGATGACATTGTAGGCTGTGGCTCTACTGGAAAGGTATCTGTGGACAAAAAAGACCTCATCATGAGGTAAAGTTTTTGTTTTTCTTTCAATTATTTGCTAAATATTACTGATTATTCAAATGTGTTATTTGTCAGGATTTGGTTATTGAGTGTTGACCCAAAAGGAGAGGCAGAGAGGCAGAGGTGAATCTGTTGTGGCTTTAATAATGACTTAACAGAAAACAGAGGCTGGTTATCCAAAAATCCAAAACATGAAAACAAGTCTAACATACCAGAAACCATGGGGACATCAGGGGAATCACAAACAAGGAGTTGGAGCATGTAGACGGTGTTTGACGAGGACCCAGCAAAGGGGAACTGAACAGAGAGGGCTTTTTAAAGGAGACTGAGACAAAGAGAGGGGTAATGAGGAAACTGGGAGCAGGTGTGCAAAGAACAAGAGAGGGAAAGAGGTAGGGAAGAATGAGAACACAAGAGGGCAGTAGAGAGCAACAAATAGAAACCTGGAAGACTGGAAATAACAACAAAATGATAATCAAATAACTAGGACTATAAAACATGGTGAAAAGAGAACTAAACACTAGAAATCAAGGAGTAAAGTAAAACTGAATACTCAAAAGAAAAAACATAACAGAAACAGAAACCTAACAGAACCCCCCACTCAAAGGCGGATTCCAGACGCCCCCAAAAAAGTCCATGAAAAACAAAAAACAACCCACCCAGGGTGGGCGGAGGGGGAACCAGGCAAGGAGGGCAAGAAAACACAAAAACAGAGTCCAGAACACAACAAAAACCAATCCACCCAGGGTGGGCGGAGGCCAAAGAAAGTCTCTGGAGGCCGGCCGCGGGGCCGGAGGCGAGGCAGAGTCTCTGGGGGCCAGCCGCGGGCACAGAGGCGAAGCAGGGCCTCTAGAGGAGGTGGTCTCTGAGGCTGAGGCCTGCGAGGAGGACGCCGTCGGAGCTGCAGGAACCTCGGAGGGGGGCGCCATCTCTGACGCAGCTGCAGGAACCTCTGAGAAGGGGGCCGCCCACTGCAGCACAGGAACAGACTCGGAAGGGGCCGCCCACTGCGGCTCAGGAACAGACTCGGAAGGGGCCGCCCACTGCAGCTCAGGAACAGCTTCCGAGGGGGGCGCCGACTGCGGCTAGGGAACAGCCTCCGAGGGGGGCGCCGTCTCTGACGCAGCTGCAGGAACCTCGAAGGAGGGGGCCGCCCACTGCGGCTCAGGAACAGACTCGGAAGGGGCCGCCCACTGCGGAGAGAGTCCAGAACACAACAAAAACCAATCCACCCAGGGTGGGCGGAGGCCAAAAGAAAGTCTCTGGAGGCCGGCCGCGGGGCCGGAGGCGAGGCAGAGTCTCTGGGGGCCAGCCGCGGGCACAGAGGCGAAGCAGGGCTTCTAGAGGAGGTGGTCTCTGAGGCTGAGGCCTGCGAGGAGGACGCCGTCGGAGCTGCAGGAACCTCGGAGGGGGGCGCCATCTCTGACGCAGCTGCAGGAACCTCTGAGAAGGGGGCCGCCCACTGCAGCACAGGAACAGACTCGGAAGGGGCCGCCCACTGCGGCTCAGGAACAGACTCGGAAGGGGCCGCCCACTGCAGCTCAGGAACAGCTTCCGAGGGGGGCGCCGACTGCGGCTAGGGAACAGCCTCCGAGGGGGGCGCCGTCTCTGACGCAGCTGCAGGAACCTCGAAGGAGGGGGCCGCCCACTGCGGCTCAGGAACAGCTTCCGAGGGGGCCGCCGACTGCGGCTCAGGAACAGCCTCCGAGGGGGGCGCCGACTGCGGCTAGGGAACAGCCTCCGAGGGGGGCGCCGACTGCGGCTAGGGAACAGCCTCCGAGGGGGCTCGGAGCGCCCGCAGAGGGCTCTTGGAGGCTTGGAGCGCCCACAGAGGGCTCTTGGAGGCTAACTCCAGATGGGCTTTAACTGTGAGGCCTCTTCATGGGGGTGCTCAGGGGTCACTGGACGGCTAAGAGCGGGGTCAGGGGTCACTGGAAGGCTCAGAGCGGGCTCATGGGTCACTGGACGGCTCAGAGCTGGCTCAGGGGTCTCGGGGGCTTGGCTTACTGCCCCGCTAATGGGCTCAGGCACTGGGGAAACTGCCCCGCTAATGGGTTCTGGAGCTAGGGAAACTGGACCGCTAATGGGTTCTGGAGCTAGGGAAACTGGACCGTTAATGGGTTCTGGAGCTAGGGAAACCTGACCGCTAATGGGCTCAGGAGCTAGGGAAACCTGACTGCTAATGAGCTCTGAACTGGGATCTGGCTGGCGGGGAGCTGATGGAGGTGGCAGGAAAGGGAAAAGATCTTCCCTCTCCCCATAAAATAAGTCCTTTAACTGAGACTCCTCAATTTGGGGAGCTCTAACTGCAGGGGGTGTAATACGTGGATCTGGTTTGAGTATTTTTAAAGATGGGGCTAACTGTTGGTCATACAGGTGACAACTGAGACTATGAGAGACACTGACCTGGTTATGGGGGAAGCTAAGTCTAGCAGCTGGCTGACCCATGGAAGTGGAGGCATCAGGCTGACCTGCCGGAGAGGGAGTCGAGGCGTCAGGCTGACCCACCGGAGAGGAGTGGAGGCGTCAGGCTGACCCGCCGGAGAGGGAGAAGAGGTGTCAGGCTCACTTGCCGGAGAGGGAGAGGAGGCGTCAGGCTCACTTGCCGGAGAGGGAGTGACTTTCTTTCCCCGGTGGCAGTTCCAAAGCCTGGAGGAAGCAGAATGAAGGGGGGGACAATAGGCTGGAGAAGGTGCAGGAGCAGGTTCAGAGGTTAAGGGAAGCTCAGGTACGTCTCAGAGTGGAGGTCTGGGTGGAGAAGGTTTATTGAACAGTTTTGCATTGGTGTCCAGTATGTTCCATTTTATTTGGTCTATGTATCCTGTTTGTTGGAAGAAGGTCTAAAGTGCTGGATATTTATTGAGTTGATTGAGTAAATTATCTTCTGCTCCCACCCGCTCCCAGGGTGGAGAGATGGTGGTAAGATTGTCTATAGCATTTCTGAGGAGAATGAGTAATTCACTTGCCTTAATTTGTGGGAGCTCTGCTGGGTCAATGTTTCTGGCTGGGTCCTACTGTCAGGATTTGGTTATTGAGTGTTGACCCAAAAGCAGAGAGGCAGAGGTGAATATGTTGTGGATTTAATAATGACTTAACAGAAAACAGAGGCTGGTTATCAAAAAATCTAAAAGGAAAACAAAGTCCAAACAAACATGAAACCAGAAGTCCAAAAATCCAAAACATGAAAACAAGTCTAACATACCAGAAACCATGGGGACATCAGGGGAATCACAAACATAACGAGGAAGGCACAGAGAGAAGGAGTTGGAGCATGTAGACGGTGTTTGACGAGGACCCAGCAAAGGGGAACTGAACAGAGAGGGCTTTTTAAAGGAGACTGAGACAAAGAGGGGGCTAATGAGGAAACTGGGAGCAGGTGTGCAAAGAACAAGAGAGGGAAAGAGCTAGGGAAGAAGGAGAACATAAGAGGGCAGCAGAGAGCAACAAATAGAAACCTGGAAGACTGGAAATAACAACAAAATGATAATCAAATAACTAGGACTATAAAACATGGTGAAAAGAAAACTAAACACTAGAAACTAGGGCGAAGACCCTCAATCCGTCCCCCCCACTTTTATTAAAAAAAAAAAAAAAAAAACATACGGCGAAACTCACAGAAAATCAAAAAGCTTTTTCTAATTTACTGCTTTGCAACAACATAAAACAGTCAGATCATAGACGGGCAATCGTTTTGTTTAACTGCAGGCTGCCTGCGTCGTAGAGATTCTAATCTAAAAGTTATCCTGTCTCTGGCGTTTACGTCTCAAGCCTGGTTTCCATGGTTACTCAGACAGACAGTAGTGGCGGGACAGTTCCTGATTCCGGAGTCCGGACATCAACATGAGGCCAGCCAAACCGAAAAAACAGAAAACAATTGCATCCTTTTTTCGAAAAGCAGCAACTGTAAGTAAACTGTTCATTGCGGTATCATATCACCTTGCATTTTTTTGGTTGTCTGTTCGATGTCGCCGTGGAAAAAAGAGTAGAGACGGTCAGTGAGAATAGCGTGAAGAAAAAAAAAAAGAGAATAGCGTGAAGAGAGGTGCCAATGTCATAAGGCGGGAGGCAGGGGGAATCGACTGGCATTTATTTATTTATAATTAAATCGACTGTTCCGACTTTTTCTGGAGTTGTTGGGGGTCTTTCAGAAATGTGTAGGCTATAGTAGGCTACTTGAATCCGTATTTATGCCAAGCCAAATGGTTTAGTTTGTTACAGGTTGAATCATGAGAAAAACGAACTTCGAAAGCTAGACAAATTCCACTACACAGGGGCGGATTTAGGAAATTTGGGGCCCTAGGCAAAGACAGGCATGGGGCCCTCTGAATTGAGAAGACAACATATAGAACAGACTCATTATACAGATAGAGAAATTTTAATAGAATAGAAATTTGAGGATGTCATGTATCTTCAAGTTTGTCTATGTCACTGTAACTCGGAGGAAAGAATCTCTCTCTCATATATATATGTGTGTGTGTGTATATATATATATATGTGTGTGTGTGTGTGTGTGTGTGTGTATAAATAAATAAAAGGTGCATGTCACAGGAAAGACTAGTGTTGTTACAAATTGCTTAAACTACAGAACAGTAAATTATTTAATCTATAATTAATGTGACCCTTAACATCCCCAGCTGTACACAATAACACACATTAAAGCAATGTTAATACAAAGCTGTAAAGCAGAGTGAGATGTTGGTAATAAATTCCTTATGTTTTTTGAATGTATAACTTAAATTATTAAGGACTAAAACACTTAAAACTTATGGGTGATTTTACAACATTTATAAGCCTGAGATTTTCCTGAAATTCAACATAAAACACCTAAATAATAGATTTTTCATCGTTTGTAGCAAATCCAAATGAAATTAGAAACTTACTTTAAAATGACCCATCTTCAATAAGGTAAATAAATACTTATCAATATAGGGGGAATGTCCCCTTCAACAGCTTAATACTCACTAGTTGTTCAACTCCACACGATGGATCCTCCTCAACAGGTGCCAGTGTTACCGCTGAGTTTTCAGCTGTTCGCGGGTTACTGCTGCTGCTGCTCGCCGCTGCCGCAGTGAAGAAGCCGAACCCCGAAATCCCACATACTCCGTCAGCGCTCGCCTCCGCTGCGCTCCAGACCGCCTGCGCAAAGCAAAGCCTACAGCCTCCACTGTGGCTCCCGTCCGCTCCCCTCTGAGTTCCTTGGAGATCGTAGAGGGCATGCCAGATGAACCAGGGTTTCCGCGGATCATTAAAAATAATTACAATTCATAATTATTATTTTTTTAAATCAAGGCCTTAATTGGCACTAAAATTAATTAAATATGTTTATCGTGGCATTTATGATTCTTTAATAAAAATGTTTATAGAAACAATTTCGTCAGATATATTATATCGCTATTAATTTGCGTGAAACTGCATAAAGCCGTATGTTCGGAAAGGAAGCTCGAGGCGGAGAAAAAGCTAGAGAATATATATATATACGTGTGTGTGTGTTTGTTTACATACATACAAGAGTCATGGTGTGCTTACAGCTCCTTCATATTTCATGTACACTAATAACTTGTGTACATGGTTCTTGTTGATGGAATTAAAATAATTTCTAATAGCATTAAAATAGCATTAAATAGAGTCACTCATTCCTGTATGAACCCTGTGAGCACTTAATTTAATATGACATATTAAAAAAATCCCCATCAGCTTCCAGCATATGTTCAGTTTCTGCCCACATATATATATATATATATATATATATATATATATATATATATATATATATATATATATATATATATATATATATATATATATATCCTGTAATAAGAAGTTTCTTTTGAATGGATTTGATTAAACTTTTAGTCCCTCGGTATAAAATAAATATTTTTATTGAGATGAGAAATCTTCTTCCTGGTTGGTGAATAACCAATAGTTTGCATCGTATCAATGTTCTTTTTCCTGTTTGGTGCGATTGCAATTGCGGATCTTGACCTGGCAGGACCGGAGCGGAGCAAAAAATAGCTCGGCTCCGTATTTTGTCGGTGACGGACGGAGAAGATGTACGTGGACGGAGACGTGCGGAGGAGTAGCGGTGGATGTGGAACAGCTCTCATTGATTTACATGAAAGACAAGTGCTCCGCACGACGTACGTCAGCGGGGCGGAGCGCTGACGGAGTATGTGGAATCTGGGGGGAAGTCAGTCATTTTCGGTAACTTTGAAAGCAGCTTCTTACTTTCATTCTTTCTCCTCTTTTCAGCACCGCTAGGGTAACTTCTTTTCATCTTTCTTTCCTTTCCTTTCTTTTCTCTTCTCCCCCTGCTCTGCTCGTATCGTCTCTTCGCGCTGTTTGTTTTCAAATAGTTTGCTGCCGTGTGTTTGGACCTTTCTGCCCATGCGCAGCCAATGGACTGAACCAATGTAGTGGACACTGTAGTGGGGGCCCCGAGACACACTTAATATTATAAGCATTCTAATACCATTTTAGCGAAAGGATTTTTATCAAAAACATAATTAATGTGCACAAATATGTAATAGCTGCATTAACCATACATGTTAAAGGAGTTTTGCGGGCCCCCCCAGGAACTCGGGGCCCTAGGCAACTGCCTAGTTTTGCCTAATGGTAAATCCGCCCCTGCCACTACAGTTATGTGATTTTAAACTATGAACCGTAATATTAATTATAACACTCAGTTAGATGTTGTGACTGATAGGCAAACTAGCTGAACTAGAAATAAAGTCATTTAGTCTGCCACAATGTGTTAAATTAAGGGGAATCAGTGTGTTTGGTAGGCCTATACCTATTGAATCTCCATTGAATTTGAATGGCAGAGCCTGCTGGCTTGTAAATTATTGTCCAGAATTTATCTTAGACATTAGGCCTAACCATTATAGACAAAAATGCACCACATAAAAATAAATATATTTTATTATTTTGAAGCTTAGCAAAAAGTTTATATGACACAGACAGGAAGACAACCCCCCCCCCCATAGCAACACAATATTGGCATATCTATAGAATCTTACAATCTCTAGTAGAGATATCCTGTCTGAGACTGGAAGCCTCGTGGTAGCTTGTAGACCTATGTCCACATTAAGTTACTGTTAATGGTGCTAATGCCTTAAACCAGTTATAATGTTTATTGTATACTAAAATGTTATCATGGTCCTGGCCTGTAGGTATTTACCGAAGATAGCAGGGAAAGAGATGAAGCGGAAAGTGATCCACTGGAGGGAAGCAGCAGTAGTAGTGCAGTAGGCCTACAGCCAGAAGAGGCAGAAGGAGGAGAGGGAGAAGAGGGAGGGACAGAAGAAGGTGAGAGAGACGGAGGGTCAGAAGAAGGATGTACAGGAGACAAGATGGCAAGGTCAGAGGCAGATGGAGGAAAGGGAGAGGAGGTTGGCATAACATATACAAAACCAAATCAACCTGACCCTAAATTTGTGAAAAAGCAAGTGTTTAAGGACCGTACTCTGTCATTCCAGAAAGGATGGTATGAAAAGCATCCCTGGCTGCATGTCAATCCTGGAATCGATGGTGTTCTCTGTTTTCAGTGCTCCAAATACTACAAAAGTGGAAAACCAGCTCATGCCAAGAGCATAGATTCAGCTTTTGTAAGCTCTGGCTTTAAAAACTGGAGAAAAGCTCTGGAAAGATTCTCTACCCACGAGAAATCAGCTGGTCACAAAGTGGCTGTCACAACAGTTGCATATGAGAGTAACCCTGTAACTACACAGTTGAGCAGTGCAGTCAGTGTGCAACAGGCAGAAAGCAGAGAAAATCTGTTAAAATACTAGGGGGTCTTATGCTTCTGGCAAGGCAGGGAATGGCCTTTAGGGGTCATGAACATCATGAAGGCAACCTTAAGCAGCTCCTGACATACAAGGCTGAGGGGGATCCAGCTTTTACAAGATGTCTGTCTGGAAAGAGGGGAGTATACACATCTTGGGATTGCCAAAATGAGAAGCTAGATTTGATGAGTTCATCCATCATCAGGGAAATTGCAGCTGAGATCCAGTCCCTCCGAGTGTTACAGTATGCCATCATAATGGATGGCACAAGGGATATCTCAGGTGTGGAGCAGGAGGCCCTGTGTCTACGTTATGTGGACAAAGATTTGATGGTGCAAGAAAAATTCATCGGGTTGTATGAGGCAACTTCTACAACAGGTGAAAATCTTGCCAGAATTATATTGGATGTGCTACTGAGATTAAACCTGCCAATATCAAGCCTTAGAGGTCAGGCATATGATGGCGCCTCTAATATGTCTGGCAAATATGCAGGCGCACAAGCGGTGATCCAAAGAAGCCAGCCATTGGCACCATTCATCCATTGTGGTGCACACTGTGTGAATTTAGTCACACAACAAGCTTGCTCAGTGTTCCCTCTCATAAGAAATTCCCTTGCCTGGATTCATGATCTTGGCACATTTTTTGGTCAGTCTGGCAAACTGAAAGACCAATTCAAAGCCATTGCCACATCTGAAGGAGAAGGGCCAGTGCAGTCTATCAGGCCTTTATGTCCCACAAGGTGGACAGTGCGCACCCCTGCTATCCGTGCTGTTCTGGGGCAATATGGCACAGTGCTGCAAGCACTAGATCAGATGTCTACAAGCAATTTGGAATCTGCAAGTCGGGCAGAGGGCCTGCATGTTAGGCTGCAGCAAGGCAATGTTGTACTGGGGCTCATGCTGGCCTTAGATGTAATGAGCGAACTGGAAGTGCTGAATACATTGCTCCAGAAAAGCACCCAGACAGTGGAGGGCATGGTCTCTGCAGTCTCAGTTGTCCAAGAGAGTTTACGGGACAAAAGAAAGCCAGACCACTTTGAGGCAGTCTTTAAGGAAGCAGTGGATATGGCTGAGAAGCTGTCTCTAGAGCCCATTGCTCTACCTCGAACACATAGGCCCCCAAAGAGATATTCTGGGCCAGTACCTGCACACAGGCCAGAATCTGCTTTGGAGTACCACAGAGTGGAGTTCTACAGAGTCCTTGACAAAGTAGACACACAACTTGCCGACAGATTTCAGCAGCCTGGAATAGAATCACTTAAGGCATTGGAGGCCTTGCTGCTGACCCCTACTGCAAGCAATGTAGGGGGAGATACTCAGAGAAAGGCAGAGGAATATCCCGAGCTCCAGTGGGAGGATTTGAAGATTCAATTGGCTATGTTCAAGAAGAAATACAATTGCAAAACCACTGCAGATGCTGCACAGACCTTAAGAGCAATGCCTGTGGAAGTTTGCGCCCTTTTGAGGCCATTTATTGAAAAGCCATGTAGAGTACTTATTTACAAATTTGTTTTTGTATATATGTAGGCTTTGCTGTTCGTGTTTCTGTGTGTTTACAGCCTGCACTTAAAGTCAGTCCATGCTTAAATAAAACCTTTTTTTTTTCACACGTCATGTGGCATGTTTGGTGAGTACTTGGTACCAATACATGTTATTTTCTTGCAATGATGGGCAATTAAGATTGATGGGTTAATAGCCAGTAATAGTAACTGTCCCCCACAGTTTCAAAAACCTATCTGCGCCCCTGCCTCAGAGTGAGGAGTTCTGTTCATGAGTGAGGGGTGAATGGAGCAGGAGACTGAAAGCTTCCATCATGAGTCTATTATAGTAGTCTATTTTGAAGATAGAGCTGAGCAAAAAGGCAAAACTCTCGATTCTTACCCTCACCAATGTTCTTAAAATGTAGGTTTTGACTGAAAGACAAATATTTATAATATAAGTGACTGCAATAAGCTCCCTTCACAGGGTGGTCAGGCATTCCCTTAGAGACAGGGTGAGGAGCTCCGCCACCAAGAAGGGACCCAGAGCAGAGCCACTTTCCTCCCAATAGAGAAGAGTCTGACACAATCTTGGTTCTGTTGGTTTTCTCTAAGTTTTCAGTTTCACCTTTATCCAGGTTCTTCTTTGTTTTCTAAGCTTTATTGGTGTGTTCTGGACTTATTTAAGTTCCTTAGATTTTTCTTTGCTTGTCCTCTGTTGCCCCCTTGTGGTTTCTTTTCCCTTGGCTTCCTCGTCATCTCTACTCACACCTTCTCCTTATCAGCTCGTTAGTCCTTCCTTTGTTCAGTCAGCCATAAATGCACTCCCTGTGCAGTCCCTCAGTGCTAGTTCCTCGTCTTACTTCGTCTTCCCCTGGCTTCTCGTGATTGTTTTCCCCTGATGTCTCCATGGTTCTAGTTTGTGTTTAATTTTTAAGTTGGATTTTTGATTTCCTGTTTACTTTAACTGTTATAAGTTGGATTTTTTATTTCCTGTTTAGTTTAAAATGTATAAGTTGGATTTTTAGATTCCTGTTTTTCTACCTGTGATCATTCTATTAAATCTGCAAGAACTCACCTCAGCATCCCTGCCTCTGCATTTGGGTCCTCACAAAAACTTCCAACCAAATCGTGACAGAGTCCACTGATTTGTCTTGGACATCTGCTTCCAATACTCCCTCAGGGGGTGTTCCAAGAACTTCCCACCAGGAGGAGGCCCAGGGACAGCCCAGGAAAGGGTGATGGATTATGTCTCACTGTGGGTCTTAAAACTTTTGCACTTCCCTTAAAGGTGCTGGAAAGGGTGTATAGGAGGGGGAAGTTTGAACATACAGTGGGCACTGGTTGGAAATGGACGGTTTCCTGCGTGATTCCTTTGTGATTCCTGTGTGAATCACGATGTATTTCCTGAGGCCAGTTTTTTTATTTCAAAAAGAACTGCAATGTACCCGGAACACCACCAGGTGGCGCTTGGGACCTCTGCCGTGCTGAGGGTGACGTTTGTGGGCCTGCAGTCAACTGAAAAGCAGGTTTATTGGGGATCTAGGTGTGATATTTTGCTATTTTATTTTGTTTTTGATTAAAATAAAGTTAATGAATTAATTTAACATAGGGACTGCATAATCTTATTTTATGAAAATGGTTGCGTAGTTATAGATACACCTCCGATCTTACCTGAGATCTGTTTATTTCTATTTATCTGCATCTCTTATTTAATGAAAAATAAAATTAATTAAGTTGGAGCCGGGGATACGGACTGAGGCGCAACCAGAGAAAGGCGACAGAGACAGTGCTGCGGCTGGTGATTTTGAAATTAAAATCATATCCAAAGTTGATTCCTCATTAAGATAAGCCAAAGTTATTCAAAAGGGTATGTAAGAAAATATATTTTCTTTAGTTTTGTAAAATATAAGTGCCGTTGACAGCTTTGAGGATCAAAAATCAAGCTAATCTTTAACTGTGTTCATTAAAATCCATCGAGAGTTTCTGTGCTTGGTCTGTAATAAAAAAAAAAAGCAGCCACCTGTCGCTACCACACCGTTTTTTATTACATTAGATCATAGGAATTATCATTCTACAGCCTCAATATCTTACTCTTATAATAACAGGCGTATTGTTATACTGTTTTTGTGTGTTACTCTCTTGCCGTGCAATACGTGACACCCCTTCCAGTCTGGTCAAGAAGCAGACTGCGAGGGCTGTCATGTGTTGCGAGCTGATAGCGTAGAGGTTAGGCTCAGTGGTCTGTGGTTCAACAGATTGCGGGTTTGATCCCAACTGTGGCCGAGTTGCCTTAAATGTTTTGTTTTTTTTAATCGCTTTTTTATTACATTAGACCATAGGGATTATCATTCTACAGCCTCAACATCTTACTCTGATAATAACAGGCGTATTGTTATACTGTTTTTGTGTGTTGTTATTATTTATTATTATCATTATCATTACATAGTTTCCAGTGATGGGCAGTAGCGCCGCTGCATTATTTATCAAGTAACTTTCCAGTAGTGACGTTATTGTTTTTATCAAGTAGCGACGTAGCGTCCACAAACGCTACAACATCCAGGGCAAAACTAAGTAATGAAACCAGGTTTTCTATTTTTGAAACAACAATTGGAGTTATTCGTTGGACATTCACGCATGGGCCTCCCATGTATAAAAAGAGGAGCTGGCAGCTCCTTTAGTCAGAGACTTACAGTAGAGATATCTGAACATATCTGAGACTGCTTCCCCCTCAATCATTTGAATAAGTTCAGTTCAGAGCTCAGCACTTGCAATTTAATATGCAACATTTATTGCATTTAAAAACATTGCGCAATTTAAAATGATCTCCTTAATCCTTACAAATTGAAAATTTGTGTTATTACCGATGTGACTAGCGGTCATCCAGGAATTGGATATGCCACTGCAGTGCCACAAAATCACGGAGTAACTTCTGCTGCACTAAGATAGTTTTTAAGAATAAATATCTGCACTGGACCAACACTGATGCTGCTTGCAAACGCAAAGGTTCCCACTTGGGACTTTAGTATGTATCAAAAAAATACAGTTAATTCAGCCGATTTTTTTAAGTGGAGAGAGGGGGTCTTTTAAAAAATCCTCCACAATACCTTTAAAATCTTTCTAATTAGTTACTCAGAATCAGGCTCGGACTGGTAATCTGTTATCCCATTTGCCCGGTGGGTTGGTCCTAATTTCAGCATGTGAGGGCCGGCCCTCTTTAAATCATACCGGCCCCAACACTTACTCTCCGGCCGAAGCTCCTACCTGTGACAGCGAAAAACTCAAGGACCTCAAGAAGTAATACAATGTTAACTACCTAATTGATACATGCAGTTTATATAGGCCTTCCTTGTCATGCACATCCTTGAGACGGTTGGCATATGGTGTAATTTTCTATTTCTTCAAACTGTAAAATCCTTGCAACAAACTAAATTATAATAAAACTAAAATGCTTTCTTTAAACCAAGCTACGACGTTCCTCTTATATTTGGCAAATCTATGTTTGAATATTATGCAAAAATATGTTGCGGTGCATGATGGGGTTTTGCATCTAAAGGCTAACCTTTCCCGTCTTACGTGCATTGTTGCCAGGTTGGGATGTTTCCCAATCTGGCAGTCTAGGATGGCTGTCTCTGGGTAAAAAATGTTTTTATTTAGATTTATGGCCTAAGAGATCAATGGACTTTGGTTCAAATTGGGTGAGATTTCGTATATCCAGGAGGTTTATGAAAATATGTTGAGCTGGAAAACGTGAGCCAGTTTGTTTCATATTTGAGACGCACACGTTTGACTGTGCTTCTTTTTTTTTATTTTTGGGGGGGGGCAGTGGGGTCCCCTTAAGTGGGCTGGGAAAAATACCAGGTCCGAAAATCGTTCCCAGTCTGAGCCTGATCAGAATGAATGCATTAAAGTGCTGGCCATTATAAATATACATACTTTTTTTCTTTTTTTACAGTTCTATCCTGACAGCAGCGCAAGTGGAGAGATCACGAGTTGAATGTCTGTCAGCTGTGGAGATACTCCCATCACCAACTCCTCTGTCTACAGAGATGAGAGGAAAGAAAAAAAACTCACAGCTTTGGGACGGAAACGGCGGCTTCAACAAAAGACACAGTTTGGGTGAAAGTGGACTTTGGTCTGGTTCCTTTGAACGCAGCGGTACAGCAAAGGTTTCACTCCAGCAGGTCTCTTCTGTTCCCATCAGCCACTTGAAAAACTCAGCACACAGACTTTGTAGAATCTTACCTTAATGTCCCTTATGTGAGAAACAGAAATTATTTATAGTTAATTAATTGTATTAAAGCGTTTGTTGTTGACATGTGGCCAGGTTGTTCAGATGAGCTCTCAAATCAGAGTTGTAGTTTCTTTTTGGTCATAGATTCAACATTAAACCTCGATTCAATAGGGAAAGTTTGAGAATCAAGACTCTCCTGTTTTCTTTTTGGTTTATTTTTTAATAATAAATAATCATCAAAATAACTGTCTTTATTTTTTGTGCCATTTTTATGATGAAGTTCTTTACAAGTGTTATGGTTAGTAAAGTGAAAAGCATGTGCTGCAGAAACTACTTATAAAGTAACCTTTTAATTAAAAAACAGCCAGATGCCACTATGTGAATTGAAAGCTCAATTTGTCGACTATTTAGAAAAATTCTTTGAGATAGGGCCAAGGATGAGGGAGGTCTTGTTGGTCTCCATCTCCCAATACATTCTCGCCTTTGTCCGACCTTTCAGACATTTCGACATCTTTTTCTGAATCCAACATTGTAGCATGGCATAGACAATTCACGTTTGCAGTTTGAAGAACACCTGCTTGCTTCTGATGATTTCCTTTAGCTAACCAATGAGTGTTTGCGTTATATGACTCGTCCAGTTACACTAGTTTTGACGTGAAATAAATATTCATAACTATTAAGCCGAAGCCAAGAGTAACGAGTAACGTTTGTTTTAAAAATGTAAAGAATAGAAAGTACAGATACTTGTGTGAAAATGTAATGGGTAGAGGTCAGAAGTAGGAAGAAAAATAAGTAATGGAATAAAGTATAGATACCTGAAAAGTGTACTTAAGTGCAGTAACAAAGTATTTGTACTTTGTTACTTGACACCTCTGATCATAACCTTTATTAACCTAAACATGCCGAAAACAGCTTGCTGAAATTCAATTAAAAGCAAACGTCATAAGTTAAAAGTAAGTGAATTTTAGTGACTTTGAAGGTAGCCTGGCTGTTGGTGTCAGATTTATTGCTGTATTTTAAAAACTCAGTCTCCTGGGATTTCCCCTTAGAGCCATTTGTTTATGGTTTAAAAGGAATGCAGTAAAAAATCAAATCTACAGGGAGTGAGTATTGTGTTGGAAAAATACTTTGCAGACATAAGAAGGACAATGGATGGAGTGGTTTGAGATGCTAACAGGAACTCAAATAATGATCCCCTTGTTTTAGCCAAGGTATGCAAACCACCACTCCTGGGGGACATTCCTGTCCCCAAAAACATGAATCTAAGACTTAAAGTTTACACAGGTCACTGTAATTGTTGCTGACCATGTCAATGCTTTATATCCACAGTGTGCCCATCTTCTGATTTCTTCTTCTAGCAGGATGATACAGGTCAAATCAAAACATTCAGACAATCTCAAACCAGTTTGTTGAAGACAGCAGTTCAATAACTACACTCCAAAGGCCTGTGCAGGAACTGGATCTTATTCCAATAAGGGACCTTTGGGATTTAGTGAACTGAAATTATACAGTTGCTGAAAAATCTGTAACAACATCTGAAGAGAACAGGCGTTTTAACGTGCGTGTGCTATATTTAGTTTTTCAGAATTGTACAATACAACTGCAGTACCCAGAAGACACAGCAGATGGCAGCATAATGGCTTCTCCATTAATAACCATTGAACAAAAAACTTCATATTTCAACAACATCCATATGACATTAACATGTTAGTATGGTACAAATCCCTGTTGAATGTTTTTGACACTTTAAAGACAAAAGAGGGTTAAAATCTAGTTGTGTGATCATAATTTGTGTCTTATGAAGTTGCCCTTTCTCCCTGGTATTCAAACAGATGTATTTATAATTAGATAAAAGTTTTTAGATTTTTTTTTCTAAAAAGAAAAATAATAAAGATTTCATTAAATTCAAATAAATTTTTTATTGAAGCGCTTTTGTTATTTTTCTTAATATATTTGGGCAAGTTGGCGTTTCTTGTTATTACATTGACATTCATTTTTGTCATCAAAATATTAATATTTTTTGAATGTTACAAAGGTGATAAGGTCTTGTCCTGTTTCCAATAACACTATTGGCTTGAAATTTTGATTTTTAAGGTCAGAAAACAAAGTAGATACATAGATGCTACAAAATCACGGAGTAACTTCTGCTGCACTAAGATAGTTTTTAAGAATAAATATCTGCACTGGACCAACACTGATGCTGCTTGAATACGCAAAGGTTCCCACTTGGGACTTTAGTATGTATCAAAAAAATGCAGTTAATTGAGTCAATTTTTTAAACACATTAAAGGCATAGAGGGCGATATTTTATTTCCTTGTGGATCATCTACATAAGTGGTCCTCCTAAATGTCCATAATTCTGGTGATATGTTTACATAAGGCCATCCTACATTCTCGACCCGTTAGCTATCTTTTTGCTCACATGCGTACTTTCAGTCGCATATGTGGGGTGAGGTACGGTTTCAGTCATTGAAGCTCACCTTTCTCACTGCAGTTCTTTGAAAATTGCAGAGGGTCGTAAGAGAAAAAGTGTCTATGAAGTGTATGAGAATAAAAGGAAGGCCTCAGAAGGGGCAGATATATCCCAGAATGCTTTGCATGGAGAGCTCTCCTTGAATATTTAGAAAATTCAATACTTGAGTAGATGTTTGACCGAGTAACGTTGAATTGTAGTTAAATAAGATTAGAGTATAAGTAGCAATACTTTACTCAACTACTACTGTTTAGCACTTAATCCACAACTGGACATATGCAGTGGAGATTATTTTACTCCAAAGATCTGAATGAGTGTGTACACTGGAAAAAGCTATCTAGAAATTAGTCAACATTTCTTAAATTAAGTGTATTTACCCTTCATTTGAGCAGGTAAATAAGAGGATTTTCCAATGGAATGAGATTTCTTTACTCTCAAAATAAGATAATTAGATAATATGCACTTTAAATAAGACAATGCAATTTTTATTTCTTTTGTATGCAAATGATCTTATTCTGTGGGCAAAGTATCTCACTTACCTCCTCAAATTAAGAAAAAATGCACTTATTTTAAGAAAAAATGACTAATCTAGATTTCGATGTTCTTCCAGTGTACATGACTGCAAAATGGATTGGAAAAAAACCAACTCTCCTTCGGATTGAAATTTCTTTCTAAATTCAGATTTATTGTCAAATATTTCAGTAGAAAAGCTTAGAAAGCGGCCAGTGAGCTTTAAAACTCGCTCCTTCGCCTTATTAAATGCAGCTTTGACTGAACTCACCTTTAGGTCAGGATGAAACTATAATAATGCAGAAAAACAGGCTTTGCTAATTAGCTGGTGCAATTAGCCACTTCTTCCTAATTCTTCTCACGCACGCACGCGCGCGTGCGCACGCGCGTCCGCTGCCATGGAAACGGAGGCCTCTGAACGTCGCCACCATCTTCAACCTTTACTTTCTAAACTTGAGCTGGAAGCTTGACTTGCTGCAGTCTGTGGTTTGGTTTTTACTAACCTGCCAAAGATGTGCTTCACACCGATGATGAACAGGTTGCAGGATCGGCTGGAAGGTTAATGTCACTATTTTACTATGTTCATTCAAAAAATGTTACTTGATTAAATGATTATGTTGAAGTTTTTCCATGAAGTTGTGACGGCTAGCTTAGCATCTAGCATCTTTGACATCTCAGAGATTAAATGTGTTTTTAGTTGCCTGAATTTGTCAGGAATGTTAACAGCCATTTAATTATTTGAAAAAAACTATTTTTATTTCAGAGAAACACCTTTGTTGAATTTTATGTGAAATGTTTGAAAACTAGATTAAGCTAGGTCTGTTTAAAAAAAAATGCCCTGAAAATATGTTAGCTCTATATGGAAATGTTGGTGAAAATACATTAAATAAAGAAATTAAACAAAGAGACATTTGAAGGACATTTAACATAATATATTATCAAGCCAAACTGTTTATTTTCCTATTTAATATAAAGTAGTATTTTGAAAGTTGACTGAATTTTAGCTGAAAAAAAAGAAGAGTTGAAGATATTCAAGTTGTTTAGTTTAGTAAATGTGTTTATGAAATGATCCGTTTTTAACCAGTGTTTTTTTATACCAAAAAGCTTTTTAAGGGATATTATGTATTAAATTGATTTTCATTGATCGGAAATGGGAGGAATGATAACAGAGATGCAATGATGTAAAACAGAAACAAAGTTTGGTTTGAGAGAATAATCTATGGTGAATTTAAAGTGGAAATGGATGAAAAAATAGAAAATAAGTTATTTTAGGATAAAATAGATTCATTGAATATATTGGAATTAGAAAAGGAAGGCCTTTTTTAAAACATGCTGTAGTAAAAATATTGGTCTCCATGGTTACCTTAGTTGAATGCATTAAACCGCTTTAGGACTTTTTCAGGTGGCACAAGGTGATTTGGAAATCATGTTTTTAAAGGCAACTACTAAGCAACAAACTAACACTATTAATTTTAATAAAACCCTAAACATGATCATTTGTTTGTTTTTAGATTTTGTTTCCTAAAACAAAAATCAGGTCCTTTACATTTTTTGGCTGTAACATGTTTAGAAATTGACTGAGTTTATAATAAGGATAAAGAAATAAAAGAAAAAATGTTTAATTAAGAGTTCAGAAAGAAGGATGATATGTTTATTTTCCAGTGAGGAGGTAGAATTAAAACATGAGTTTAGAACAATATATTATTTAAAGGTTTTCCTGCAGCTCTTGTTTGGATCTTCAGGTGAAAGTAAATCATTTAATCCCATCTGTCATCAGTAATAACAGTTTGTTCATAGAGGACTCTATCATTTGCTAAACATTTAACACTGGATGGTTTCTTCTGAACCATGAAATGTTCTGTGTAGGATCCCCTTTCTTTTAGAAAAAGAAAAATGTTCTAAACAGTTTGGCATTAAGTTTGCTAATGTCCATTTCTGCTCTGAGCTTTCTATGTGTGTTAATTAAGGTCTTTATTTCTACTCTAGGATGCACTGAGGAAGGGTCTGATAAGCTGAGAATCTGATTCTGAGAAATTATAGATCTCAACTTTAAAGCTTGATGTTATTAAGCCTTTATTTCTCTTAATAAGGATAATTTTCTGCTTATAGTAAATTAACTTCAAAGATTTATGATTATATTATATAAGTCAGCCAATGAAACTTTTTTCTGGTGATATATCTAATAGTTCAAAACTATTTCTAATTTGGTAGTCTGTGTTTAATGAAAAACGTTTTTTACTGACAGCTTCAAATGTTCTTTAATCTGAACTAATCTAAATGTCTGTAGCTCCCAAAGGAGGATGTGTGCCCCCTAGTGGGAGCACAGTTTAATAGCAGGGGACAGGGCAACACAATCATATACACACATATATACATATATATTAATATTTTTATTTTAACACTAACCAAACCGTTAGCATTGTTTATATGTCTTATTGATTAGATCTACTTAACCTGAAAAACTCACACAGGCACATCCAGCAACGTTAAATAAAGCATTTAGGTTTTTTTCATTTAATTTTCCTTAATTAATGTTCCTGGTCTAATGGTTTTTTTCCCTCACAGTTCCAGACGTCGCGCTTCCTGCTGATCCGGACCCGGAGCCCTGGTTCTGGATAGAGGATCAAGGTGATGAATATGTTTTTCATATTGTCACAGAACCGTTCCCCGTTTACAATGAGGAGATAGAAGTAGAAGAAATAGTGGTTGACTATGAGGAGGTAGAAGTGGAAGGAGTAGTTGTGGACGAGTATGAGCAGGCGGAGATGTGGTCTTTTGAGGGGGAACATGTTGATTTTGATGAAGTCCGATCTTTTTCTGGTGATGACCACCTTCCCCCACATCTTCGGTTCACCCAGAGGATTCCCCCCGACTTCAGACTCCCATGGAACCACGAAGAGCCAGAAGAGTGCCAAGAAGACCG
This sequence comes from Cyprinodon diabolis, assembly GCA_030533445.1. Taxonomy (NCBI): domain Eukaryota; kingdom Metazoa; phylum Chordata; class Actinopteri; order Cyprinodontiformes; family Cyprinodontidae; genus Cyprinodon; species Cyprinodon diabolis. Next base: position 37,406,625 of record CM060076.1, read on the forward strand.
CGTGTCCAGGAGGAGGAGAAGAGAGGAAGACGATGAAGAGGAGCTGCCCTGGAAGAGGCTTTGTCATGACAGGGATGTTTAAGAAGAGGACTTCTGGCAGGATCTGGCAGGTCTAGGGATGCCTTAGGTAGCGTCTTGCACCGTGGCTTTTATTTACCCCGCTGCTAGATTTTGATTTAAGTTTTAGATGTTAGAAATTTCGTTTAGCGCTGACATCTGAGCAGGCACTGAGGACATGACAACCATTTAAAAAAGGTGTGGAACATGAGAGCTGGCTAAGGCAGACATAATCTAGCATGCTCTACATCTGATGTCAGAGCTGGACAGTCTGCCAGCTAACAGAAGGCAACACAAACAAAGGATTGATAAAAGAACAAGGTTTGAAAAGAAGAAGCACAGCATGGAGGCAAATGAACACAAAATAAAAACACCAAAAGACAAAAAATGAATCTTGGTTGAAAACAAATGAACCACAAGGAGGCAAACCAATCCAAGGAGCAGCTGGACATCACTGCTGAGGACAACGCAGGAGGTCAAAGAAAAATCTTTAAGGTCTAAAAATGGAGTTGAGGTCACCTAAAGCTCTATAGGCAGAGGGCCAAGGCTGTAGTGGAGACAGATTATCTAGAGTAGGACGATGCTGCTGGGGAAAACTGGATCTAAAATGGAACAGTGGCACAGCTTGTGGTGGTCATCAGTGGAACTGGTCCTGGGATGTTGGTGAGAAGGTAAAGAGACGATGCTTGGAGGGACAAACTGATTTCAGAGCAGTTTGAGACAAAGGACAGGACTGATGTAGGGATTTGGGTTGTGAGAGGAGCTGACTGTTAGAAACAGCTTTCAGATGCGACTTGGTCTACTTCTAGATGTTCCTCTGGTCAGTTAGTTTTCAGGCCTACTTTGAGGGAAAAGAATCCTCTGCAGAAATATTCTCCATATCATCTAGGCCTGTTCTGACCGCAGTGGATCTCTTCTGTGTTTTTTGAATCCCATGTTGGACCGAGCCTCTCCAAGCTTTGGGCCATCAGAAGATGCTGATGAGATCTGCAGCGACCAAACCAGAGGAGCATCATCTGGGCTGCTGACCTTTACAAAGAGTGAGAGCACGTTCATTAAGGAGCAACAATAATCCATCTTTTAAACAGAAAGTTAACATCAGCTCTCCAGAGGAACTCCATCTGAAGTTAAGTTATTTTCTCTGTGATATCTCTGTATCTAAGTAACTCTGACTACTTTAAAACATAGCAGCTTCTGCTGTACTTTTCTACTGAGCACTTGTCAGTTTCAGACGGTTTTATTTTTGATAGCAAGGAGTAGCTAGCCTAGGCTAGCGCTAGCATAGCATTGCTATGGCTTCTCTCTCTCCCTCCCTTGACTCTTTTCCAACTCTTCCTTCTTCCTCTCCTCTCTCCTGCTCTCTGTGTCAGATGTTCAGTTATTCCTCTGCCTCCTTTAGTGATAATGGGATGTGTAATAAGTGTAGTATTTTTGTAGCTTTGGAGGCGAGGGTGTCAGAGTTAGAATCCAGGCTTCAGGCTGTTGAACATCCAGGAGTTAAAGTAGGCCCCCCACCTAGCTGTCCTCCAAAAGTGCCTGAGCAGCCAGGCGATTGGGTAACTGTACGCAAAAAGCGTAGTCGTGGATCTCTGCCCACTGGTCACCACCAACCCGTTCACGTTTCTAACCGGTTTTCCCCACTCAGTGACACACCCACTGAGAAGCCCACTCTGGTGATTGGCAGCTCCATAGTCAGAAACGTGGCATTAGAGACACCAGGGACCATAGTCAAATGTTTGCCGGGGGCCAGAACGGGCGACATCAAATCCTACCTGAAACTACTGGCTAAGGATAAGGTTAAATACAGTAAGATTGTTATTCACGCTGGTGGTAATGACACCCGGTTACGCCGATCGGAGGTCACTGAAATTAGTGTTGCTTCGGTGTGTAAGTTTGCCAAAAAAATGTCGGACTCCGTAATTTTCTCTGGTCCCCTCCCTGATCTGACCAGTGATGACATGTTTAGCCGCATGTCGTCATTCAACCGCTGGTTGTCTAGGTGGTGTCCTGAAAACAACGTGGGCTACATTAATAATTGGCAATCCTTTTGGTGAAAGCCTGGTCTGATTCGGAGAGACGGCATCCATCCCACTTTGGATGGTGCAGCTCTTCTTTCTAGGAATCTGGCGACATTTATTAGTCCTCCAAAACCCTGACCACCCAGGGTGCAGACCAGGAAGCAGAGTTGTAGTTAAACACACATCTCTGCAGCTTCTCTACTGTTACCCACTCTTTACTCCATCCAGACAGTGTCTTGCCCATGACCAAAATCTAATAAATTAGCAAAGATTCCCAAAGGAGTAAATCATGATAATCTAATTAAAATCAAAATAACTCCAATTGGGGGAAAAGTTACAACAATTAAATGCGGTCTGTTTAACATAAGATCGCTTTCCTCTAAAAGTCTGCTAGTTAATGACTTGATTTGTGATAATCACATTGACTTGTTTTGCCTTACAGAAACCTGGCTGCAGCAAGAGGATTATGTGAGCATAAATGAGGCAACTCCTTCAAGCTATTTAAATTTTCACATACCCAGAAGTTCTGGGCGAGGAGGAGGAGTAGCAACAATCTTCCAGTCTGACTTACTGATTACTCCCAAAACAGTTAATACCTACAACTCTTTTGAACATTTAACCCTTAATTTCCCTCATCCAAATTTCAAGGCAAGAAAACCTCTTCTTTTTGTAACTTTGTATCGTCCACCAGGTCCTTACTCTGAATTTTTAGATGAGTTTTCAGAGTTCCTTTCTGATTTGGTATTAAATACTGACAGGGTCATCATAGTGGGAGATTTTAACATCCATGCTGACATTGAAGGCGATAGCTTAAGAGCAGCCTTTAATGCTATCTTAGACACTATTGGCTTTGTTCAAAATGTGAATAGTCCCACACATTCTCATCTTCATACTTTGGATCTTGTGCTGACATACGGCATAGAATGTGAAGAAATAACAGTATTTCCTCACAACCCTGTCCTCTCTGACCACTTTCTAATAACCTACAGGGTTACTTTAGCAGAGTTCTCCTCCCCCAAAAGAAGGTTCAATTTTAGTAGATCTTTATCAGATAGTGCAGTTATAAATTTTAAAGAATCTGCTTCACTTTCTCTATCCTCTGTGTCGCTGAGCAGTGCTGCAGAGTGCAAAAGCATAGCTTATTCCCCTTCACAGGTTGATGATTTTGTTGATGGGGTTGCTAGTTCTCTGCATACTGCCTTAGACAACGCAGCTCCCTTGAAAATGAAAACAGTTAAAAATAGAAAGCTTGCTCCTTGGTTTAATGCAGAGCTGCGTACTTTGAAGCAAAATGCTAGGAAACTGGAGAGAAAATATCGCTCCACAGGCCTGCGGGAGTCCTTCCTAGTCTGGAAAAATGGTTTACTGCTGTATAAGAGGACCCTTTGTAAAGCAAGAGCAGCATGCTTCTCCTCATTAATAGAGGAGAATAAGAATAATCCTAGATTTCTTTTTAATACAGTTGCCAAACTCACCCAGAGCCATAGCTCTGTTGAACCGTCCATCCCACCTGCTCTTAGCAGCAATGATTTTATGGGATTCTTTATAAATAAGATTGATCTTATTAAAAATAAGATCATAAGCACTCCTCCATCCGCGATTGTACCTGAGGTAGTCATGGAATCTGAACCGGGTTTAGACTGCTTTGATCCAGTTGAACTTTCTGAATTAGCAAAATTATTGTCTTCATCTAAGCCTTCAACTTGTATGTTAGATCCAGTTCCAACCAGGTTATTTAAGGAGGTATTCCCTTTGATCTCCTCCTCCATTTTAGATGTGATTAATCTATCTCTGTTACAGGGATATGTACCTAAAGCTTTTAAGGTTGCTGTAATTAAACCTCTGCTTAAGAAACCGTCTCTTGACCCAGATGACTTGGTTAATTATAGACCTATATCCAATCTTCCTTTCTTATCCAAAATTCTTGAGAAAGTAGTTGCCAAACAAGTTTGCGATCACTTACACCATAATGAACTTTTTGAAGAGTTTCAGTCTGGCTTTAGAGCTCATCATAGCACTGAAACAGCTCTGGTGAAAGTCACTAATGATATTCTTATGGCCTCAGATAATGGACTTGTATCTGTGCTCGTCCTGTTGGATCTTAGTGCTGCATTTGATACAGTTGACCATAATATTCTTTTAGAAAGACTTGAATATTTTGTTGGAATTAAAGGAACAGCACTAGACTGGTTTAAATCTTATTTATTTGATCGAATTCAGTTTGTTCATGTTAATGATAGATCTTCAACACGCTCAAAGGTTACCTGTGGAGTACCACAGGGATCAGTGCTAGGACCAATTCTCTTTACTTTATACATGCTACCAATCGGTTGAATTATTAGACAGCATGGGATTAATTTTCACTGTTATGCTGATGATACCCAGCTATATCTGTCTATAAATCCAGATGAAGCTAACCCATTACATAGATTACAGGCATGTCTTGAAGACATAAAAACCTGGATGACTCTTAACTTTCTGCTTCTGAATGCAGACAAAACAGAAGTTATAGTCTTTGGACCAGAGTCTCTGAAAAAGAAGCTGATTAGCCAGTCACTTCATTTGGATGGGATTAAACTGATTTCAGATAATAAAGTAAAAAATCTTGGTGTTAATTTTGATCAGGACCTGTCATTTAAATCCCATATCAAAGAGGTTTCTAGAATTTCCTTCTTTCATCTGAGGAACATTGCAAAAATTAGAAATCTCCTGTCCAGGGGTGATGCTGAGAAACTAGTCCATGCATTTGTTACTTCAAGGCTGGACTATTGTAATTCTTTACTATCAGGAAGTCCACAAACTGTAGTTAAAAGCCTTCAGCTGATCCAAAATGCTGCAGCCAGAGTTCTGATGAAAATTAAAAAGAGAGATCATATCTCTCCTATCCTGGCTTCTCTTCATTGTCTTCCTGTTAAATCAAGAATTGAATTTAAAATCCTCCTTCTCACATATAAAGCCTTAAATGGCCAAGCTCCATCTTATATCAGAGATCTGATTGTTCCTTATGTTCCTAACAGAGCACTTCGCTCTCAATCTGCAGGTTTACTAGTGGTTCCTAGAATTTCTAAAAGTAGAATGGGAGGCAGATCTTTTAGTTATCAGGCTCCCCTCCTGTGGAACCAACTACCAGTTTTAGTCCGTGAGGCAGACACCCTGTCTACTTTTAAGGCTAGGCTTAAAACTTTCCTTTTTGATAAAGCTTATAGTTAGGGTGGCTCAGGTTATCCTGAGCTATCTCTATAGTTATGCTGCTATAGGCTTAGACTTCTGGAGGACATAAGGACCCCCATTTCATCATTCTGCTTCATTCTCTCTCTGTTCTCCTATTCTGCAGAATTTGTTAGTTCAATCTCTAACCTTCTGCTCTCTCTGCTTTTCCTCAGAGTAGCTTTGCCTCGTCTGTTCCTGTTTGGCTGTGACGTCATCCTGGAAAGAAATATCAGCTGTGCTGCTGCCATCAACACCCTTGTTTATAGATGTTGGAGATCGGCCTGTTTTCCAGTGTGGTTCTGTTTCTCTGACCGTGACTGAGTGGATGTGCTCTCTTCATCCTCTGGCATGGGAGCTGCCTTGGAGCTCGTCTGCCTGGCTGTGTGTTTCCTGGACGGGGCCGCCTTTTACAGCTGCTTTTTGTATCTCTGCTTCTGTCTCCTTGAACCCCAGTCGGCCTCGGCAGATGGCCGCTCGCACTGAGCCTGGTTCTGCTGGAGGTTTCTTCCTGTTAAAAGGGAGTTTTTCCTCTCCACTGTCGCTACAAGCATGCTTAGTGTGAGGGATTGTATTTGAGTCAATGAGTCAATGCAATCAACTGGTTTTCCTTAGATAGAAAACTTTGTATCAATTTGACTGTATGATCTGGTGGAACTGTAAAGTGCCTTGAGATGACATGTGTTGTGAATTTGGCGCTATATAAATAAACTGAATTGAATTTAATTGAATTTCAGGTGGCCTCACTTAGTTTTTAATGTATGTTCAGACACTGTGGACGTCCAAAAGCGGAACTTCTGTGAGGAACCAGGACATACAGGATGGTGAGGAGCTTCCCAGTCCCCACCTGAGGACGGCACAGAGAAAGACTGGAACAGAAAACACATGGAGTAAGACTTTATTAACACCACAAACCGACAACTCAAGCTTCCCAGGCCTGATTAAAAGCTAACAGTCACTGAAACACAGAAAGACCAAGATTATGATGAAAACAACATCCTGCCCAGATTTAAACTTGGTTTCCAGGAAATTCATTTGTCTTCTTTTTGCAGGGAAAGCAGGTTGAACATGGAAGCATTGCTTTCATTGATGAAGGAGCTGAAGAAGAGGACGGAGCACAGAGACCGCTAAGGAGGAGAAACATGGCTCCTCTATTTCTCTCCAACATGCTGGAGTCCTGGACTGAAAAACGTTGACGACCCTGCAGCTAAACCATCAGTCAGCTCCACGCAGTAAGAGAAGATAACGAACCTTTATTGCTTCCAGATGTTCATCAGTATTGGTGGAGATATTAAAAACAGATCCAGAACAAACAGATTTAAAAGATACAACAATCCCATCAAGGTGGTCTGACCTTTAATCTTTATCTTTCATCATTAATTGTTCACCTTTGTTTGAATCTCTGTAGCCAAAATTTACCAGAACCAGAAGTTCTGAATTTTGAAACTTTCATTATTTTTCTATATTATGTTTGAAACATTTCTTATTTTATATTTTGAAATCTTAAATAGTTAATAAAAATATGTCAATTCTCAATTCAAAATGTCTTGAATAGCATTACTTCAGACATTTTGAATTGAGAAAGCTCTCTGGATGGAAAACGAAACATCATCAAACTTGGAAAACAAAGTCCAGCTGTTTTGGTTTGAACTTTTCTTTTGAAATATATTTGTAAATTGTTAGATAAACATTTAAACAGAAAAGAAATTTCATAAAGATCATCAAAGGGGAAACGGATTATATAAAATATACGATTTCCCTCTCATAACTTTGGCAAATAATGAGTTAATGTCTCCAAATCCACAGGATTTGTTGTTGATGATGAGAGGAATAAACACAGTTAAAGATTTATAGGTGAATTAATTCCTTCCCATGTTATGGAGGAGGAACGGAATATTCCAGGCAGCTGAAATATCCATTCTCTCCTCTCCTCCTCCCATATGTTTAGGAAATAAACGGCAACTGTTTCCAAATTCTCAAAAAATGTTATGTTTGATAGCATGTAGTATACTAGAAATTTCTTTAATCCAGTAATCTGTCGTATTTTACATTAGAACGGGATTTACCAGAAAGTCTACTCTCTCATCTTTTCTGGAAATCTTAATTTTTGTGTCCTGCTATCAGCCAGTTTCCGTCCTCTTATATCAGCAGTGAAAAATGATAAATACTTCTGACTTTTATTTCTGTCAGGCTTAACTGACAGAAGTTGGAAAAAGACAGATTCTCTTGGCGTTTAAAAAATAACACAAAACAGCTTAAAAGGACCGTGTCTATTTATTTATTTTACAATTTTATAGACAACAGCTGCTGATTAAACTGGATGTTACAACATTGACATGAATGAAAATGGTCCCATCCGCCGTGTTCCCCTCTCTGGCTTCAATGCGCGCTCCCGACACAAGGGAAACAGAATTTTATACAACTCCAGGACAAAGAACGTCTGGAAGTCAGTCAGAGCTTCGCATACCACCCGCTAAAATGCTCTTTTGCCAGGGAAAAATACATAAATAAAAATAAACGGGTCGGGGGTTGGGCGGATATTTTTTTAGTGCGGGCGGGTAGTTGGTGATTTTTTTTTTAATGCATATGTGTTGTTATGGACATCAGAAATGTAATATTAATCAGGCACTGGGGTCACCCTTGTTGTAGCTTAAAGCCCTGTCAGCAGTGTGGGCTTCCCTCCAAAAAGGCCACAGTCAGTGCATACACGTCTGCTGCAGCGTTAATGGCGCTGTTCTGCAGCGCAGCGTACTATAGCCTATTACTTGATGTGTTAACGGGTCGGGTTGCGGGTTAAATATCAACGGGTCGGGTTGGGTTCGGATTTGAATTGAAGATATCCGCGGGTGACGGGTCGGGTTCGGTAGTCATCCTAACGGGTTCGGGCGGGTGCGGGTTGGTAAAACTCGACCCGTGCAGGACTCTACCTGGGACATCAGTCTGTTTAGCAACAGCTAGTGGGGACTTCTTCTGCACAGGAATGCTACAGGCTGCTTTCCTGCACATGCTGCCACTCTCTGGTGAATTCCAGTACTGCACATTTTACTCTGATCAGCTCAGAAGCGAGATCCGGGGCTCTTGGGGAAACATCCGGGGCTGCAGCCCAGGTAGCCACCCCCTAGATCCGCCACTGCATAGTAATACATTAAATACGTTAAATGGACTAAATCTAATACATTTTTTTTGACAAATTGTAACAATCATATTGGTGAAAAAAATAAATGAAGCTTTCGATTGCAACCTGAACAAAAATGGCCTTAAGAAAGCTGGTTGGTGGAACACATGATGTGAAGGACCTGGAGTGTGTTAGGAAAATAGTAATTAGTCCACTCAAGATTTATCTTTGTTCACTCAGCAACTTGCTTTGCGCATTTGAAGTCCGACCGGTTTTAAGCCATAGCCTTGATCTCCACTACAATAAAACAGTTCATAAACAAGTTAATGAATGCCATGTTTTTGATGTTTAAAATGGATATAAAGGAGGCAGAACTGAAATTCTCATTGAAACCACCGGAAACAAAATAAAGTTATTTGGGCAAATTGAAACATTGAAACTATAATTTCATCATCCAAATAAAGTGTGTAAATTAAGCATACAAGTGTAATTAAGGTGTAATCTGGACAAAAATGGCCTCAAGGAAGCGCTCGATACAGTAGGTGAGGAGCAGCAGAGCTGGTTGGAGGAACACAGGAGGGAAGATCTTGATGACCTGGGGTGTGTGAAGGATTAGAGAACCAAATATTTGAGCTAGTGCTTACTCCTTGTCAACTTGTAAAACTTAGATTAGTTGGAAATTGCATTTTTGAATATCAGCAAGCCATACAGTATTTGTTGTGACAGTTTAATTCAGGGTTCTGGCTAAGCTTTGTTAGACTAACTTACAGTCTGTAAAATTAGGTTATAATACAAACAGTAGTACTGAGGCATAAAGAAAGACACGAAGATAATAAAACAGTACATACAGACAAAAAAAATGAAGCATAGCGTCACACAATACTGTTTATTCCCTGGAAAATGGTATAGTTTCATGCTCACTTTGCATTCTTGGAAATTGAATATGTTTAAACCGGCCACTGATGATTCAGATCACTAAAAAGTGGTAGACAGACGTTTAAAAATTGACTTCAAACATTTAATCTCATGAACTTGGGTTTTCACTGCCATCTGCTGTCATATGAGAGTAAGTACAACTTGACGACCATAAGCTTTTTCATATATCTTTTGTCATTTTAAACATGAAACTACCAAAGCACAAGCCAAGTACTAGAACTAAATGTTGAAAGGAAATTAAAAGCTAAATAAAATAAACCAGGTCACTTAATACAGCTGCATTTTTTGTACGCTTTGTATTTATATTCACATGATAATATTTTCAGAATTAATAATATTTCTGTTAAAGATTTCATTTATCTTCTGCACCAAGGGCATAAGTAGGGAGAACAAGCAGAGTGAGTTTTGTGTAATATCAGACTTTATTATTGAAATAAACAGGATTTAGACAGGATCAGAAAGGAAGGTGCATCTTCTTTCTGCCTTTCCCCAATAATCAGGGATCTCCTGGTTGTGTCTGGTACTGCAGTGTTCTTATTGGGTAAAACACCTTTAAATCTAGTGGCTGAGCACCTAAAAGACAACCTCCTGATGATATAATATGCAAAAAACGCCACCAAACGTTATTAACGCCACCGCACGTATTTTACGCGAGCGCGCGTTTTTTTACGTCACCGCGCGTTTCCAGCCAGAACGCGCGGTGACGTAAAAAACGCGCGCTCGCGTAAAATACGGGTTCTTGTCCGTTATTGTACGGACGATTATTGGCCCATTCGGCTTGCCATAGAGAACAGGCGTTTTAACGTGCGTGTGCTATATTTAGTTTTTCAGAACGGTACAATAAAACTGCAGTACTCAGAAGACACAGCAGATGGCAGCATAACAGCTTCTCCATTAATAACCATTGAACAAAAAACTCCTTCATATTTCAACAACATCCATATGACATTAACATGTTAGTATGGTACAAATCCCTGTTGAATGTTTTTGACACTTTGAAGACAAAAGGGGGTTAGCATATAATAAGCATGGTGTGCTATTTTTCATTGTGTATTAGTTTTATGTCATATGATTTAAATATGTGTTGTGCTGTGTTGTAGGATCAAATGGATATCAAAGACATAATTAGAAATTTCCAGATTGACAATCTGGATGTTAATGCCACCATGACAGTCATAGCCAGGAGAAAGATTATTGAGGAGTGCCACAGCAGCCCTCTCCAAGCCCTATTTCGCCTGGCACAAAAGGCCATCGGTGGAGTTTGTGGGGGAGGTGGCAGCGGACTATGGTGGACCCACCAGGGAGTTTTTCCAGTGTGTAAAAATTGCTGAATTACATAGTACATAACCTCTGTTATTTTTTTATGTTGTTTGGAATTTGGTAATTTAATTTTGCACTTTGTATCTTCTTGCTCTATTTGATATTGTGCTGAGAGTTCAACAAGACATACTCACAAAAAAAGGCACAAAAAAATGACTACTTATCTGATCATGTCGGGCCAAATCACCACCATGCAATCCATCAGTTACTTATCATCAAATTTGTTTTGTGGAAGGAAATGTACATGTATGCTAAATCAAACCATGTTCCCTCATTATGTTCTGCAGACTTCTCATGATGGAAGTCTCAGGATCTCTGGGCATCTTTGAGGGCATGCCAGGAAAGATGCTGTTTAGCTACGACCTGCAGGCGTTGCAGGCCCGCAAGTACTATCTTGCAGGCAAGCTGATGGCCTGGTCCGTGATCCACAATGGTTCAGGCCTCCGATGCTTGCTGCCTGCCCTTTACAGGCTGATGTGTGGCCAGCCATGGGACGCTGAATATCTTGACCTGGCGTGTCTGGAGGAGGATGGCCGTGCCTGTATCGAGCAGGTGACCACATTGTCAACTTTTTTGGTGTGATCGAACCTCTACGGAAAAATACATTGTCATAATTAAATTGCTGTTTTCTTGGTTATTTCAATAATGCAGATACTGCATGTGTTTTTGATGAAATAACACTTAGTAGAATGAAAGAAGTACTCTGCTGCCCTTCTTCCTTAATTTATACCCTACCCCACATTCTGACTTGTTACAGATCCAAAGGTGCTCTTCATCAGAGGAGCTGCATGCCCTGAAGTCTAGTCGGGGGACTGGATAGCCGAATGTGGTGTGCCCCGCTATATATAGCGCCACCATTTCGGACCTGCCTAGGGTGTCCCAAGGAATTGTGGCTCACTTCATCTTCCACTGGTAACAATAAGTTATTGTACTACTGATATCCCACTGTATTGGGTTTGAGCCTGCATTCAAGGATCTATAGATGTGATGTTGTCACTCAGGCATTAAATGTTCAAGATAAGTCTATTTAGCCATATCAGCAATAAAAAATCAGCAGCTGGAACGCACCCTCTGCCTCATCTGTCCATTGTAATTGAGCCGACTGGTGTCCTTGACCTGCGGCTTTAATCAGGGCTCTCAGTGGAGCCGTTTTGATGGCATAATCACACACCCACGGTCTGCTGTAACCTGCCATGCCAAGGAAAGACAACATGTGACCAACAGTCCGAGGTTTGGGCATTTGAGTTATGGCTTCCAGTTGGGACGGTGCAATACACCTCTTGTCCCCGCTGAGTTGCCTGCCGAGATACTCCACTGTTTGCTGGCAGAATTGCAATTTTTGTTTACTTACTTTGTGTCCTCCTTCTGCCAAAGCAGTCAACACTGTAATGGAGTCTCTCTCACACTACTCTTTAGGAGCAGAACAAATCAAAATGTCATCAACATACATCAACATTGTAGATGGTATGTCAAGGTGATTTAAGTCATTTGCCACTACACGATTGAAAATTGATGGTGAGTGTAGAAAACCCTGTGGTAATCGTGAATAAGTATATTGTTGGCCTTTGTAGGTGAATGCAAACAAATACTGAGAATCTGGATGGACCGGTACACTGAAAAATGCTGAACACAGATCTATCACAATAAACCATTTGGTACCTGGGGGTATATTACTCAGTAATGTGTGTGGGTCGGGTACTACTGGTATTTATTCTGCTACAATAGCATTAATTAATCTTAGATCATGGACTAGTCTGTAGTCATTACTATTGGGTTTTCTGATGGGGACTTACTGTTGGTTTAAGGACTCCTGCTGTTTCTAATCCTGTTATAATGGGCTGTATTCCTTCTACTGCGTCTCTTTTAAGTGGGTATTGTCTTTGGAAGGGCAATTTAGCATTTGGTTTGATGGTGAATTTGATGGGGTCTGCTGATTTTACTAATCCTACATCTGTTTTACTTTTAGACCATACTTGCTCTGGGACCTGTTCTAATAGGGATTCATGTTCTGCAGCCACTGCCATTTGTCTTTTCCCAGGAACTTTAATGTGTTCTGCTATTACTTCATCAGCTTGTGAGAATGAGATTTTGAAGAACAGTCCATCTTTTGACATGCTAATGCAGTCCCATGCTGTGTCATCCCATTCAGTGACTTGCTTGGCTTTTTGAACCATGGGTCCTAGGTCATGTGACTCATACTTGTCTGCAATCAGTAATGTGACATGTGGTGCTGAATTGGTAACCTGGAACCATTCTGCTACCTCTTTATCAGGAAACGTGACAACAGCTGCAGCTCCTTGTGGTCCGACCACTATGTCAGCATATTGGATGACAGTTGTTTTGTTGTTAATTTCTTCATCCCAGCTTTTTCGTAGTCTTCATGTGTTTTGCCTTTGTCATAAAACATGGTACAATGGAGAGGGAGAAAAGGTTCTTTAGAGTTCTCGTAGTGATTCCTTATCAGGGGTCTCCATGTTTCCCACTCCAGTTGGAGGAAGGAAGTTGGTGATGTGAGTTTCAGCCAAAATACTTGGTCTTCTGGTTCGTGATTTGTTATCTGGGGGGTCTTTTGCAGGCCCAGTGGCATCATGTAGGCTTCATTGTCGTCTATTGCTTCAAAAGAAATTCCATTAGGGGTACATTTGATTTTGGCATTGAGCTGGCACAGCACATCTCTACCCAGTAGATTGATTGGCGTATCTTCTGAGTACAGCAGTGGTGCACACACAGTCTTTTCACCTATGATCATGGGAACTGGCTCAGTCATGGGTATTATTTGGGTCTTCCCAGAGAAACCTACTGTTCAAATCTTTGATGCTGAGAGAGGCAGGCCAATTCCACTTTTTCCTATACAGGAGTAGGCCGCTCCTGTATCAATCATGAAGCGATGATGGCTGTCATATATAGTGACATCAATGGTGGGTTCTGTTTGTGGACGTTGGGTTAATACAGGTAGAATGGCCTCTCCATCAGGTTTCTCTGGGCACCCCTATAGCCAGTACGTGTCTTGTCCCGTTCCATAGGTGGCTGGTCCAGCAGTAGGGGGCTGGGGTCCCATCCATGGGTTAGTGGGGCAGTCCCTTTGCATGTGTCCAACTTGTCCACATCCCCAGCATTGCAGTCTCCCACGCTGTTGTCCCATGTCTGGACCTGCCTGAGGCATCTGCTGGTATTGGCCTTGAGGGGGCCTTCTTGGGGCTCCTTGTGGTCCCCTCCATCTTCCCCTCATGGGTGGCCCCCCTCGTCCCCTTCCGAATGTTGTTTGTTGGGGACCTCCTCCTTGGTTTAGATGCACATGAATAGGAGGAACTGGTTGAGGTTGGGTCTGCTGCGGCAGGGCTCCTCCCACAGGTGGCGCTGCTGGATGTTGCATCTGCTGTGTGGCGGAGGGATTACAGGAGACACTACTGGTGCTTGTACCACTGCCTCCCCTGTTGGTGCACCCTCAGTTGGGGGTGTGGCTGCCACAGTCAGTGCTACTTGATGTTTGGGCTTTTCTTTTTCTTTCTTTGCCTTGGACAATTCCCCGATCTGTAGCTGGGTCAACTTGGTGGCCAGCATCTTGCTCTGGTCCTCAAAGGCCCGTTTTTCGGCCCGATGCATGTTTACATAGTGTATAACATGCTCAGAGAACAGAGGCCAATCCATCTTCATGAGCCCCACAACTCCATCCAGTTTGGCTTGTACTTCCTTGGGCATGGCCTCTCTGATGTAGGTTCTAAACAAGGGGCCAGATGTTTTCAGTTCACTCCCATCACTCCCAGTCTCTGTTTTCCATTTCTGTTGGAACCTGTGCAGAAACTGGGCGGGGCTTTCATCATCCCTTAGGCATTCTTGTTTCAGCTTAGTTGGGTCACTGCAGGTGGGGAATTTGTTCCTCAAGGCTGCCCACACCTCAGGTCTTTTTTTGTTGAATGGTATCTTGTCATACTGGTGTGAGGTCATGACCCTTGGAAGCTTGGCTTCGTCAAACACCTCTCTGGCTGCTGAGTGTCCTGCTGTTTTGATTAGCAGTGCCTTGATGTCTCCAGCTGCCAGATTGATGCCTCCAGTGATTTCTTCCAGCTTTTCTATCCACCTGTCAGCACCATCTGCCAACGGGGTCAGCCTTCCAGCAAGTGTGATCATGTCCATAAATGACCATGGCACATATCTGTCTTCTTGAGGCCCTTTAGACAGCAGGGGAGCCATATAGGCCCCTTCTTGATCTGATTCTGTCTTCTGCTGTCGTGCTTGGTACCTGGTCAGCATTGGGTGAGGGCCGTTTTTTTACTATTTGCAGGTCCACGTCACATTCAGCTGTGAGTGGCTTCCGTCCTTTTGTCACTGGCCTGCTTTTCTCCTTAAACCCCCTATGGAATGGGCTTGTTGACGGCAGCACGTCTAAGCCTTCATCCTCCATCTCACCATGCGGCCAGTCAGCCCCATCACTCCCTATTAGGGCTTCCTCCTCACTTCCCCTCTCTTCTCCCTCTTTTATTTTTGCTTCTTCAATCAGGGTCCTAGTCCGTGGACTTGCCCGGTCTGGGTAGTCATCCTGGGCCTCTAGTATAAGCTGCTCCGTTTCCATTCTTTTCCGTTTTTCTAATTCTTCGTCTCGCCTTTTCTTTTCCTCCTTTTGTTTTTTCAATGTCTCTTTTAAATTCTTTAGTTGTCTCATTTGTGCTTCTTCTTCCAACTGTTTCTCTCTGTCGTCCTGGGCTCTGAGTGGCATGTGGGGCCTCTTTGATATGGTGAATGCCTGCGACGTACTGGGGGTAGGGAACGGCTATGGGGAGATTTTCTCCTTGCTTCTGGGGTTCTATCCCAATCGCTGTCTTCACTGCTGTAGTTACACTCTTTCTGCGATGTGTTACTTATTTCTTTTTCTGTTTCTTCCTCTTCTTCTTCTAATACTAATTTGAGTTGTCCTGTAATCTTTCCCTTGCTACCTGATTCTACTACTACTGGGTACTGGCCTGCTATGCTAGGGCGATAGGGTGGTGGCTTATGATCAGTGTAGTCAGGGGCTGTTGGGCTCTTTTGATGTTCAACTTTAAAATATCGCAGGATATCTCTCTGTGCAGCATGTCTCTGTTTTTTATGCAAGTGCATTCGGTCACGTTTCTTTTCTTTATTTCTTAATCTTTCTTCAACTTCGTCACAGCATGAAGGATCAAAGCTGCCCTCTTTAGGCCAATGATTTTTTTCAGATGTCATCTTATGCCATTCTGTCATGCATTTTAGAATTTTGCGCTTATTGGATGGGTGTGTCATTATTACCAGTTTGGCAGGCGTTAGCCCCTCAGTCTGTTTGCTCACATTGGCTCCCATGGCAATCAGCAGTCACCCAACCTTTAGGGTCTGTGCTTATTCACTAACCTTTATAGTTTTTAATTAATTTTTATTTAACCGGTTCTGCTCTTTCCAATACAGATCGGGCTTTCTTAATTTTTAGATCCCCACAATTTGAGTTAGGATCTCTAAAAGAACAGATTTACAATGTTATTTTTGCACTTTCACTATTTATTGATACCTTATAATTTATTTTATATATACTATAATTTGTAATAATATATGTTTATAATATCTTTATCTTATAATGCTTACAACCTTTGTTAATCTTATTTTGGGACTTTGTTAATTTATTTCATTCTCTTAACTGTGTTTTTCAGTTACCAATTCTGTTTTCCAATCCTTATTAATTTTCAGGTTATTCTTTTTAACTATATTTTGTAATAATTATTTTCTGTTAATTTATTATTATATTTTAAGTCTTATCAATATTATAGTCTTTATTATTATTATCTTTGTTTACCCCTTATTCCCCTTTAGTTACTTAATTCTTTCACTCTGCACACTAACAAAGACACACAAAACACACTAACAAAGACACACAAGACAAATGATTATATATATATATATCTACAGTGCACTTTTACTCTTCCTCACTGTCTCCTACAGTGGCATACGCGTTTTCCCTGCTGTCTGGACCTACTCAGATAACTGAAAATAGGTAACGTTCCCGGTAGAGCGGTACTATTTCTCCGGTTATCGCTTAATCGGTAATACTCTGGCTATCCCTTAGCCTGGCTGTCACTTAGCCTCTCAATACCTTAATACCTAATACAACACAAATTCTGGCTATCGCTTAGCCTTTCAATACCCAAATCAATACAAGCTGGTTCATGGAGCACGCTGACTATCTTAGTCACCAATACCCTCACGTTTATGGCTTCCACAGGCTATGTCAAACGCTTTGACCAATCTGTCCCTTTTCCAATCATCCGTTCAGAACATCACGTGTTAAGCTTAACTTATTCACAAAATAATTCCAACACTAAACAGTTCAAATACAGAATAATACAAACATTAATAACACTTAAACCATGCATTCACATATACTCATACATACCTGGACCCTTCCTCAGCTTAGTCTGCCTTTTGTATATTCTTATAAAAATGCTTATCAAATTTGGACAACAGTTACTAAATTTGGAATACTAGGTTCTTTTTAGGAGAGCCTGATGGCGCCTGACACCCACAAGCAGTCGCCGGAGGCTGGTTCCCCACTAATTTAGAAAATTATAACAAATTTGCTCACCTGTAACCGGTGATTTTCTTGGCCCGTTTGGGTTTCCTCGCCTCCGACCAGTGCCTGCAGGTTGATCCGACGCCTGGAGCTTTCTTCTCCTGGCTGGCTCGCCAAAATGTCGTTGGAAAATCTCTTTAACGACTTAAAATTGGAGCTAAGTTTAGTAAAAATTCAAAGTTCTTAAAAGGCAGAAAAGTCTTCAAACAATGATCCAAAAAATCAGGCAGAAGCAGCTGAAGTCCAGGTCCAATGTGATTTATTGCAAAATACAAAGAATCACACACGAGTTGACCGCCGGCGTGCAACTGAACAAATGATGAAAATGGCCCTCTTTTATACACTCCTTGGGCTTGTGGGGCTCCTCCCCCAAGCCCTCTCCTTTTTTCTTTATTCTAGGTACTTTTCTTCGGGTAAAACTAATTATTTTTACCTTACCGGTGGAAAACCCCTTTCAAAGCATATTTTTTATATATTTAATCAACAGTCTTTGTTACAGGTTATGGTGACATTTCTTTGCAAATCATGATGACATATATTGTCATTAAATCAAAAACACATCATTTCTTTAACTATTAATCTTTCAATACAAGCTTTTATCCAATGTAACTTATGATTATAACATTTCTTTGAGAACAGTCTTACAGGTCATGATGACATTTGGTGCACTTAAATCAGAAACATATGACACTTTCAATCAATAATATGTCAAAACTAAACCTTTCTTCTAATGTGATCTAAGATTATAATATTACTTCAAACCAGTTCAGCATAACCCTGGTGTTCCATTTCCAAGTAAAACATCAACCTTTCTGTGACCAATGCTGCACAGTGTGTTTTGAAGATGACAATTCAATTCATCACAATTGGTTTAGCTGAGTTTAGCTGAGCTGTGCAACCTTGAGATGACAAATAACTCATTTTTAATGAGTGTGCCACTTTCACTACAAAGGCTTCTTTTGACTGGATTCCAAACTTCAAAAGGCCAGGTGCAGAATCATACACACACTGCTTCTCTATTTCTCCCTTTGGCCTCTATAAATGTATTTATGAAAGCAACTCTTTAAACATTTATTAAGCATTTAATTCTATTTTATTCTAATCATTGGTGCAGATTAACACACTACAAGCTTTAATGTCAATTCTTCAGATTCACCAGACAAAAAGGACTCGAGAGGACGTTCGTTTCTCATTCACCAGCAGTGAAACCGATAAAGTACACAGGCACAACAGATAAGATCAGTTCCTAATACTAAAATTTAAACATTCAATTTCACAATAAAATATAAAATGTACAATAATATAAAACATGCAATACTTATGCTAGTGCAAAAAGGCAGATGGTAATGGCAGCAGAAAAATTATTATTACCAATTATGTAAGATATAGCATTTGTAACAGTAACAGTGCAAAAGAACAGTAAATAAATATAGTATTAAGCATTTGTAACAGTAACAGTGCAAAAGAACAGTAAATAAATATAGTATTAATAGTAGCGCAGGAGTTTGTCCAGAGTGATTTTTTTTTTGAGGGGGGCTCAGCTTCCAGACAGCTTGGTGGATGAAACTTTCTGTGAATCTGGTAGAGCGGGCAAGAGCCTGAATAGACAGTCTCTGAAAACACACACGCACAAAGACTGTCTGTCTGTCTCTCTCTCTCTCTCTTTCATGCACGCACATGTCCTGCTTTAATCCAGCTTCTGACGAATGGAAATGGGTTGAATTTGCCTAGAGGAGGTGCGTTGAGGTCCACAAACAGGAGTGAAAACCTGCTGTCTTTACGCAATCTGTTCCGCGTTGCCCGTGTTATTAACTGCGGAAAAGCACATGGCTAATTTGCATACAGGAACAGGATTGGCTGGCTCCACTTCCCAAAAAACAGAGCATATTTGTGAATAAAGGTTTTGCATTTTAATACTGGACATGTTGAGCTTAAAAACATTTTAGTGACCATTAACAACAAAAAACTAATTTATGTCCTGCCCTCACTCTTTGCTTAGCAGGTATATAACCATCATTTCCAATAACCACACCGTAAGCCTTTTCTTTGGATTTATTGGCTGGTATGGATGAATGAATGAATGGTAAACCGGCAACAAAGAAATAATGTGCATAAGTCTTTGTGTAAACAGGCACAATTCCAAATAAATAGGCACAATTCTCCTAAATAATAAACTGAACATATTCCCTGAATATGCACAGAAACGAATAATGACATAAACAACATGTTAACATTAGCGGCTAGTTAGCGCGTATGCTAGCGTCTTTTTAAACTTCTCTTCTCGGTGACCTTTCTTGCATAAACCTCCAAACACAACATGAAACATAGTACTATATGTACATAAACGAAATACACCCTTCACATCAAATTACATGCTGTACTGGCCAAAAACGCAGCACAGTGAGAACAGATTCAGCTATGCAGTGTTTACTCTTTAAACAGGAAGACACCAACTGCTCAACTTCCGGTGCTTTCAAAATAAGACTATATCAAATATTATACATAAGAAAGCTTATAGTATATAACTTAGAAACAATACGCAAACATGAGCAATGGCTTCCTAAGGAGCCAGAACATTTTATTTATTTATTTTTATTTAAAATGTTTTAAAATGTAAGACCCCCCTTAAATTTTGATTTTGAGGCTTTCAGGGGGTCTCATGGGTTAATCGGGGGGGTCGAGCCCCCCCGGACCCCCCCGTATTTCGCACTGATTATATTCTCATAAAAAAAAATAAATAAATGGGCTTGGTTGGAGACAAAACAGAATATAAAGGGAAAAGTCGGACTGCCTCTGCCGGATTCGAACCTGCAACGAAGCAAAAGATTTGCATTGAAGGCGGTCACTTAAACCACCACACCAACTCTTGGCAGTGATCATTGGTGGAACATTCCGACTAATACCTGTAAATACAAAACATTAGTTGACAATGCATGTTGATGCAAAACGTTTTTACATGAAAATAGGCATGGAATGGATTCAAAATAACAGCAAAGTGTATGTAGTGGATATATTCCTAATATTAAGGCTTTGTGAAACGGCAATGCAGTGAATTTTGGGAATGCTGCAACATTGAGCTTTGTGCAGAGTTTTCCACAAAGCATCATTATCATATTAGGAAAACGCGCGTTAAATACGCGCGTTTTGACTGACACAACGCGCGTTTTAAACGCGAGTCTTGCGGTACTATCATGTCACGCGTAAAAGGCGCCGCTTGTTGGTAAAAGACGGCATAAAAAGCGGCGTAATCTCGGGAGAATGCGCGTTTGTTGCGGGTTAATTTCAATCTTAACGCGATAATTCAATGCGAAAAGTGACCTACGTGGCTTGCCATAGCTCTCAACATTTTGCAAGAGTTTGGAATGCACCTATAACATTAAAGGTTTAACCAAAACTGTTAATTTAAAAAACAAAATCTGACTTAATAAGCAGTTGTAATATGCATATCTTCAAAAAATGCTAGGCTTTTAACTTTTTGTTTTCTCCTTAACATCTACCTTCTTTACAAGAACAAGATGGTCAGAAGGAGGATCCACAGCAGCTGACCGTTGGCAAAATCCTGCAGTGGATAACATGACAAGCACACAAGCCATTGCTGCCCAGTGATAAGAAGGACTTCTTCATTTCTGTTAAATGTTACCATGACTGTGACTCAAGTCATACCATTTGTTTTCCTGTTGTTAGTGCCTGTAGCCGCACAATCACATTTCCAGTGGTACATCTTACAACCCTGAATGACTTTAAAGAAAATATGATAGCAGCCGTGACTCACGGACAATCATTTAGCCTCGTCTGAGTGATTTTGCTTTTTGTTAGTTAAATGTGCTGTTCTGTTGGAACTTACATGCCAAACCACAGTGGCCAATGTTTCTTAGTGAAATCCTTAAAGTTCTGTCAGTTTGATAAGTAAACACTTTCCAGGACTTTATTTACCAGAGTTTTATAAAAACATTTGTGTAAGTTATATTCAGCTGTATGAGTTACAAGAAATTCAGCTCAAGGCATGAACGTTTTTAAACTTTCAGTGTTTTTATAAAGGAATTTGACAGTTTTTTTCTAAACAAATAAAAACTGAATTATTGTTACATATCTTCTGATTTATTTATTCAAACACAATAATTAAAGTTTTTCATCAACAATCATAACGACACACAGCTCCATGAACTAAACTTTCATCAGTTGTAATCTGTATAAAAATGAGTAAAAAGAACACAATCAAATACAGATGAAAAGCTGTGCAGAGAAATGACATTAAATACCCAAAAATGGTGACATCAATGTAGATTATTAAATTTGCAAAGGTAGGATACAGCAAATAGTCATATTTTCACAACAGGTGTGTTACTTAAATGCTGTCGCTTGTTGCCCAGTGATCTTCAACATACTGAATCATTGACACAAAAATGTCCTGTCCATATGATTGAGAAGGTGCAAGTGGATTGATCATGGTCGTCACAGCTTCCATTGCATTTGGAGACAGAGGACAGTCAACTTCTGGGACATGAACTCCAGAGGGTTCTTCACTGACACCATCAAACGTTTCCCAGTCAGTTCCAAAGAGCTCTGGGGTCTATAAGCAAAAATCAATGACTTCTAACGGCCAAATAATAATGTTTAAGTTTTGTTTCATTAAACAAACCTGCACATCTTCAGTCTCATTAGAAGGTTTCTGCATGTGTCCCATGGTCCAGAGCTGGTTAGGGGTGAGGCCACCTTCAGACTTTAAAGGATGATTGTCCCATCCTTCTGTGAAGGTGTGCAGAGCATCTGCAATGAGTGGAAGGAACACATAGTGTGCACAAAACAAATGCAGAGTGTTGGACAACTCCAGAAGTCAGTGCTCCACCAGATTGTGAAGTACTTCGTAGTAGAGATGAGTTACACTGGTCCACCATAGGCGCTCAATTCTTAATAGAATATAAAAAAAGAAAAGCAGAAGGTCAAACAGCAAAAAAGCAAGTGTTTTCCACTTGACTCCTGACTTTTCTTTCCCCTCTGAATTCTGATAAGTCAGAAACCAGAATATTTCTTCACACGTGCTTCCATAAACTAGCCATTGAAAACTTTTGTTTATGTTAGAATAGCATTGCTAAAAATGTGACTTCTATTGATCACACACCTGTCTTTTCTTAAGAAATGAGTATTATATATTTGTCATGATTGGTTTTAATTCAAACCCACATGCAGAACACAACGGAGGCTGGGTAAAAGTTTAACAGTTTTTTTAAGATGTTGACACAAAAACATGAACAGGATCTGGAACAGGTCCGGGTTGGGTTCACTGAAGTCTGCAGAGATGGATAGTTTGATTAGCTGGGCAGACAGATGATTATAGAGTCCTTTTAGATAATTCTGATTCTACCTTGACGGGGTCCAGGCTTCTCTTGTGAGAGAGGGAACCGTTGGGTCCAGAGACTGTTGGTTCAGCAGAGTACACAAGCAGCTGCAGCGTCTAGCTTCTGACTTTGAATGGCAGACCTTGATCAGAGTTTCCAGGTCTTCACAGAGAGCAGCAGGGGAAATCCAAATAGGAATCTTCAGGTTTGGCTCACCAGGGCTGGAAGGCAGGTTAAGCTCACCCAGAGCTTCAGGCTTGAGACAGGTTTCCTGTTAGCAAAGACAGAGGAAGGTTAGAACCAGTTTTCTCACTTAGAGACAACTTAGATTCTTTCAGGTAACAGAGGCTCAGGTTGCTAACCAAACTAAGGTCAACACTGCAGCATTGAAGGAAGGTCTGGCAGCTGCTTATAAAGGGAAGGTCTCCTGATGAGTAGATGCGTCTCAGGTGTGCTGGAGGGCTCCAGCCCAGGAGACCCACGGTGCACTCTGCTGGAGGAAGGTGGAACATCCCCAGATCCCAACAGTACCCCCCTCTCAACGACCGCCTCTTGGCGGTCCCGAGGATGTCGACGGGAGGGAGCTCTCATATTCCTCGATCCGGGACGGACCGTAGCCCTCCCAATCGACGAGGTACTGCCAACCGCGACCTCGCCGACGGGAGTCCACGATCCGGCGAACAGTGAAGGCCGGATGACCATCGACGTCCAGGGCGGGTGGAGGGGAGTCGGATGATGGGCACAGGGAGCTAGAAATGACAGGTTTGACTTGGGAGACATGGAACGTGGGATGGATACGAAGATTCGGTGGCAGGTGCAGGCGGACAGCAGAGGGGTTGATTATCTGAGCTATCTTATATGGGCCGATGAACCGGGGTGACAGCTTCTTAGACATGGCTTTGAGGGGAATGTCATGTGTTGATAACCATACCTCTTGGCCTACGGTATAGTCAGGGGCAGGACGTCTCTTAGAGTCAGCGAAGCGTTTAGTGGAGGCAGATGAGCGGTTGAGGGTGGTGATGGTGTCCTTCCAGATAAGCTGACAACGGCGGATGTGGTGAT
Organism: Cyprinodon diabolis; assembly: GCA_030533445.1. Taxonomy (NCBI): domain Eukaryota; kingdom Metazoa; phylum Chordata; class Actinopteri; order Cyprinodontiformes; family Cyprinodontidae; genus Cyprinodon; species Cyprinodon diabolis. The sequence goes on from CM060076.1 coordinate 37,430,247, forward strand.
GGAGTGATCTGACTGATATCTCTCTCTCGTCTGCAGGGAAGAGTGGAGGCTGATAACCGATGGAAACCTGGAACGGGGATAAACCAGTAGAAGCAGATCTTAAAGAGTTATGGGCGTATTCGATCCAGGTAAGAAACTGACTCCAGTCAGTAGGGTTGTTAGATGTCAGGCAGCGGAGAGTGGATTCTAGTTGTTGATTCATCCTCTCCGTCTGCCCGTTAGACTGTGGGTGATAACCAGAGGTGAGGGAGGACTTACAGTTTAACGCAGAACAGAAAGCTTTCCAGACCTGTGGGATGAACTGAGGACTGCGGTCAGAGAGGATTTCTTGTGGAATACCATGGAGTCGGAAAACATGCTTCACGAGAAGCTGGGCCGTCTGGAAAGCCGTGGGAAGTTTCCTGAGGGGAATTAAGTGACAGGCCTTGGAAAAACGGTCGACGATGGTTAAAATGGTGGACATACCTCTGGAAATTGGGAGACCTGTGACAAAATCTATGGCGATATGAGACCAAGGACGGGTTGGAACAGGTAGAGGATGCAGCAGGCCAGAAGGTGGTTGATGAGAGGTCTTGTTTCTGGCGCAGATGGGACATGCCAAAACGTACTCCTTAACATCTTTGTGTAGTGATGGCCACCAGAAACGTCTTGTAATGAGGGCAATGGTTCTGCTCACTCCAGGATGGGCGGAAAATTTAGCTGCATGCATCCACTGGATCAGTCGGGATCTGACGGAAGATGGAACATAAGTTTTATTTGGAGGGCCGTTACCTGGGTGAGGTTCAGAGGCTAGGGCAGAGTTGATGAGATCAGTGATCTCCCAGGAAACGACTCCAACAGTACAGGAGGCAGGAAGAACAGGCTCGGGTGTCTCAGGTTGATCAGTGGAGTACAGACGAGAGAGAGAATCGGGCTTGACGTTCTTGGAACCAGGTCTGTAAGAAATAATGAGGTTGAAACGGGAAAAGAATAATGACCATCTAGAGTGACGTGGGTTGGATCATTTTGCCGATTGGAGATAAGCCTGGTTTTTGTGGTCTGTCCAAACCAATACTGGATGCTCGTTCCCCTCGAGCTGGTGTCTCCATTCCTCCAGGGCGAGTTTAATGGCAAGAAGTTCTGGGTCTCCAACATCATTATTTTGCTCCGCTGGTGAGAGTCTACGTGAAAAAAAGCACAGGGGTGAGTTTTCTGGTCTGAGTCAGATTGCTGAGATAAAACAGCTCCAACACCGGAGTCAGATGCGTCCACCTCTAAAATAAACTGCTTAGAGGGATCTGGCTGGATAAGGATAAGTGCTCTGGAAAACAGGTTTTTTAATTTATCAAAAGCGTTCTGGGCTTCAGGTGTCCATTGAAAAGTCTTCTTCACAGAAGTCAGAGTTGTGAGAGGTAGAGCTGTTTGACTATAGTTTCTTATGAAGCGTCTGTAAAAGTTTGCAAACCCAAGAAATCTCTGAAGTTGTTTGCGGTTTTCAGGTGTCGGCCAGTCCAGAACTGTCTTTATCTTGTCTTCGGATGGCTTCACCTGCCCGCCCTCGAGCACAAACCCTAAAAAAGTGACAGATGGTTGGTGAAATTCACATTTTTCTGCTTTCACAAAGAGTTTGTTTTCCAAAAGTCTCTGAAGAACTAGACGAACATGTTTCTTGTGATCTGAGAGGTTCTTGGAGTAGATCAAAATATCATCGATGTACACAAAAACGAATACGTTCAAAAAATCTCTGAGGACGTCGTTGACTAGAGCTTGGAAGCAAGCAGGAGCGTTTGTGAGACCAAAAGGCATGACCAAATACTCAAATTGGCCTAAGGGGGTCTTAAAGGCTGTCTTCCATTCGTCTCCTTCTCTTATTCTAAGGAGGTGATATGCGTTTCTCAAATCGAGTTTAGTGAACACTGTTGCACCCTGAACAGGTTCAAAAGCTGATGCCAGTAATGGTAGTGGGTACTTATTTTTGACGGTTATCTGATTTAAGCCTCTGTAATCTATACAGGGCCGTAGGGAACCATCTTTTTTACCCACAAAAAAGAAACCAGCACCAAGAGGAGATGAAGATGGACGAATAATTCCAGCAGCTAGAGACTCATTGATATATTTTTCCATGGTCTCGCGTTCAGGTTTGGAGATGTTGTATAGTCTACTGCTGGGAAGGGGGGCTCCTGGTAGTAAATCTATGGCGCAGTCATATGGTCTGTGAGGTGGAAGAGACGTCGCACTAACCTTACTGAAGACTGGTGCCAGATCATGATACTCGGGAGGAACAGAAGTAAGGTCAGGAGAGTCCATCTCCCCCCTACCTCTAGGGGACTGAATAGCAGGAGCCGCAGAACGAAGGCATGACTCGTGACAGGAAGGTGACCAAGACTCAATGTGGCGTTCAGCCAATTGATATGGGGGTTATGACGTTCCAGCCACTCGTATCCAAGCACCAGAGGGGAGCATGCAGAAGGAAAAACAAAAAACGTTAATGTTTCACGATGGTTTCCAGAGATTAAAAGTTCTAGAGGTTGTGTCTGATGAGTGACTTGATGAAGCTTCTTTCCATCAATAGCAGATACTCTGAGAGGCTTAGATAAAGAAACAGTCTCAATATTTAATTGCTAGACCAGATCTGAATCAATGAGATGTCTTTCACACCCAGAGTCAATGAAAGCCGACAAGGTGAGATTCTGGTTGGAGAAAAAAAGAGTAGCAGGCAACATCAGATGAGGAGTTTTTTCAGTTTTCAGATGGCCCGTCAGACTCCTCAATTCCTCTGACGGGCCCTGGCTTTTGACTTAGCTGGACATGAAGCAATGAAATGGCCAGTCTCACCACAGTACAGACACAGATTGCCTCTAAATCTTCGTTGTCTTTCCTCAGGGGATAGCCTTATGTGTCCAATCTGCATGGGTTCGACCTCCGCTCCATCTGAGTGAGAGACTTGGACAGGCACAGAAAGAGTCTGGTTTTTAGACTTTGGCTTGGAACTGTTCTGAGGGTCCAGAAAAAACAGAAGCATTGTTAAATGCAGGAGCTGACACAGAAAAATTAAGACTTCTTTGTCTAGAGTTATTTCTAGTTCGGAGTCTGTTATCCAGTCTGATGGTTAAACGGATTAAGTCCTCCAAACTAGCTGGCTCGTCGATTGTGGCTAGTTCGTCTTTGATGTTATCATTTAAAGCCTTAAAATAAGCACTCTTAAGTGCACATTCGTTCCAACCTGAGGCTGCGGCTTTAACCCGGAAGTCAATGGAGAACTCAGCCACTGTAGAATTTCCCTGTTTTAAACTTAGCAGGGCTCGGGAATCAATTGTTTTATCTGAGTCATGGTTAAATACTTGGGAAAACTCAGATATGAACTCGGAAAAAGTACAAGAAAAACTGGACTCTGAAGAGAACCTTGCCTCCGCCCATTCAAGAGCTTGTCCAGTGAGTTGAGAGAGAATGAAGAATATTTTTTTCCTATCATTCGGAAAACTGCCGGGAGAGTGCTCAAAAAGTAAACACTGAAACAAAAATCCCTTACAATCCTTTTGGTTACTGAGAATCTTTCAGGCGGACTTGGACTGAACTCAGGAAATGACGTCACTGCCGGTGACCTTAGAGGCGGAAGTGGATCCGGAACAGGACGTACTACTGGCGTGGCATTAGCATTTCCCATGTAGCTGGCATACGTTTGTAGCATTTGGTTCTGATGTTCAACTTTAGTGTGTAACTCACGGAGGGTATGCGTATGTCCAAGGATCTGAGCGTCCTGCTCCTCAAGCCTCCTCCAGAGGTGATCTGCTGGGCTTTGTGTTTGGCCGCAGTGTTCTGTCATGATTGGTTTTAATTCAAACCCACATGCAGAACACAACGGAGGCTGGGTAAAAGTTTAACAGAGTTTATTTAAGATGTTGACACAAAAACATGAACAGGATCTGGAACAGGTCCGGGTTGGGTTCACTGAAGTCTGCAGAGATGATAGTTTGATTAGCTGGGCAGACAGATGATTATAGAGTCCTTTTAGATAATTCTGATTCTACCTTGACGGGGTCCAGGATTCTCTTGTGAGAGAGGGAACCGTTGGGTCCAGAGACTATTGGTTCAGCAGAGTGCACAAGCAGCTGCAGCATCTAGCTTCTGACTTTGAATGGCAGACCTTGATCAGAGTTTCCAGCTCTTCACAGAGAGCAGCAGGGGAAATCCAAATAGGAATCTTCAGGTTTGGCTCACCAGGGCTGGAAGGCAGGTTAAGCTCACCCAGAGCTTCAGGCTTGAGACAGGTGTCCTGTGAGCAAAGACAGAGGAAGGTTAGAACCAGTTTTCTCACTTAGAGACAACTTAGATTCTTTCAGGTAACAGAGGCTCAGGTTGCTAACCAAACTAAGGTCAACACTGCAGCGTTGAAGGAAGGTCTGGCAGCTGCTTATAAAGGGAAGGTCTCCTGATGAGTAGATGCGTCTCAGGTGTGCTGGAGGGCTCCAGCCCAGGAGACCCACGGTGCACTCTGCTGGAGGAAGGTGGAACATCCCCAGATCCCAACAATATTGGTTGCTTTATTCACTGATACTTGGTCACAGACATATATATAATACCTTTGATTGTGTACACTTTTGCCAGCTATAAAACTCCCTCTTCCCATTCCTTTTACACTGAACACGGCTTCAGCTACTGTCAGGTTTTCAACTCCTTCATCACCTCTTACCCTGTAACCACAGATATGTAATTTACATAAATACAGTATGTCTGAAATTTATATTACACACATACATATATGTCATACATTTATTTGTTTGTTGTTGCTTGCAATATATATATAGTAAACGAAGCACTAAAAAATGAGACCACTTTGGATCAAATCGGAGCTTGATGGGGGAATGGTGACGTCGTCAGCCAAAACTTAAAATGATTGTATCTTAAAAACTAAAATAGCACAAATGTCCGTTTTAACTGCACAAATCAGCACAAACGAAGCACTAAAAAATGAGACCACTTTGGTTCAAATTGGAGTTTAATGGTGACATCTGGATGACCTAAAAAATAATCTTTAATATCTCTTAAACAACAGTAGCACAAACAATATTTTTTTCTGCACTAATCTGCACTAACGTTGCACTAACCATTCAGTCTATTTGCAGAGTTTATTGACGTGGGTGGGGTGTCAGCTTCACGCAGCTCTCGTGCGCGCCTTGTCATGAGAGAGGGGAGAATGGCTGATGCATAGTGAGATTCCGTCTGTCAGTTGGGTAGGTGGGTGTTTCCACTGGCGGGCGTTAACGTACAGCACACACAGAGAGATGGAGAGTGAGGAGGAGTCCAGCAGCAAAACAGCGTTTTCCAGATTGAAATACTGGTGTTACGTCGAGCTGCGTTTCCCCATCAGATACGGTTTCCCCTGCATCTCCGCACAGTGCAGGCGGCACGATTCACCGCGCAAGCGACAGGAAACGCGCATGCTCGCTAAAGGCGCGCAACAGTCGCCCTGTGCTCGCGCCACAGGAGAACTATGGAGAGCGTGAACGATCAAATGATAGCCTTTATGGAGAAAGGGAGAAATCTGGATGGATGGATGGATGGATGAATGGATGGATGGATACTCTGCCTTTTCGACCTACTGTATTTTTTATTTTAAACATTATTTGATGGCCTTTATGTCACACACAGAGTATAAATCTAGATGGATAGATAGATGTAGCAGTATCTATAACAACCCAAACACACAGGATTTCAGAATGAGACATCCCCAGTTATTAATTTCATATACTCACCAGATCTGAATGCCCTGTTAAAAAACTTCACATAACTCTCTGCAGGTTCTTGTCTTTGTCGCTCCACTCTATTCAGCTGGCTTTGGAAACACACGGCGAGAAAGTGGGGGCTGGGTGGTGAGGGTTACGGGGGCGAGAAACACAAAAGTAACGCAAAAGTTACTTTTACTAGTAACTAGTTACTTTTATTGTGGAGTAACTCAGTTAGTAACTCAGTTACTTTTGGGAGAAGTAACTAGTAACTATAACTAATAACTTTTTCAAAGTAACGTGCCCAACACTGCATAACACTGGTAGGGCCATGTCTATTAAATGGACCAAAAGGTCTTCAGATACTTCTAATTTGGGTCGCCCTCGTCCACTAGAAACTTCTGTGGTAAGAACACAATGTTCTTCATGAGAAAGGGTGTCATGGATCTTTCTTTGAAGGGTTAAAATACAATCCACAACATCCATGGGTATATCAAGAACAGTTGATGCAGATGTTAAAATAAACACCTCCTAATTTACAATATATTGGAAATAATCCAAATCCAAATTTGGCTAGTCTAGAATCTCATTAACTCTTGAGAGAAGGCGTTCCATTACATGTCTCTGCAGTGCTTCCTGCAAACATAAAAATTGACTAGTTACTTGTTAGACAGCACAAATTCAATCCTTTTTTTCATCTTAGGGTTGTGAATAAATACTGTTAGATCAAAATAAAAACAAGATTGACAACTTAAAAAGTCAGGAATCATGAAATAAAAGTGTAATTTTACATGAAAAATACAGTTTGTTTATGTACTTGTATGGCTGAGCTGATATCTCTTCACAGATTGTTATAAAGACAGATTCAAAATACAAGACAAAATGTGGATAGCTTTTTATTATATTAGTATAGAAGTAATTTGTCAAAGTGTAGTCTGGCATAAGAGGATAAAATGTTATTTCTAACCCGTTACAAATAACAGGTTGAAGTTATTTTAGAGGTGGTAAATTATTAAAATATGCTGTATTTGTACTATATTGTACGATTTTTTTAAAAAACACTACCTTTTGGCAATTGGATTTTCGTTTTAAACTCCAACATTGAAAAACCGATGATTATGTACTTAGATTTTATACTTTATAAGCGAAAAAGCAGTCCTTCTCCAACCAAAAGTTTGCCACCATTGCTATGTCCTGTGTAATCTGCTGCAGCTGAAAGTTCGTCCAATGTTGTACTAACCTCTTGGAGAAAGGTTTAATGTGAAAAAGATTTAAAACTAGTTTGCTTTTGTTTTTAAAGACCGGTTAGCTGAAAACAACTCTTAATTTGGTTAACTATAAGGCCTCTGTTCACCCTATTTAAGGTGAAACTGGTTAAATTCCTTTTGAAAAGAAATCAGCCCAAGTTCAATAACAGAAAATGTGTGTGGTATACTCGAGCGACATGAGAGAGCAGAGTTGCCTTGGCAACGGTGGCAATCTATTTTAGGAGTATAAAATAAAAAACAATAATTATTGGTTAATAAAAAAAAAACTGTTTTTAAAACGAAAATCAAATGACCCAAAAGTAGAAGTAACTTTATGAAACATATTACCTGGCTTTGCTCCGTAGCTTCCTGGTCCGTCATCTTGCCGCTACTAAGAGTTAGAGCTTTCGTGGCTGAATTAGCCATGGGGTGGGATGGAAATCATTGGGTGTGAAAACTTATTCTGATGTCTAACGTGAGCAAATAAATCTTGGGTTTCTGTAAGTGTGCACATGTAGTTTAACAATTCAATTCAGTTTATTTATATAGCGCCAAATTCACAACACATGTCATCTCAAGCCACTTTACTTTACAGGTGCTGGTCATAAAATTAGAATATCATGAAAAAGTAGATTGATTTCAGTAATTCCATTTAAAAAGTGAAACTTGTATATTATATTTATACATTACATACAAACTCATATATTTCAGATGTTTATTTTGTTTAATTTTGATGATTACAAATGACAACAAATGAAAATCTCAAATTCATCATATCAGAAAATTAGAATATTACTGAAGACCAATAAAAACAAAGGATTTATAGAAATGTTGGCCAACTGAAAAGTATGAACATGAAAAGTATGAGCATGTACAGCACTCAGTATTTAGTTGGGCCTCCTTTGGCCTGTATTACTGCAGCAATGCGGCGTGGCATGGAGTCGATCAGTCTGTGGCACTGCTCAGGTGTTATGATAGCCCAGGTTGCTCTAATAGTGGCTTTTAGCTCTTCTGAATTGTTGGGTCTGGTGTATTGCATCTTCTTCTTCACAATACCCCATAGATTTTCTATGGGGTTAAGGTCAGGAGAGTTTGCTGGCCAATTAAGAACAGGGATACCATGGTCCTTCAACCAGGTACTGGTAGCTTTGGCACTGTGTGCAGGTGCCAAGTCCTGTTGGAAAATGAAATCTGCATCTCCAAAAAGTTGGTCAGCTGCAGGAAGCATGAAGTGCTCTAAAACTTCCTGGTATGTGGCTGCGTTGACCCTGGACCTCAGAAAACACAATGGACCAACACCAGCAGATGACATGGCACCCCAAACCATCACTGACTGTGGAAACTTTACACTGGACTTCAAGCAACGTGGATGAAGTGCCTCTCTTCTTTTCCTCCAGACTCTGGGACCTTGATTTCCAAAGGAAATGCAAAATTTACTTTCATCAGAGAACATGACTTTGGACCACTCACCAGCAGCCCAGGCAAGACGCTTCTGACGCTGTCTGTGGTTCAAGAGTGGCTTGACACAAGGAATGCGACAGCAGAAACCCATGTCTTTCATACGTCTGTGTGTGGTGGTTCTTGAAGCACTCACTCCAGCTGCAGTCCACTCTTTGTGAATCTCCCCCACATTTTTGAATGGGTTTTGTTTCACAATCCTCTCCAGGGTGCGGTTATCTCTCTTGCTTGTACACTTTTTTCGACCACATCTTTTCCTTCCCTTCGCCTCTCTATTAATGTGCTTGGACACTGAGCTCTGTGAACAGCCAGCCTCTTTAGCGATGACCTTTTGTGTCTTGCCCTCCTTGTGCAAGGTGTCGATGGTCGTCTTTTGGACAACTGTCAAGTCAGCAGTCTTCCCCATGATTGTGTAGCCTATAGAACTAGACTGAAAGACCATTTAAAGGCTTTTGCAGGTGGTTTGAGTTAATTAGCTGATTAGAGTGTGGCACCAGGGGCCATCAATTTTGAACCTTTTCACAATATTCTAATTTTCTGATATGATGAATTTGAGATTTTCATTTGTTGTCATTTGTAATCATCAAAATTAAACAAAATAAACATCTGAAATATATGAGTTTGTATGTAATGTATGAATATAATATACAAGTTTCACTTTTTAAATGGAATTACTGAAATCAATCTACTTTTTCATGATATTCTAATTTTATGACCAGCACCTGTATTTTTAGAAACTCTAGGAACCACTAGTAAACCTGCAGATTGAGAGCGAAGTGCTCTGTTAGGAACATAAGGAACAATCAGATCTCTGATATCAGATGGAGCTTGGCCATTTAAGGCTTTATATGTGAGAAGGAGAAGGAGGAATTCTATTCTGGATTTAACAGGAAGCCAATGAAGAGAAGCCAGGATAGGAGAGATGTGATCTCTCTTTTTAATTTTCATCAGAACTCTGGCTGCAGCATTTTGGATCAGCTGAAGGCTTTTAACTACAGTTTGTGGACTTCCTGATAGTAAAGAATTACAATAGTCCAGCCTTGAAGTAACAAATGCATGGACTAGTTTCTCAGCATCACCCCAGGACAGGAGATGTCTAATTTTTGCAATATTCCTCAGATGAAAGAAGGAAATTCTAGAAACCTCTTTGATCTGGGATTTAAATGACAGGTCCTGATCAAAAACAACACCAAGATTTTTTACTTTATTATCTGAAATCAGTTTAATCCCTTCCAAATGAAGTGACTGACTAATCAGCTTCTTTTTCAGAGACTCTGGTCCAAAGACTATAACTTCTGTTTTGTCTGCATTCAGAAGCAGAAAGTTAAGAGTCATCCAGGTTTTTATGTCTTCAAGACATGCCTGTAATCTATGTAATGGGTTAGCTTCATCTGGATTTATAGACAGATATAGCTGGGTATCATCAGCATAACAGGGAAAATTTAATCCCATGCTGTCTAATAACTCTACCAATTGGGAGCATGTATAAAGTAAAGAGAATTGGTCCTAGCACTGATCCCTGTGGTACTCCACAGGTAACCTTTGAGCATGTTGAAGATCTGTCATTAACATGAACAAACTGAATTTGATCAGATAGATCAGATTTAAACCAGTCCTAAAATTATATATATATAGATATATATATAGATAGATAGACCATATATAGGTCTGCCTATATATAGATAAATAGGCCTACCAACATTTATTTGTTTGTTGTATTTTGGGACAATTAATTGTATGCTTATTTATTTATGTATATATTTTTAAATATAGTACAGCTGGTCCTCCATATTTGTGGCGGTAATCAGCGGTGTCAAGTAACGAAGTACAAATACTTCATTACTGTACTTAAGTACACTTTTCAGGTCTCTGAACAAACCTGGACCTCTTCAAGGTATCCACTGAAATATTTGAGAATCCATTTAACTTATCTGCATACCCAGCTAACCAACTATCCGTCTCTGCAGACGCCAGAGAATCCTACCCGGACCTGAACCTGAATCTTGTCTTCTTTGTGTGAAAATTAATAAACTCTGTTAAACTTTTTACCAAGTCTCAGTGGTGTTCTGCATGTGGGTTTATCTCTAAAACCGATCATGACAGTTGTGGGTGTGGATGGCGTGTTTGGTGACCACTGTAGCTCTCTGACCAAGTCTGCAGCAGCTGGGTCTCGGGGCACCCGTTCCCGGTGCTCAATGTGCGGCTTGACAAGGGAATTCCCGAGCTCCTCAAGAAACATTCTCAGCTTGGTGAATATGAGTCCACAACACAAATGCATTATGCAGACACATTGAGGATGTTGTAAAACACAACCATTGGCCATCTCCTGGTCATTCGCTGGCAAGTGTAGGTGGCAGTCAGCTTGTCCAGATTGTCCACTCCTCCTTTGTTTTTGTTGTAGTCCAGGATGATTATGGGCTTTTTGTCACTTCCTGATGACACAGCAGCATCTTTGTGAAGAGTGGACGTCAGTATCACATTCCGTTGTTTTTTTGGACAGTATGAAACAACAGTGGTGGTATCTGTGACAACAAATTTGGAGGAAAGTGGAGCCCTGTCCTTCACCAGCAACATCTCAGTGGGCAGCTCAGGTTTATTTATTTTTTTTATGTCCACCATGGTGAGTTTCCTCCTGAGAAGTTCTTGTCCAAGTTCATAGCTGTTTTTTTCCCTCAAGGGTTGTCATAGCAATTATGACTTTTTTTTAAGTGACAATGGCAAAAAAAGATCAAAACACGTCTTGATGTCACTTACTCTTGTCCCAGCAAACCTTGTGACCCCAGGGTCATTTTGATGATGTTTGCAGCAGCTGTCTTTCCATGCACATCAGGAGGAACTGTGCTCCAGCGGATGATGCGATGTTTGGATTGGAATGATTCAGCAGGAGCAGCTTCAGCACCAGTGACCTCCTCTTCAGACTGATCAGTTGTGTCTGTTTCTTCCAACTGGTACTCCACGTTGGTTGATTGTGTGTTCATGATTAAATTTTTGGCATTTTTTATTGTTTTATAATCGAAAAAGTTTAACCGGGTCACAAATGACCCGAACACCACAAAAGTCATTTTTTTTCACCAGAGCACTTTATAATTTGGTTTAAAAAAAAGAAATTATTTTAATGTGTTTAAATGGAAGTCCCTGACAAAGTCAAAAACTTTTAACGCAAAAAACAAATGTATAAAGTACTTTTACGCATGCTAAAACTCAAAACGGGTCCGTAAGGACCATAACACCAGGAAGATTAAATGCTCAATAAATTAATCAATTAATTGATTAATTATGTTCAGACCGCAAGCAGAAAGAGCAGCCAAAACGCGTGCTATGCGAAGTTATGCTACGTTCAGACTGCAAGCAGGACTTTTTTTTTGCGATGTTTTGCTGCGCCTTGATGCGTGTAAACCATTGACTTAGCTTGTAAACTAGTTGCTCCTGCTGCCTCTAATGCTTTAGGTGTGAACGTAGCATAATGCTGCATTCACACCGCAGGAGCAGCGAGTTTACATGCAAAGTCAATGGTTGACGCGCGTCAAGGCGCAGCAAAAGGTCCCGCAGCGCATTTTGAGCAGCAGGCGCAGCGCGTCTGAGCAGCTGAAGCAGCGCGTTGGGAGCGTTTAGCATCTGACGCGCGCGACGCACCGTAAACGCGCTGCTGCCCGAGATGAAAAACTTTAACTTTTGCTGCTCAATGCGCCGCATCAACCAATCAGAGACGCTGATCTGGGAGATGCCAGGGAGACAGACACATCGCTGATGATACAGAGCACTATGATCACTCCTCTGAAACAGTTTATTAACGTCTAAATTAACTTAAAATGCTGAAACCTGCCGACAAAGTGTGTTCGCTATTATTATCCTGGTGCCTGCAGTTTGGATTATGTACATGAAAACCACCTTCCAGCCGCCGTGGTGAACCGCGAGGAGGCGACCGGGCTGTTAAAGTGAGAAGGATTTGTCCCCTTGTAAGGAAGGCTGTAGCGCCCCAGGGGCCTCCTCACCGGTTCTTTTCCTGGGAGCAAGTTATTTACTACTCTTAACTCAAACTGGGTAAAACCATATAAAAAAAGGACTATAAAAACAGGAGTAAAAAAGTAACAGAGCTTATTCCAGATCAGGTCGTTACAGGACAGAGAAAAATGCTTAGAGCTTGCACAGCTGTGGTCTCAAAAATCACGTCCGCAAGCGTCCGGCAAAGTTTGAGCCCCGAACAACGTCATCTCCTGCTTCTTATACCTTCTGAGTCTGTGTTGCATCATGTGGATGCTTAGCTGTCCGTATCAGAAACTGACACGCCATCCATGTCTTGAACTCCATGCAGGTTGCCTCTCTGTCTCAGGGTTACAGATAGCCCTCCTCTATCATACCGGCTCCAAGATGTGCCCATATCCTGTGTACTTCTAAAGACATGAAGGCTGTCCTGATAAGATGACCTCCGTAAACACAGTGACATCCACAATGTGAAGGAAGGCCTTCTGCTCTGTCTAATCTGGCTAACAGAATGTACATGATGTATTATTAATTAAACCTAAAAGGCCATAGGCTGCTGTAGAACGGGATTCCTACTGTCAGCGCACTGCTGGTATGTGGGGCTCTGCGCAGCTCCGAAAAAAATAATATTGGAAGGCAGGATGGTAATCTGAATGAACTGACTGCATTGATTTAGTTTTCAGGTGGATTTTCTGACTTAAAAACATATTAAAACTACTTTATTTCCACTTATCTCAGCAAATATAACTGCAAGGCAAATAAAGGATAGAGTAGCTCCGCCCAACGAGCGTCAGACCCACTTGCGGTATGATTATAGCATAACTATGTTGTGACTGTAAGCAGCAAGAGCAGCCAAAACACGTAGTTATGCTACGTTCAGACCGCAAGCAGGATGTTTTTTTGGGACATTTAGCTGTGCCTTGATCCGTGTCAACCATTGACTTAGCTTATAAACTAGCTGCTCCTGCTGCAAAAAATATTATAGCAGGCAAATAAATAAATATGTAAAAGAATGAGTATTTATTTATAGAGAGAGATATATAGACCTACATGTATTTGTTTGTTGTATTTTTGGGGGCAATTAATTGTATGCTTATTTATTATTATGTATATATTTTTAAATATAGTATAGCTGGTCCTCCATATTTGTGGAAGTAATCAGTGGTGTCAAGTAACGAAGTACCAATACTTCATTACTGTACTTAAGTACACTTTTCACGTAACTATACACTACTCCATTACTTATTTTTCTACCTACTTCTGACTTCTACTCATTACATTTTCACACAAGTACCTGTACTTTCTATTCCTTACATTTTTAAAACAAATGGAATGAACCGGAATGAGAAAGATATAAAAATTAACACGAGTAAATCAGAGGTTAAAAGTGTTATTAAAATACAGATCCAAGAAAAACAGCAAAAACAGTGGGAAGAAGATATAAAAGGAAGATGGCTTTACAGAATACAAAGGAAGGTTGGAGAAGCTCGAGGAAACATTTGAAAGAATAGAATACAAGAAAGGATAATAACAAGGTTACGGTTGGGACATACAGGGCTTAATTCAACATTACAGTTAATGGGGAAACATCAAACAGGAAGATGTGACGTCTGTGAATAAATTGAAACAATAGAACATGTTGTTGGGATGCAGAGGTTTGCCCACCAGAGGGCGCCAGGATCCCTTTCTGAGGGCTTCTGCTGTCTGTTGGGATCCAGAGGCTTGCCCACCAGAGGGCGCCAAGGATCCCTTCTTGAGGGCCTGCAACACCTGTCTTTAATCTCCTCATCAGCCTTGGGCCTACTTAAGGGGGAGGAGACTAACACTCCAATGCCAGAGTGTTTGCCAGTTACGGTTAGCAAAGCCTGAGCCAACCTGCCTGTCTGAGTCCTTGACTAAGAGCCATGACTCCACCCCCCGTGAATTCGACATCTGTCAAACTAAAATCAACCACACCCCGCAGGTAAATACCCAGCGCGCCACATCCGAGACAGAGCCCGATCAACTTCAGATACAAGATAATAATCCTCCACTCAGGTCAGAACCCAGCCCGTCGCTTCCTGAATTCTGCCCTTCACTGCCTGAAAGATTTTTCAGCGACCCAAGTAAGTGCAAGGGATTTTTGTTCCAGTGTCTGCTCATTTTTGAGCATTTTCAGTTAAGTTTTCCCGATGATAAGAGCAAATTAGCTTTTGTTTTGTCACTACTGTCCGGAAAAGCCCTTGAATGGGCGGAAGCCAGATTTCCGTTAGAATCTGGTCTTAGTCCTATTTATGGGGAATTTATCCAGGAGTTTAAGAAAATCTTCAATCAAGACACAGATAGGTCCTCTGAATCTCTCGGACTATTGAAATTAAAACAAGGAAATAGATCTGTAGCCGAATTTTCTATCGACTTCCGGGTGAAAGCGGCTGCTTCCGGTTGGAATAAATCTGCGCTCAAAAGCACTTATTTTCAAGCCCTAGATAGCTCTATTAAGGCGTAAGAGACAGCGTCGCCGTGAGCCCGCTCTGAGCCGTCTAGAGACCCCTGAGCCCGCTCTGAGCCATCTGGAGATCCCTGAGTCTGCTCTGTGCCTTCCAGAGACCCCTGAGCCCGCTCTGAGCTGCCTGGAGACCCCTGAGTCTGCTCTGTGCCTTCCAGAGACCCCTGAGCCGGTTTCCAAAGAGGCTTCTGAATCCGAGGAATCTGAAATTACGCCACCAGGAGTTCCTAAGCGGGAGCTCCAAGCCTCCAATAACCCTCAGGAGGCGCTCCAAGCCCCTTCGGAGGCTGCACCTGTGCCGCTGTGGGCAGCCTCCTCTGTTCCTGATCCGGAGCCGCAGTCGGCGGCCTCTTCTGTTCCTGATCCGGAGCCGCAGTCGGCGGTCTCCTCAGTTCCTGTTCCTGAGCCGCAGTCGGCGGTTACCTCTGAGTCTGCTCCTGAGCCGCAGTTGGTGGTCACCTCAGAGCCTGTTCCTGAACCGCAGTCGGCGGTCACCTCTGAGCCTGTTCCTGAACCGCAGTCGGCAGTCACCTCTGAGCCTGTTCCTGAACCGCAGTCGGCGGTCACCTCTGAGCCTGTTCTTGAACCGCAGTTGGCGGTCTCCTCAGTTCCTGTTCCTGAGCCGCAGTCGGCGGCCCCTTCTGAACCTGTTCCTGAACCGCAGTCGGCGGTTACCTCTGAGTCTGCTCCTGAGCCGCAGTTGGTGGTCACCTCAGAGCCTGTTCCTGAACCGCAGTCGGCGGTCACCTCTGAGCCTGTTCCTGAACCGCAGTCGGCAGTCACCTCTGAGCCTGTTCCTGAGTCGCAGTCGGCGACCCCTCCTGTTCCAGTTCCTGAGCCGCAGTCGGCGGCTCCCTCTGAGCCTGTTCCTGAGTCGCTGTTGGCGGCCCCTCCTGCACCAGTTCCTGAGCTGCAGTTGGCGGCCTCCTCTGAGCCTGTTCAAGAGACGCAGTCTTCGGCCCCCTCTGAGACTGTTGCTGAGTCGCTGAAGCAGGGACGGCGTTCCCCTTGGGGCTACCTGCTGAAACTGGGGCGTCGTCCTCCTCCGAGGTTCCTGCAGAGGCGGAGATGTCGTCCTCCTCCGAGGATTCTGCAGCAACGAAGACGTCCTCCTCCTCCGAGGATTCTGCAGCAACGAAGACGTCGTCCTCCTCGGAGGTTCCTGCAGCGGCGGAGATGTCGTTCTCCTCTGAGGAACCTGCAACTACGGAGATGTCATCCTCCAATGACTCTCCAACGTCGCCTGACCCACGGCCGGCGGCCAGAATATCTGCCATACCTCCGGCCCTGTGGTTGGTCTCCAAGGACTCCGCCTCGTCTCCGGCCCCACGGCCGGTTTCCAAAGACTCTGCCTAATCCCCGGCCCCGCGGCCGGCCTCCAGAGCCTCTGCTATGTCTCTGGCCCCGCGGCCGGTCTCTAAAGATTCTTCCTCGTCCCCGGCCCCGCGGCCGGTTTCCAAAGACTCTGCCTCGTCCCCGCGGCCGACCTACAGAGACTCCGCCTCGCTTCTGGCCCAACGGCCGGCCTCCTGAACATCTGCTTCGCCTCCGGCCCCGCGGCCGGCCTCCTGAACGTCTGATTCGCCTCCGTCCCTGCGGCCGGCCTCCAGAGCGTCTGCTTCGCCTCCGGCCCCTCTGCTGGTCTTCTGAGCATCTGCTTCGTCTCCGGCCCCACGACCGGCCTCCAGAGTGTCTGCTACTCCTCAGGCCCCGCGGCCGGCCTCCAGAGACTCTTCTTGTAAACCTACAGTAATTTTTTTTGCCCTCGCCCACTTTAGGTGGGTTGTTTTTGGTTTTTCTAGTTCCTTGCCCTCCTTGCCTGTTCCCCCCTCCGCCCACCCTGGGTGGGTTGTTTTTTGTTTTGGACTCCGTTTTTGTGTTTTCGTTCCCTCCTTACCTGGTGCCCCCTCCGCCCACCCTGGTTGGGTTGTTTTTTTTTTTGTTTTTTTTTCTTGGACTGATCTGGGGTGTCTGGTATCCGCCCTTGAGGGGCGGTACTGTTGTGATCTGGAAGTTTGCCCACCAGAGGGCGCCGAGGATCCCTTTCTGACGGATTCTGCTGTCTGTTGGGATCCAGAGGCTTGCCCACCAGAGGGCGCCAAGGATCCCTTCCTGAGGGCTTGTGCTTACCTGCAACACCTGTCTTTAATCTTCTCATCAGCCTTGGGCCTACTTAAGGGGGAGGAGACTAACACTCCAATGCCAGAGTGTTTGCCAGTTACGGTTAGCAAAGCCTGAGCCAACCTGCCTGTCTGAGTCCTTTGACTTTGTGACCCGAACTTGATCCTGTTTTCTCCTATCTGCCTCACAGGTAGATCCTGCCCGTTAACCTGAAACTCTGGAGAGTTTACCCTGCTGGAAATCAGCCTGCCTGTTCTCAGTTGAACTCTGGAGGGCCTCTTCAGTCACTATCAGCCTGCCCGCCCTCACAGGACGATTGGGAGAGAGACTCTGTCAGTGATCTGCCTTCAAGCACACAGTAAGCTCTGCCTCAACCTCAGCCTGGTCCTCAAGAGAGAGAGAGAGAGAGTCAAGCCTGGAATCTGCCCGCCTGCATTCTGACTGTCTCAACCCAGCTCTCAAGAGGGAGAGAGAGAGCCAAGCCTGGAATCTGCCCGTCTGCACGCTGACCGTCTCAACCCAGCTCTCAGGAGAGAGAGAGGGAGATCAAAACCTGGAGTCTGCCTGCCTGCATCCAGACAGTTTCTGCCCAGCTCACAAGAGAGAGAGAGCTCATCCGGAATCAGCCTGCCAGCACTCATACTGCCTCTGCCCAGCTCTCAGCTCTCCTCCTGCCTGCACTGTGTTCCTAACCTGGAACCTGCCCGCCTGAACTCAGACTGCCTCAGCCCAAACTCTCTGTTCTCCTCCTGCCTGCATATATATATATATATATATATATATATATATATGCAGGCAGGAGGAGAACAGAGAGTAAATGTATAAATAAATGTATATATATGTAAATGTATATATAGGTGTGTGTGTAGGGAAGTAACATCTTTCATTTATTATATTCATGTTAATTTAAACTTTGAGTAAGCTTGAAAAAGTAATCTCCAGGTTACCATTCCAAAGTCTTTTTCTGTAGAATTTCATCAATCCATCCAAATCATCAAACATTCCTTTTTTCTAGCTTTAAAGAAACACTACAGAAAATATCATTTGTTGATACAAATTGTTTTCCTCTACTTTAGGAATGCAAAGATCCAGGGTCAGTGGGAAGCCTACTGCCACCTGGCCCTGGTTTGTCCTCATGGATGAGGTATTAGGACAGAGGCCGTCTTTTGCCCCACCTGTCCTAATTGCCTCCATCCCTGAGGACACACTTGGGCTAGATGCTGCAGAGGCTGAGCAGCACACAGATGAGCTTGGAGTCTTCTGACTGCGAGTGGAACATCATCTGGGGGGTCGGGGGTGCCTCTCTCCACTGTTCACCACATCGTCCATCAGGGTTTGCAGGGCTGACCCAATCGACGGCTGCCATGTTACTAAAAAAGTTTACAAAGACGCAGAAAATAATGACTTTTCTACAACTGTTTTCATAAACCTGAAATGAGAGCAGCTAAAATGTGATTCTACTTGCCATCTAAATGTAATGGTGGCCGGGTAGACCCTCCTCCGGGGGCAGACAGCTGGTCCCTCCATGGAGCACCACTGACTGCCTCCAACACCTTCTCCCCCTCCTCATCCTCTGGCATGTCATCCTCTGGGGCCGTGATGTATCCGGCTCCCAGGCAGATGTTGTGCAGGACAGCACATGCTGTTATGACCTGTAGAAAAAAAAAGACAAAAATATGTACTTTTATTCAGTCATCTATCTTTTTTTCATTATCTTTATTACATGATTTATTAGAATTTAAATGTTGCTTGATCTCGATCCACCATTTAACTTTTTTTCCTGTATTATGTTTTTTATATATATATATATATATATAATTGCAAATAAAATCATGCAGTAAGGGGATAACAATTTAGACAAAAAACGATTTATTTCTCAACACATTAGTGATAGTGAAAGTAGTGATTTAAGTCAGGTATTTACAGGGTTTGTACACATTTAACTATTCAATTCAAATTACTAAAGTTAAAAAACAAATAAATTACAAACTTACAAATAAATATAAAATTTGATATTTAAACATATTCATCAATCTGCTGACAAGCGTTTATTTAATAACTGGTATATTCTGATCATTAGCAGGCCCCTGTGGGTTAGAATAATAGCAGGTATATCTTACCTCTCCACTGCGCTCTGCCAGCCTGAGAAAAATCCGTCGCCGGTTTTGCTGCCGCCGAAGCATCAAAGCGACTCTCCTCCTCCAATAACAAGTAAATAAAAAAAAAAATCAAATAAAGATTTCCATATCCATTTTTTTTGTTTTGTTGTAGGATTTTCATCTTTATCATCCGATCCACGCCACTGCTTACCGGGCGCAGTCATCTTTGTTTACATGCCGGCCTCATCACTACCGTCGTGGCGTAGTAATCTCTATGCGCTTAGCGGTCTGAACTATATGTGGGACGCTAACAGTCCAATCATTTGCATATGGCGGAAGGAAAATTAGTTCTAACTTCACGCTCGAATTGTTTAAATACTGCAGGATTTCTGCGTGTGGAAACTTAATGTAAGCTTGCTGGTGTGATATATTTTCAGACGATATAAACAGATTTTATTACCCAGAACACTGGAACGGGATAACATGATAGAAAAGCTAGCGTATGGCCTAGAAGGCTGTTGGATTAATTGTACATAAGTTATTCTACTTTAATCATATTATACACATTTGTTATCTCTATCTTACTTATATTACAAAGAGTGAACTTTGCTTGCTATGATTACTAATGTTTTGCTGTCAGTTTGTGCAGGAGGATGTTGATGTAACACAACTGGAGTAAAGCTGTTGAACTTTACTCATTGTAAGTTTGTGCAAGGAAGTTGCTGGGGTCAAATCTGGGTTAATGTTGTGAAACAAGGAGAGCTGCGCAGAGTTGCACACACCGCAGAGTTGCACATCGGATGTGGAGAGAAGATTTCCTTATCTTATGATGATTGTTCGAAACTTCTGGTTTAAACTGGCTTCTGTTGACCCCCTTCCCCTTAGAGGTTGAAACCACATTGTAACCAGGGCGTTCCAAATAAAAAGCTTGGAGAGCAGAGACTGCTTCAGAGTGGGTTGGAGATTGTAACTGAATGCAGTCTCTGATCCCCTCTCCTTGCAAGTAAATTATACTCAATTCTCTGTGTCTTTCTTTGTGCAGGTTGCTGAATAAGGTGTTTGGTGTTTAAACCTAACATTATATGGTCCTTCGAGCCGGATTGCAAGACACCTGACGATCCCAGCGGGTAAGCGAGATCCAGATAAGCCTGCGGCCGCAGCAAACAGACCCTTTACGGAACTGGTCCCTCCCTTACAGGCTGGGGTCCGACGGTTGAAACAAACCAAGGACGCAGAGAATTGTAAGTAGTTTTTCGTTTAAAAAAGGGGTGAATGAGAACTGTGAGAGAAAAACAGCAAACAGCTTAAACCTCGTGAAGGGCGGCGGTGTCCTCTATTTTTAATAGTTAAATTCCGCGTGGGGTAACGAGGTCCCCCTGTTGTACTAAAACCCTGACAATTCTAGACTCTATCAGGTAAAACTGAAATTTTAAAACAGTTAAAGTCCGCGGGAGGACAGACTCCCCTAGTTTTAAACTAGTTAAATTCTGTGTAGGACGGCGGCGTCCTCTGTGTTTAAAATAAAGTAAACGGTAAAAGTTAACTGCGCAGTGTGAGTGTGTGTGTGTGTGTGAAAGGAAATATAGATATCACTAGATATCTGTATTTCATACCAAAAAGACAAGGGTTAAATGGTGAGCTTTTGTGGATGTTTGTAGACAAGAAAACTCCACCTGTGAAGGTTGAAGTGAGTTTTACCACAAAGGTAGTTGATCACCATCTTGTCTGAAGCCCCAGTGTTTAGAACACGACAGGTGTTGAAAACCCACTGGGCCCAAATTTAGTTCAAAATGGGAAAAGGGCAGAGTAAAGAAAAACGGAAGTTATTGGAGGAACTCCAGTGTAAGGACTGGAAAGTAGTTGAAAATGATGACCCAGCCGCGGTAGAGCCATTGTGCTACTGGATAAAAAATTATGGTTTTAATGGTAAATTGAGCACCAAAAACGTAAAAGAATTACAACAAAAAATAAAAACTAAAACCAAAAATAAAGACACCCTGATGGCCAAAGAAGGTTTTAGTCAAACAATGGTGTGGATGAAGTTAGCAGGACAGAGAGAAGAGGGAGAGCGAAGAGCTAAGAAAGAAAGGGAGGAGAGACAGAGAAAAGAGAAAGAAAAAGAACGTGAAGAGAAGGAAAAAGAGAAAGAAAAGTCAGTTATGTTTCATAGGAAGGAAGACAATGAGTATGTGGGGCCTTATTCCAATCTTATGCATCAAATCCAGAATCTTCCACAAGCAGGACAGGCTGGGGGAGCTGTAGCCGGCCCCTCAGCCCCACTTTCCCCAGGAGAACCACCCAAATACACCGCCCTGCAACAGGTTGACTCTTCACCTGTGATTTCATCACAGGCCTTTGACAAACCACTTACTAGATCACGTGGGTACAGACTTGAATGGACAAAGGATTTGGTGTCAGGAATTGGTAATGTACTGTCCCCACAAACCCCTAAAACACTTATTAGACAAAAAACAGATGAGGAGGAACTTTATCCTCTAATTGAACTGCCCAATCCATTAGCTGGCCAAGACCGCCAGCCCGCCACAGTTATGGTATATAGGACCTGGACACAAGAGGATGTTAAAAAGGCAGTAGAAGGAATCCCTTCACCCAAAGAAGATGTGGAGGAGTGCATACTCCAAATGGAAAACCTTAGGAGGTCTTACCATTTAAATGGAGTTGAGGTTCAGCAGGTCTGGATGTGCCAATTAGGGCCAGAATGGCACCACGTGAAAGGCGATTTTATACCAACCACAGGTGTCGATCCTCCAGTTCCTTACCCCCCAAATTCTGACGATCTGACCACAGCAGTTGAGCGTCTGATTGTTCGTATCAGAATCAGATACCACAGAAGAGCAAATTACACAGAAATAGGAAGATGTAAGCAGAGATCCGACGAACCCTTTGATGAATACAGGGTGAGAATGGAGAAGATATTCAGAGCACATAGTGGACTTCCTTATGCAGACAATGAAGACGGGGCATTTAAACAACAACTAAAAAATGCGCTCCATGCCGGGTCTCTGCCAGAAATTAAGGGGTGGGTCGATCGTCACCACATAGAAATGAGTGGGGGAACACTCCAAAATTATATAAATCACGCCCTGCATGCCGAGAAAGTCATAAAAAGCAAAAAAAATAAGAACAAAGAATCCACCGTGTTTTATCAGGAGGAGGAGGACACTGTGTTTTATCAGCAGTCCAGAGGTAGAGGCCGAGGCAGAGGCCGAGGGCGTGGAAGGGGAAGAGGCTTTGGATCACGCTCAACTGATAATTTCAGAGCATGTTGGTCATGTGGAAAAGAAGGCCACATGGCTAGAGACTGTCGAAGTAACCCAAAAAATGCAGGGAGCTCGGCATGACTAGATGAGCATCCATTTTCTATTAGAGAAATAAAGGATGAAAATATGGATGTCTTAAACCTAGAAGATTTGTTTTTTGAAGAAAAATATAGACCTGAAATAGTCCTCATGGTCCAGGGCACTCCTGTAAAGTTTTTGTGCGATACAGGAGCATGCAGGACCACTGTAAAAGAAACCATACCACATGCGCCCTTAAGTTCAAATTACTCAATAGTGCGTGCGGCCCAAGGTGTCACAAAAAAGGTTCCAGAGACTGAGCCGTTGTGGCTCAGAGACCCTGAAGGAAAATCATGTCAGCTGCCTGTTTTACTGTTGCCTGAATGTCCAGTTAACCTATTAGGCAGAGATGGCCTGGTGGCGCTTTCCCTAGCCATCATGCCAACGCCAAATGGTTTAAAAATCATCAGACAAAAACCTGAAGAAGTGTTTGTTCTCAGGGGAACTGGAAGCCCAAAATACTACTACACCTTAAATGTTCCGAATAAACCCCCCACGTCCACTGGAGCTTATCTTATGGATGAAGGCAAACAGGCAGTCAAGAATGTACAAGATCAAATGCCTCCTGATGACCTGCATGTAACCATGTGGTATAGAGGCCAACCTGATGCCCAGTATAAGCAACAGCTAGATAAAGCTACCCCTGAAAAAATCACAGTCTCTTATGTTTACTCCGATGTGGAGTCTAGCTCTGCAGCAGCAGTACTCCTTCCATCGTCTTTGCTTCCCCTGTTTCACCAACATTGGAAGCCACACATTTCCTTATGTAAGGCAAAACAGGACAAATGGCAAGACCTGGGGAGATTGGTTGAGAGAGGGGAACGAGCCTGCGACTGGGTAGCAACCTCTGTGAACACATGGTACAGTGCATCAACAGAACTAACAAAGAAAGCTTTGTTCTGGACAGTAACTGTCCAGGCGGGAGTCCACTTAGATGAAGAACAACAGTGACAGATATATTTCACAGAAGCAGAGGAAACACTGCTGAAGCAGGTTCCAGCTAAATTGTGGTCTCAAGGACCTACAGATGTAGGCCTAGTTAAGAAAGCATTACCTGTGATAATAAGACCTAAAACAGAACACCGCCCTAGAGTAAGACAGTATCCATTGAAACCAGATGCTGTAGCTGGCATAGAGCCAGTCATTGAAGACTTAAAGAAAGCAGGAGTGTTGGTGGATTGTGCAGACTCTCCCTGTAACACACCAATATTTCCTGTTAAAAAGGCACCCCCATCAACAGGATGGAGAATGGTTCAGGACTTACAAGCAGTAAATAATGCAGTAATACAGAGATCACCATGTGTGGCAGATCCTCACACATTATTGAATTCCCTAAATCCTAAAGCTAAATATTTCACAGTAGTGGACATTAGCAATGCTTTTTTCTCTGTTCCAGTACATAAAGACAGTCAGTACTGGTTTGCTTTCACCTTTAAAGGGAAACGATATACATATACGCGTTTACCCCAGGGGTACTGTGAAAGTCCAACAATATATTCCCAAGTGATCTCTTCCAGCTTGTCCTCTTTTGAACCACCTAGACAAAGCCAGCTATTAACATATGTTGATGATATTTTGATAGCATCTGAGACTAAAGAAGTTTGTGAAATTGATACGATCGCATTACTGAAACATTTGGCAGAAGAAGGCCACAAAGTTAGCAAAAACAAGCTACAATTTTGCCAAGAACGTGTCAAATATTTAGGACATCAATTAAGTGCTGGAGGACGAACCATAATGGAAGAAAGAAAAGCAGGAATACTGCAGGCGCCTAAGCCACTGACAAAGAAACAAATGATGTCCTTTTTAGGACTTACTAATTATTGCAGAAGTTGGGTACCAAATTATGCAGAAATAACTGCACCGTTAAACTTCCTTATGTATAAGGAAGAACTGAAAATGTCAGACAACCTAAATTGGACACCTGAAGCAGAAGCGGCCTTCTACAACATTAAGCAGGCTATGGTGAGCAGCTGCACGTTGGCCCTGCCAGACTATGAGAAAGAGTTTGTACAAATGGTGGACTGCAAAGGTCATTTTATGACCTCAGTCTTAACTCAAATGCATGGAAATAAATTAAGGCCAGTAGCATACTATTCTACTAAATTAGATGCTGTAGCATGTGCACTTCCACACTGTGTGCGAGCAGTGATAGCTGCTTCATTAGCAATAACGTCCAGTGCTGACATAGTATTATTCCATCCACTGACATTAAAAGTTCCCCACTCGGTGTCTGCTCTGCTTTTACAAACAAAAATGACTTTTCTATCCCCAGCCAGACACCTCTCATGCATGTCTATACTCCTGTCACAGCCGCATCTAAAAATAGAACGCTGCACGGTGCTGAACCCAGCAACACTTATCCCCACACCAGATGATGGGGAATCCCATGATTGTGAGGCTCTGGCTGAACAAACTGCTAAAAGTAGGCCAGATTTAAAAGACACTCCTTTGTCAGAAGGAGAAACATTATTTGTTGATGGATCCTCTAAAAAAGATGAAAAAGGGAAAACGAGAACTGGTTATGCTGTAGTGACACATACCGCTGTGCTAAAAGCGGAAGCCTTACCACAACATTACTCTGCACAAGCAGCAGAACTGATTGCTCTCACTGAAGCATGCAAACTTATGAAAGACAAAAAGGTAACTATCTGGACAGATAGTCAATATGCTTATGCTACAACACATACGTTTGCACAACACTGGAAAAACAGAGGCATGATAACATCAACCGGAAAACCAGTGACTCATGCCAATTTGCTGAAAGAACTTCTACAAGCAGTGCAACTGCCAAAGCAGCTTGCAATATGCAAATGTGCGGCCCACACATCCGGAACAGATGCAGTTTCAAAAGGAAATTCCTTTGCAGATAAAATAGCAAAAGAAGCTGCTTTAAAAGAAATAACAGTACTAACATTAACAGACAATCCACTAAAAAATGACATATTACAAGACATGCAGCAGCAAGCTCCTGAACAAGAACAAGAACAATGGAAAAGAAAAGGAGCACAATTAAAAGAAGGGATTTACATCTGACCAGCAAATAAACCAATCCTTCCAAAAAACTTATACAAATGGGCAGCTATATTGACCCATGGTAAAACCCATGTTTCAACAGGAGGAATGGTAGGATTGGTAAACCAAACATATACAACCTATGGTTTTAATGTTTATTCAAAAAATTTTTGTAGAGCATGCTTGATATGTGCAAAGCACAATGCTCAGGGGAACCTAAGACCTAAAAGAGGACAATTCCCAAAACCAAACTACCCCTTTCAACACATACATATGGACTTTATAGAACTAAGCCCTAGTGAAGGTAAAAAGTTCTGTCTAGTAATAGTAGACTCGTTTTCTAAATGGGTAGAACTGTTTCCTACAAAACATCCAGATGCATTAACAGTAGCTAAAGCATTATGCAAAGACATAATCCCTCGTTACGGGATTCCAGAGAAAATTTATAGTGATAATGGCACACATTTTGTAAATCAGATAATAACCAAAATAGGACAAGCCTTTCACATAGATTTAAAAAACCACTGTGCTTACCATCCACAAAGCGCAGGCCTAGTGGAAAGAACAAACGGATTCGTTAAAAACCGACTTAGGAAATGTATGGAAGAAACGGGAAGATCATGGACTCAATGTTTGGACTTAGTTAAACTACACATAAACATTACAAGCACGACCGGGTTGACCCCTTATGAAACAATATTTGGCAGACCATATAGACTCCCCTATTTTAATAACAGCTGGGAAACAGATGATGAAAGTACTCTAGCAGACTACATGAGAAAGATGCTGGAGCAACAAAAGCAGCAGCTGAACCAAACTGACAGTGTCCCACCCTCTGTGTCTCCACAGGAAAACCAATTAGTTGAACCAGGTGATTGGGTCCTCATTAAGAGCATAAAGAAGAAACATTGGTATTCACCTAAGTGGGAAGGACCCCATCAGGTGTTGTTGACAACTCCAACTGCATTGAAAATAGCTGAAAGAAGCACATGGATCCACTTGTCACACTGTAAAAAGGTGATAGATAGATCAGATGATTAATGGATAAAATCACTCTCCTAATTATTCTGTGGAACCTTACTATAGTGTTTAGCATTCTAGTAATCCTGCTGTGGTGCCTGTTATAAAATACACATTTGGTCTCCTTCACCGACCTTCAGAGGAAGTCCATCGTACAAAGGGGGTTGTATTTTTAGTATACGACCGTCTCAAACTGGTGAAGATTGTCCACAACTCTGCCGAAAGGTCATAGGAAGTAGACCATTGTGTAAAAGATTACCCATAGGAAACTTTTTGAAGCTTGAACCTAGATAATGTTGCGATTACTCATATTAGTTTTGTCTTTAGCTCTCACTCAGGGCAAGGATTCTTGTTGCCCCCATGATCCAGCTATTTGTAAAAGGGACATCTATCTCTGCTATAACTCTACTAGAGTAATCAGTTTGGTGACTATTCCTTTTCAAACATTCTCGCAAAGATTCAAAATTGACCCAGGAGTCTGGCGAGGTTATGATTTCTACCTATATCCCCGTGTAGTTCAAAAAACTCAAAAGAGTTGGGGAGACGTTTTTAGAACCACTGGACAGTGGAAGAAAGGATCATATGGATGGACATCTTTAGCTAAGAAATGGATGAGTAGAATATCAGGGTTCACTGTTAACCATGACTCCAAAGTTTTCACTATGACGATAAACTCCACAGCAGAACCCCTTGAGAAGGAAGGCTGTTCTTCCTCATTTATATGTGCGCGGTCTGCTGGAACTGATCCATGTTGGACATTGTATTTGTGCCCCGCAAATATTACACAAGAAGGAGATGAGATACAAGGGATTCTTACTTCTGCCCAAGGAAAACAGATAAAAATTCAAAATATTAATGGCCTGCTTAAAACAGATGAATTGTTTCAAGTCACCACTGGAATCTCTGGACAAACAAACAACTGGCTCTTAATGGCAGAACAAGCAGCTAAAACAGTGTCCAATGATTGTCTTGTGTGTATGGGAGCCAGACCGCTGTTACGCGTGGTTCCTGCTACTATAACTCCACAATGTCTTCTAAACATCATGAATTATACAGTCCCAACTGATAATTGCACCTATTGGGATAAGATCTATCCCCTGACCATAGATGAGAAGAAAAAAACAATCTTTTTGAAAAAAGTAGCTGTGGCAAATTTCACCTGTGTAAACAGGACCGGAGTGGGCCCGAAACTAGGCACACTAAATGAAACACAATGTGCAAGCATTTTACTGGTATCTATCTTTTTTCAACCTCAATCCCGCAGTGACATCTGGTGGTGGTGTGGAGATGACAGATTGTTTGACAGACTTCCATACAACACCACTGGATTGTGTGCTGCGGTCACTTTGATTTTACCTGTTTCTATTACATCACTCACAATGGATGAATTGTTAACGACTATAAACAGCATTTTACCTCACATAGGGCATACTAGAAGGAAGAGGGCATCTGAAAACGCATGGAGTGGAGATGACCCTACTTATATTGACAGCATTGGGGTACCCAGAGGTGTTCCAGATGAGTATAAACTAGTGAATCAAGTTACTGCAGGATTTGAATCTATCTTATGCTGGTGGTGCACTATAAACAAAAATATAGACAGAATAAATTACATCCACTATAATGTCCAGAGGCTGGGAAATAAAACAGAACAAGGCTTCTCCGCTGTTCATGAACAATTGTCAGCTACCTCTCTGATGGCTTTCCAGAACCGTATTGCTGTTGACATGTTGTTAGCTGAAAAAGGTGGTGTGTGCTCTATTTTTGGAGATCAGTGTTGCACCTTTATTCCCAACAACACCGCTGCTGATGGCAGCCTCACAAAGGCCCTTGAAGGCCTTCGGTCTCTTAACAGCAAAATGAAAGACCATTCTGGAGTTGACACAAAATTGTGGGACGGATTTGGAGACATTTTTGGTAAATACAAACAATTGGTAGTTTCTATTTTAATGTCTATAGCTGTATTTGCCGCCATCCTGACCTTATGTGGATGTTGTTGTATTCCATGTATTAGAGCGCTGCTAAATAGACTAATTACCACAGCAATACAACCCATGAAAACAGAAATGTATGCCCTCATGTCCACTGAGGAACACCCATCGGATGATGCAGACAGTGAAGAGGATGAAACCTCTTTACACTTTCCTGGTCTTTATCCTAATCCCAACGACAATAACCCACCGGTTTAAAGTACCTCTGAGTGTACCCTTTACAGCTAAAAATGATTTCATAGTTGAAAATCTGAAAAGAAGTAACTATTGAATGATAAAAAAAAATAGCTTAAAGTGAATAAACAGGAGGGAAATGTTGGATTAATTGTACATAAGTTATTCTACTTTAATCATATTATACACATTTGTTATCTCTATCTTACTTATATTACAAAGAGTGAACTTTGCTTGCTATGATTACTAATGTTTTGCTGTCAGTTTGTGCAGGAGGATGTTGATGTAACACAACTGGAGTAAAGCTGTTGAACTTTACTCATTGTAAGTTTGTGCAAGGAAGTTGCTGGGGTCAAATCTGGGTTAATGTTGTGAAACAAGGAGAGCTGCGCAGAGTTGCACACACCGCAGAGTTGCACATCGGATGTGGAGAGAAGATTTCCTTATCTTATGATGATTGTTCGAAACTTCTGGTTTAAACTGGCTTCTGTTGACCCCCTTCCCCTTAGAGGTTGAAACCACATTGTAACCAGGGCGTTCCAAATAAAAAGCTTGGAGAGCAGAGACTGCTTCAGAGTGGGTTGGAGATTGTAACTGAATGCAGTCTCTGATCCCCTCTCCTTGCAAGTAAATTATACTCAATTCTCTGTGTCTTTCTTTGTGCAGGTTGCTGAATAAGGTGTTTGGTGTTTAAACCTAACAAAGGCACAACATTACGATAGGGTTATGTACAGTGAGAAAGGCCCTGAGGGAACTTGGCTGGAATTTTGGGAAGCCCAGATTTACTCCAATGACCCGGGAAAATAACAAAGAACTGCGTCTACGTCAAGCTGAGGAATGGAAGGCTGCTGGTGAAAAGTTTGACAACGTTGAAGTGAAGTTGAAATGCGAATAAAAAACATTTTCTATGAAACATTTTCCTGACTTTATGTTTCGCTATTATATTATGGGCTACTATATAAATCTTTTTTTAAGCAAACCTGTAAAAACCCCATTTCCATTTCTTTCATTTTTCAAATTAAATAAAAAATTAAAATGGCAAAAATCCAAACGTGTCTGCTAGTTTAAAGTCCATCTTATTTATTTGAATATTTAACAAAAAGTTATAATGAAATAACAGAAAGATCCGAGCGTTACAGTTACAGCGCAGGATCTATGACGGCGCTGATTGGATACCGAGTTTGGGGAACCCCTTCCGGAAACGGTGATCGAATGACGTTGCATGAACCCCCCTCCCTCCCTCTGGGATTCCCAATGGATTGCAGATGCCACACACGCACACAAAATGACAGAAAGATCCGAGCGTTTTAGTTTACCACAGATTGGTGAATTTAGATCAAGATATAAGAAGCATTATTTCTGCATAACATGGCATCAAATATCCTGTAGCTATAAGTAGCCTATAATAATCTACTATTAATTAATACACTGAATTTCAATGAAGGTTAAAAGAAGAACGCCCGAAACGTCACGGCATTAAAAAAATAGATACTCACGGGTGTGGATTTCTTCTTTTCATCTGCATTTCTAAACTTCACCATGGACCAATTTTGCATTAATGACTGAAACGATGGTGACGAAAATAAAACCCACTGATGTAAGAAAAGAGGCCTGATGAGACCGATTCATTCAGAGTCGCTGAGGACGTTTTTATAACCTAGAAATGATCCAGTTTACGTCCATGAGCATGCGACCGATCGAATGGACGGATGATCCACGGACCTTTGTTGATTCAGTAATTTTTTTTGCCAAAAAGATTAATTATAATAATTTTTCATTAAATAATAGAGATGCAGATAAATAGAAATAAACCTTTCTCAGATAAGATCGGAGGTGTATGAATTAAGATAATGCAGTCAATATGTTAAATTAATTCATTAACTTTATTTTAATAAAAAACATCATATCATCATAAGATTTTGGTTGTTTATACAAATGGTCTCAATAAACTTTTCAGTTGACTGCAGGCCCACAAACGTCACCTTTAGCACGGCAGAGCTCCCAAGTGCCGCCTGGTGGTTGTCAGGGTACATTGCAGTTCTTTTTGAAATAAAAAAAACTGGCCTCAGGAAATACATTGTGATTCACGCAGGAAACCGTCCATTTCCAACCAGTGCCCACTGTACATCCACTAATAACAACATCTAATGAAGGTTTTAACCATGATTCTTGAATACATATAATTTCAGGTTTTATTTTGAGCTTTTGTATGATTCCTTTTAATTCTTGACCATTTGCAACTAAACTTCTAGCATTCCATTGTAGCATTAGCATGCTACTTAATCACCTGTTCCTGCCTGTTTGCCAAGTTTTTGTTTAACTTGTTCCAAGAAATATTCCTCGTCCTTAGAATCTTTCAGCTCCTTTAACAATGATTTTGATTTTTTCAGTTTTATGTTTGACCTGGTCCATGCAGTTAATAACAAAAGCCATAAACAAAAAATAGTTTATCAAATTCAACAGTGTTACTTATCCTGCAATGCTGATGTGGTTCTCATCTCAATACTCGGATGTTTACCACATTTTCTTGTGCTGCTCCTGAACCGTCTTCAATACCTCATCATTACTTATGCTTGGATGGATGGACAGATAGAGAGATAAAATGATAGAAAGGGAGTGTGTCCAGAGTGATCTCTTTCAGGAAAAAGAACCAGAGAGAGAAAAAGCTTCAAGGTGCAAACACATAGGTTTCCATTAGCAGGTATAAAAAGAAAGGTTCTTGTTGCTTTTAAAGTTACCGTCCCATTGGGGATGAATATTTAGAATACCCAATTAGATTAATGTTTTTTTATAGGAAAACCAGAGTACCTGGAGAAAACCAGTTAGATGGATGGATGGATGGATGGATAACTTCACTCGGTAGAGTCACTAAGCTTCCTCAAGTGTTTTTTGGCACAAGACACAACAATTTCAAGATAAAGGCTTGGTTCTTTATCTAAATACAAATAATCCAGTAAACTGTATTGGCGGTTAAATAATTGATTAAGCTCTATTAAAATCGCAGTGTCACAGTTTGCTATCTTTTCTGGGTCCACATCTAACAGCGCTGAATAGATTTCTGACCACAATTTACAAAACAACCGTTCCTCTATGTATTCAAATACCTTCTGACTGCAGATCATTCCTGATTCTCTTATGCTTTTAGAAACAATATTCCTGACAAGCATTTTCACAGCACTTTTGAGTTGTGTATCCTTTTCCCCGGCTGATTACTGTTGGGTAACCGAGTGCTCAGAGGAGCAAATGTCCTCAGAAGTTTCTGATGAGTTGTCCTCACTTTCTGTCACTTCTGGCACAACTAACTCATTTATCTTTAACAAGTTCTCTGGTTTTTAATGCTGTAAATACACTAAAGGTTTCCTTTTCTGGTAGCTCCCTCACATCAACCTTTGCAAAAATATCTTCCTCCTGAGAATCGTCATGTTCGTATTTAAGATTGGTCTCATCCTTGTAATATTTTTGGTAGATCAGTTTAACTTCAAGTTCAGTCAATGTATTTGGAGGCTCTTTCTTTGTTTCAGGGCCATCTTCTCCTGGTTCCTGCTGTCTTTTTGATTCCTGAAGGGGTGAAATCTGCAGCTTTTCCTGGGATGACATGCCAGCAACATTTTCTGTTGAGTTATTCTCAGAGACGTCTGGCACGTCTGATACCGATGCTGAAACCTTCGAGGAATATTTACCTTTAAACAGGTTTCTGAAAAAGAGTTTACATGCAGCAACTGCAGGAAAGGTTTCCTTTTCTGGTAGCTCCTTCTCATCAAAGATTGCATAAATATCTTCCTCTTCAGAATCGTCATCTTCCTCACTAACATTTAGCTCCCTCTGATATTTTTCGTAGAGCAGTTGAACTTCAAGATCAATCAATACACTTGGAGGCTCTTTCTTTGTTTCAGGGCCATCTTCTCCTGGTTCCTGCTGTCTTTTTGATTCCTGAAGGGATGAAATCTGCAGCTTTTCCTGAGATGACATGCCAGCAACATGGTTCTGTATTGTAGAGTGTTTCTCAGTGTCAGAGACGTCTGTCACATCTGATGAAGACTGTGAATCCTCTCCAAAACATTTACCTTTGCAAAGCTTACTGATATGATACTTTGATCTGGCACCCTTAGATTTTTTAGGTACAGCAAACTCTTCCTTTTTTGCATCTTTCCCTTCCTGTTCAGACTCATCTTTGATATGTCCTGATATGTCATTTCCTTTTGCTAATTTTGTCCCACACTTCAGCTGTATGGGAATAATTTCTCCAAGGTACTGTTCCAAAAACTGCCTAATTCTTTGTTTAAATTCATTTCCTTTCAGCCTTTCACTTAAGTCTGAACGTGTTGAGAGATTATTTATTACTCTTGTAAACGCCTCAGAGATCAAATACTTGTACAGAACATTTGAGCTTACATACCTTACTTGCTGGCTTCCATCTTTCACCTGATTTAAATGATTCAAAATCAGTTCAGTTACATGGGGAACATATTTATTTAACATATCAGAAATCCTCTTTTGTGTTTCACAATGAATTCTGTCCGAATGCAAACAAATCCACTCCTCTTCAGTCAATTCATTGAAAATATTAAGAGTATCCGCTCTAAACTTGTCATAAAATGCCACAACTTCAAGATTTGATTCACTTTTTCCTTCCATCTTTAAATCAATGAGTTAGTTTGCAAATAAATTTCTTGTAACACTTTGTTTAAAGAGCAATTCTGATGACTTGCCAAACACAACAGTAATAATTCTGTAATATTTAAAAGAAATGTTAGCTAAATAGAACTGGTGTGTTACCTCCAGAAACTGCAGCCTCAAATGACACGTAGCACCTTGTAGCAAGTCAGTTGAAATGCTCTGAGCTGAAAAAAACCAACTGCTTATATAGGACAAATCGATGACATCATCATAGACATTCTAAAACTGACAATGACATCATAGTCCACGCCCACAAAGAACACATGTCCACGCCCAAAGAACACATGTCAGTCTAGCTTGTTGCCTAGCAACCATTAAAAAAAAATGCTCTAGATTCCATATGGTCAGGGTCAGTTAGAGAACTCAGGCAAAAAGTTATATTTTCACAGAATTAAAATATATTGCAATACATTGTAGCCTATATAAAATTGTATTCCTTACTTTCCTTTTGAATTTAATAAAGCAATCTTTCATTCCACTGAATGACCAGATAACGCATTTTTATCTATGGAAAAATAGTGCTAATATTTTTCTATATACCGCAATATATTAATTAACATACCCCCATTTCTGTCAATCTGGCCCCGGATAACACTGTCACAGACACCCCCACCCCCCATAGACACACATACTTCTTCCATAAGTAGTGACGACCATGCGTTGACTCCAATTGACCTCCTTTGATTTTCAGTCATTTTCAACCTTTTCTATGCCCTAACCCTAAAACTAACCCTTACCAGTGCATACCCCACCCTAACCCAATTGACCCCTTAGCCATGAACCTATCCATTAGCAAAATAGCTTGTGAGGACCAGCAAACTGTCCTTACTTTGCAACAGCTGGTCCTCAATCTGATGGTAAAAATGGAATCAGAATCTGTAAGTAGTCTTCCAGCTGCTCGGAGGAAGGATCTGTGATAACGTTCCCTGGTGCATTTAGGGTGCTGCAGTCTGTCACTGAAGGACATTTCCAGCTCTGCACCAGCTTCATGCATGGGGTGGGAGACATTATCCATTATTCCCACCTCCTGCACTGAGGTGGCATTCCTGATCAGCTTATCAAGCTGCTTCCTCTCAGCTACAGATAAGCCACTGCTTCAACAGACTGACTATGACTGTCTATGACTCTTCTATGACTCTGTTGTGCCATCAGCATAGAAGATGGCTGATGGCACAACAGAGTCATAGCAGGTCTTTAGGAGCGCCCCCTGCATTCCAAAAGACCTCAGTCTCCTCAGCAAGAAGAGTCTTCTCTGACCTTTCTTATACAGAGCCTCAGTGTTGTGAGTCCAGTCCAGTTTGTTATTCAGGGGAACACCCAGGTACTTATAAGAGTCCACTCTCTCAATGGCCGCTCACAGTGGGATGGTTCCGCTTCTGCGAAAGTTCACCACTAGCTCCTTGGTTTTCCCTGCATTAATCAGAGGGTGGTTCTGCTGGCACCACACCACAAAGTCCTCAGTGCACTGTCTGTACTCTGAGTCGTCCTCACCTGTGATTAGGTCAACTATGGCCGAAACGTGAGAAAACTTCTAGAGGTGGCAGCGTGAGGAGTTGATGGAGAAGTCTGCAGTGTAGAGGGTGATGGCGAATGGTAGCACTGTTCTCTGTGGGACCCCTATAGTGCAGACCAACCTATCTTAGACACAGCCCTGTGCCCTCACATACTGTGGACGGCCAGTGAGGTAGCCCAGTATCCAATTGGGCATGTGCTGGTCCACTGTTGAAAGCTGCATGCTTGTCCCTTAGGAGTACTGGCTGGACAATGTTGAAAACACTTGAGAAATCAAAGATCATGATCCTTACAGTGCTTCCAGGTTTTTCTAGGTGAGTGAGAGCTTGGTGCAGGAGGAAGATGATGAATCATCTGCCCCAATCCCAGGAGGGTAGGCAAACTGCAGTGGATCCAATGAAGTCTTCCCCATGGGGAGTAGATGGTGTAAGACCAACTACTCCCTGTTCGAGGGTCTTCATGAGGTGAGAAGTGAGCGCTACAGGCCTGTAGCTGCTTGGGTCCTTTGGATGTTTTGTCTTTGGCTCCGCGGTACCGAACAAGAGGTCTTCCACAGCTGTGGTACTTCTCCCAGCCTCAGGCTTAAAGGTGCTGTATGAGATCTTGGAAAAACGGTTAAAGCAAGCTATATTTTTTTAACATACACAACCATGCCTCTCCCTTCAGACAGCGCATCTGAGCAGCTGCTGGCAGGGAGACAGGCAGCACTGATGATGAAGAGTGCTATGATCAATCCTCTGAAACAGTTTAAAGCCTAAAAAAGCCTATTTTATTATCCTGGCTGCTGTTGAATGGGATTCCTATAGTGACAGAGCACCGCCGGTGTACGGGGGTCTGAGCGGCTCCGACAGAAATAATATTTGAAGGTAGGATGGTAATCTGAATGGATTGACTGCACAGAAGATGTTTTCAGGTGGATTTTCTCACTTCAAAAACGATTCAAGCTATTTCTTCCCCTCTGATCACAGCAAATAGAGCTGCCATTGTTACAGGCAAAGAAAGGGTAGGGTAGCTCTGCCCAACGCACATCAGACCCACTTTTTCCACCGTGCAGCCAGAGCAGCCAAGATAGAGTGACCAGACGTCCTCTTTTTCCCGGACATGTCCCACTCTTCAGACCTAGAAAAATGTCCGGGGGGAATTTCAAAATCGTCAAATCAGGGGACGGAGCAACCGAATCTGACCCGGTAACAGTAGCCTGGACATAGGCGGCCCCTTGCTTCTGCCTTACCGGTCCCCAGCCCCCCTCCTCTGGCTGAGGACGGGGAAGCCATGGCTCTCTGTTGAGGTCCCGTCCAGTCAGCGACCCAGCAGTCAACAAAAAAAGTGTCCTCCTTTTCATAAATCCAAATCTGGTCACACTAACAAGATGCCTCAGCCTCGCATCAGAACTTAACTTATACAAGCATCAAAGATGAAGCAGCACGCACCTTTTTGCTGCTCTTGCTGCTTTAGGTTTGAACGTAGCATAACGGTGGCTAGCTTCCAGCCATGGCGTCCTGCACGAGCATTGGGGGGTCGATTCGTTCATGTGTCAGGGTACACGCACAGGGGGAGGGACAAACAGCTGACCATGATCGACGTGTCAGGAACCAATCGTGTACAACGGACCGTCTTTTGTGATTGGTTGGGGTTATTCATTGATTTCTCACTGTAGCAGGGACCATTTACTTTTGTTTCACTTCCAGACCTTCTATTTCACTGCTTGCAAAGTGGTTGTGGGGAGATTTTTAAGCCACATGCTAAAAAATGCGTGAGAAAAGCACAAGATGACACACAGCTTGTCTGAGCAACATCTCAGAATCCTGGAACTGATGCCATCTGGATCCGAAGCCTTTCGCACCTTGATCTTTCGCAGCTCGTTAGATGGGAGAGGAGGGGTGGGCTGTATGGTGGAATTCTTTGGAGTGGGGGGGTTGGATGATGGTTTGGAGCTGGGAGGTTTGAAGTGGTCAGTCATCGAAGAAGGTAAAGGTAACAGCAGGGGGTTCTTGGTTGGATGGAGGGGTGGGTGGCTGATTAAACCTGTTGAAAAACTGGTTCAGATCGTTAACCCACTTCAAGTCTCCAACAGCCTGGGTGTTCTGATTTTAGCCTGAGATTGTCTTATTTTCCAGATCCTTCTAATGTTGTTCTGCTGCAGTTGATCCTCCGTCTTCTTCTTGTAGCTGTACTGCCCATCCCTGATTTTCTTCCTCAGTTCGTTCAGCTCTGCACTCAGCTCCTCCTTGCTCCCTGATCTAAAGGATCTCCTTTATTCTTTCAGAAGTGCCTTAACCTAAGGGCTGATGCATGGTTTGCTGTTGGAGAAGTGATGAATCTTTCTGATAGGCACAGTGTTGTCCATGCAGAAGTTAATGTGATCGGTGATGCAGTCTGTGGTACTATTGATGTCCTGTTCATTAGAAGCACAGAGCTCTTCCCACACAGTATTGGAGAAACAGTTCCTGAGAGCTTACTCTGCTTCCATCACTGTGCGTTTCTCAGCTGGTTCTCTGCGAACCAGGTTTTTTCACACAGGATGGAAATGAACTGGGTTGCGGTCCCCATGGGAGGGAGAGGTGATGAGCTGTATGCCTCCTTAGTGTTGGCATTCAGTAGATACAGTGTTTAATTGTCTCTGATCTGGCAGTTAACATAGTTGGTGCTTCTCAATTCGCAGGCTGCGTACTTCGGAGGACGCATTTTAAGGCCGGTAATGTAACAATGCTGCGCGGAGGCTGTCCCATTTGGCAAAAAT
The DNA here is from genome assembly GCA_030533445.1 of Cyprinodon diabolis. Classification (NCBI taxonomy): domain Eukaryota; kingdom Metazoa; phylum Chordata; class Actinopteri; order Cyprinodontiformes; family Cyprinodontidae; genus Cyprinodon; species Cyprinodon diabolis. The sequence continues at coordinate 37,467,828 of CM060076.1, forward strand.
TCTGAGGATGCTTAAAATGGAGCCTTCGAATGCGTCCTCCTTTTCCCCGAATTCTGAGGATGCATCGCTGCCATCTTTAGTGGCCTCGCCTGCCACTATATTTCCCAAGGTGCTTTGCACGCTTTTTCTTTTTTCTTTTTTTTTTTTTAGTAGTTGAAGAAGAAGAAAAAATTCTGATTTTCTTCAAGTTACGGACAACGGAAAGCAGCAGCAGCAGCAGCAGCGCCGGCAGTAGTGCTGAGTACACCTTTAAATGTAAGTAGTTTGTTTTTGTTTTTTAACTGAACATCTATTAAAATAAATGACGGTAACGGAGCCGAAGGGATGTGTAGGTCCAGCTAAAGCTAAACCTTAGAGCTAACCTGTTGATACGAGACGCTTATCAACATATTAAAAGCCTTCATACAAATATCACAATTTTTATTTTAACCTACATCTTATTGTAACTGTGCTGATAGCCGTATCCCCCTCACTAATCGGATCTATTTATTCTCATACAGTTTATTACACAGGATTAGAACTGTTAAAGCTTAATGCAGCTGAAGAAATAACATTAGTCCAGCCGTACTGGGCTGTTAATACTGTAAACGTTTTGTTTTAATACTCAATAATGTTTAGTTAATTTACAGTACAGTATAATAAGGTTTAAAGTATAATTCACTTGAAGAACAATACCATCCTGCATGTTCCCCGGATCTAAACCCAATTGAGAACATTTGGGGATGGATGGCAAGGGAAGTTTACAAAAATGGACATCAGTTCTAGACAGTGGATGCCCTTCGTGAAGCCATCTTCAACACTTGGAGCAACGTTCCCACTAGCCTCCTGGAAACAATGGCATCAAGCATGCCTAAACCATTGTTTGAAGTCATCAACAAGAATGGTGGAGCTACTCATTACTGAGTCCTGTTTTTGACACTTTGATTTCTTTTTTGGGGGGTTTTCGGGTTTTTTGTTTAACTATGGTCTTAAACTTTTGATCACCTGGAAAAAAAATCATGTTTGAGTATAAATGCAGTTTTCAATTATTTCCCCGCTCAAAAGTTTTTGTCTCTTACGCTGATTTCTTCTTTTAACATTGTGAAGCTCTACTTAGGACCTTCTTTAGATCCAATGGTGCAAAATGCAAATTCTTGCATACACATATATATATATATGTATATATATATATATATATATATATATATATATGTATATATATATATATATATATATATATATATATATATATATATATATGTATATATATATATATATATATATATATATGTGTATATATATATGTATATATATGTATTTATGTATATATATATGTATATATATATATATATGTATATATATATATATATATATATATATATATATATATAGTCTTTTCCAGGTTATCATTCCAAAGTCGTCTCTTTTTCTGTAGAATTTCATTAATCTATCCAAATCATGAAACACTCATTTTTTCTAGCTTTAAAGAAACACTACAAAAAATTGCATCTGCTGATACAAATTGTTTTCCTCTACTTTAGGAATGCAAAGATCCAGGGACAGGGCAGGGGGTCAGTGGGAAGCTTACTGCTGTCACCCGGCCCTGGTTTGTCCTCATGGATGAGGTATTAGGACAGAGGCCCTCTGTTGCCCCACCTGTCCTAATTGCCTCCATCCCTGAGGACACACCAGTGCCAGGTGCTGCAGAGGCTGAGCAGCATCAGGGTGACGATGAGGAAGAGAATGAGGAGAGGCCAGGAGACACGAGGGAAAGGAGGAAGAGAAGAAGGAGTGACGAGTTGCTTGATTTGATCAGCGAGGATATGAGATGGCAGAGGGAGGCGGGAAAGGATGGACAGATTATTTAATTTATTGGAGAGGATGGTGGACAGACGTTAATTTTTTGGTGTTTTTTTTTTTTTTTTTACAATTTGAGGTTCTGTGTTCCTGTTATTGTTAAATTAAATTATTAAATTGTTTATAAAAGTTATTGTTGTCGGTGTGTTCTTAAAGCCTTTTAACCTTTTTACATTATCTGTTTCATCACTTCTTTACAATTTAAGTAAACTTAGAACAACTTCTCAGTGACAACATCAATTTAGTTTTTAGAGAAGCAAGTATTTACAATAAACTATTAAAAACATTTTTAACTACATTAGATTTTAAAATTAACTACTAAAATTATTTACGGAAGATATACAATAAATATTACTAGAGAACATACATATATATATATATATATATATATATATATATATACAATTGTGACTGAGCAGGAGTCCCTGGTGGTGCTGCTGGTCTGGATGTGATGCCACACAGATGACCTTGGAGTCTTCTGACTGCGAGTGGGACATCATCTGTGGGGTGGGGGGTGCCTCTCTCCACTGTTCACCACATCATCCATCAGGGTTTGCAGGGCTGACCCAATCGACGGCTGCCATGTTACTTTAAATCTTTAAGAAGACGCAGAAAATAATGACTTTTCTACAACTGTTTTTATAACCCTGAAATGAGAACAGCTAAACTGTGATTCTACTTGCCATCTAAATGTAACAGTGGTCGGGTAGACCCTCCTCCAGAGAAGACACCTCGGCAGACAGCTGGTCCCTCCATGGAGCACCACTGACTGCCTCCAACACGTTCTCCCCCTCCTCATCCTCTGGCATGTCATCCTCTGGGGCCGTGATGTCACCGGCTCCCAGGCAGATGTTGTGCAGGACAGCACATGCTGTTATGACCTGTAGAAAAAAGAAGACAAAAATATTTATTTTCATTAAGTCATCTATCTTTTTTTCATTATCTTTATTACATGATTTATTATAAATTCAATTTTACTTCATCTAGATCCAAAATGTAACTTTTTTTTTGTTTTTATATTTAGATTTTTTTCCTGTATTATGTTTTTGTTATATAATTGCAAAAAGATCAGGCAGTAAGGGGATAACAATTTAGAAAAATAAGGATTTATTTCTCAATATTACAGTTTGGCTTCTCAACACAACATTAGTGATGGTGAAAGTAGTGATTCAAGTCAGTTATTTACAGGGTTTGTACACATTTAACTATTCAATTCAAATAACTAAAGTTACAAACAAGCTTATATCAAGTCTTAGAAATAAATATAAAATTTGATGTTTAAACATATTCATCAATCTGCTGACAAGTGTTTGTTTAATAACTGGTATATTTTGATCATTAGCAGGCCCCTGTGGGTTAGAATAATAGCAGGTAGCTCTTACCTCTCCACTGCGCTCTGCCAGCCTGAGAAAATCCGTCGCCGGTTTTGCTGCCGCCGAAGCCGTCAAAGCGACTCTCCTCCTCCAATAACAAGTAAATAAAAAAAATAAAATAAACATTTCCATATCTATTTTTTGTTTTTGTTGTTTTTTTCAGTATTTCTCGAGCTGTCGGATTTTGTTTGGCGCTGTTTTTGGGGTAGAACGTGATGACGTCGGGTCGCAACCAGGAAGTGCTCCAAAGGCTAGACCTTCCCATTTACCAACGGCTGAGGATCCTCCGGAGCATCCTCCGAAGGCTGGGTCCTCTGGAGGCTGGGTAGGCTGGGTCCTCCGAAGTACGCAGCCTGCGAATTGAGCAGCTAGTAGGGATGTAACGAACAAAATCTCACGGTACGATACAATTTCGATATTGACCTCACGGTACGATGTTTATTGCGATATTGTGGAAAAGCTCACGGTACTGTTAAATAGCTCACGATAGTATTTGTGATGATAATAGCAAAAAAATAGACATTTTTTCTGCTTTTGCCAGTCAACAGGCAATTTATTGTTGTATTTATGGATCATTACAACATAAAACGCTGATCACATAGTGCTTTTAAAGTGCAAGTTGTAGTCAGGAACATCAATATTCTGTTGATTCTTCTGTGAATAATTTTTCAAGTTAAGAAGCAACCAGAACAATTGTAAACAATAAGGAATTCCCTTTAAGAGCAAACAATTATCAGGTTAAGTCAGGTTTAAATGTGCAAGGCAAGTAAAAGGAGCCTTTTAAAACTGGTATTTAGGAACATAACTTAAATAAAATAGTCAAAAAGCCTTTTTTAAAACACTTAGTTAGCTTATGTTCACATTTTTCATCAGAATGATCAAAAGATCTATATTTAAAGAAAAAAAAAAATGCCTCCTTCAGGGTTTTTTGACCGGACAGGACATTATTTGTGAGAGAATCTGCAAACTTTTCTGGATGATGAGTTGTCAGATGACTTTGCATATTGCTTTTGTTTCCCGTGTTGTATCGCAGTTTACTGTGGCATTGCTTTCATATAGTCCATTGTCTGTCCACCACCTTCTCTCCTTTTGCGTTTTTTAACACGGCGAAACCAAAATGTTTCCAGACATCTGACTTAAAAGCTGCAGGTGCTGGCACAATCTCAACTTCGGGGTTGTTGTTTTCATCCTTACAACTATCGCTGTCGGCCATGCTAGCTTGCTTTGAGCTTGTGAGGACAGCGTGCAATCCGCGTGCAATCCTATTGGCTTAAGAACGGTTGGTATGACAACGCAGCGCAAATGATCATGGTCTATGTAGTTAACAATGATTTGTTCCGCGGGATTGTGTTTAATCCTCTTGCTTTTTAACGGACACCTGTCCTTTTATTATTGTAACCCAACCACAACGATATCGAGACACGTTTACCACCGCGATAGCGCGGTAATGTCAATATCGTTACATCCCTAGCAGCTAGTGTGTGAATGTGGGAAGGGTGGAAGATGGGCAGACATGGTTGAAGTTCCCAGAGATCAGAAAAGAGCCTATGGGTGCTGTGTTTGGAGTCTGCTGGTGGTATTGTGCAGGACATCACAGACTGTTGCCGCATTAGCAGAGGGGGGACATACACAGCTATCATAATAACGTGTAAATTCCTGGGGCAGGTAGTTGTACTTTAATGCTAACTCCTAGCAGCCCAATGTCTTTGCTGCAGAGCATCACTTTAATGGCTAGGTGTTCAGAGTAACACCATCTATTGTTTATAAACACAGCCAGACCCCTCCACTCTTCTTACCACTTACCAAAAACTGATATCAATGACACTATTTCCCTCTTCTCGGTTTATCATGTGTTCTTTTTCTAATAAAGTTGTAACTCTACCCTTTTTCCACTCTCTACTAATATTATTGGGACTATTATAATCCCTTCTTAGAACATTTATTCTTTTAATCATTTTCCATACTTTCCCTATATCTCTTTCTAATTAGTTAAAATATTTCCTCCAATATTCTCTTTTTGTATTTCTTATAACCCTTTTTATTGTAGCTTGCAACTTCTTGTATTCAATTAAATTCCTTTTAGAATTTTAAATCACTTCCTATAGTTTTATCTTATTAACATTCCAAAAATAAAATCCTGCCAGTGAGATAGATAGTCTTTTACATGGATTATAAAAATGTATCACTTAGATTACACACTAGAATTTTAGATTCCATTACTCTTCCATCTGAATGCTTTATTATTTCCTCCAATAAGTTATATGATATTTTTTTTACATGATTTATAAAAAATTATCACTTTAATTTTCCCATCTTTGGTCCAAATTTCTACTGCAACATACTCTAGTGTTTTTCCTTTATCTAAGATTAGAAACTGTATCCCTTGTTTTAGAAAAATTACACATCTACCTCCATTACCCTCCTCTCTATCTCTACGAATACTATTACATCCACTAATAACAACATGTAATGAAGGTTTTAACCATGATTCTTGAATACATATAATTTCAGGTTTTATTTTGAGCTTTTGTATGATTCCTTTTAATTCTTGACCATTTGCAACTAAACTTCTAGCATTCCATTGTAGCATTAGCATGCTACTTAATCACCTGTTCCTGCCTGTTTGCCAAGTTTTTGTTTAACTTGTTCCAAGAAATATTCCTCGTCCTTAGAATCTTTCAGCTCCTTTAACAATGATTTTGATTTTTTCAGTTTTATGTTTGACCTGGTCCATGCAGTTAATAACAAAAGCCATAAACAAAAAATAGTTTATCAAATTCAACAGTGTTACTTATCCTGCAATGCTGATGTGGTTCTCATCTCAATACTCGGATGTTTACCACATTTTCTTGTGCTGCTCCTGAACCGTCTTCAATACCTCATCATTACTTATGCTTGGATGGATGTACAGATAGAGAGATAAAATGATAGAAAGGGAGTGTGTCCAGAGTGATCTCTTTCAGGAAAAAGAACCAGAGAGAGAAAAAGCTTCAAGGTGCAAACACATAGGTTTCCATTAGCAGGTATAAAAAGAAAGGTTCTTGTTGCTTTTAAAGTTACCGTCCCATTGGGGATGAATATTTAGAATACCCAATTAGATTAATGTTTTTTTATAGGAAAACCAGAGTACCTGGAGAAAACCAGTTAGATGGATGGATGGATGTAATGGGTGGATGGATGGATGGATGGATGGATGTAATGGGTGGATGGATGGATGGATGGATGGATGGATGGATGGATGGATGGATGGATGGATGTAATGGGTGGATGGATGGATGGATGGATGGATGGATGGATGGATGGATGGATGGATGGATGGATAACTTCACTCGGTAGAGTCACTAAGCTTCCTCAAGTGTTTTTTGGCACAAGACACAACAATTTCAAGATAAAGGCTTGGTTCTTTATCTAAATACAAATAATCCAGTAAACTGTATTGGCGGTTAAATAATTGATTAAGCTCTATTAAAATCGCAGTGTCACAGTTTGCTATCTTTTCTGGGTCCACATCTAACAGCGCTGAATCAATTTCTGACCACAATTTACAAAACAACCGTTCCTCTATGTATTCAAATACCTTCTGACTGCAGATCATTCCTGATTCTCTGATGCTTTTAGAAACAATATTCCTGACAAGCATTTTCACAGCACTTTTGAGTTGTGTATCCTTTTCCCCGGCTGATTTCTGTTGGGTAACCGAGTGCTCAGAAAAGCAAATGTCCTCAGACGTTTCTGATGAGTTGTCCTCACTTTCTGTCACTTCTGGCACGTCAGATACTGCTGGTGAAACCTTCGAGGAATATTTACCTTTAAACAGGTTTCTGAAAAAGCGTTTACATGCAGGAACTGCAGGAAAGGTTTCCTTTTCTGGTAGCTCCTTCTCATCAAAGATTGCATAAATATCTTCCTCTTCAGAATCGTCATCTTCCTCACTAACATTTAGCTCCCTCTGATATTTTTCGTAGAGCAGTTGAACTTCAAGATCAATCAATACCCTTGGAGGCTCTTTCTTTGTTTCAGGGCCATCTTCTCCTGGTTCCTGCTGTCTTTTTGATTCCTGAAGGGGTGAAATCTGCAGCTTTTCCTGGGATGACATGCCAGCAACATTTTCTGTTGAGTTATTCTCAGAGACGTCTGGCACGTCTGATACCACTGGTGAAACCTTCAAGGAATATTTAACTTTAAACAAGTTTCTGAAAAAGCGTTTACATGCAGCAACTGCAGGAAAGGTTTCCTTTTCTGGTAGCTCCTTCTCATCAAAGATTGCATAAATATCTTCCTCTTCAGAATCGTCATCTTCCTCACTAACATTTAGCTCCCTCTGATATTTTTCGTAGAGCAGTTGAACTTCAAGATCAATCAATACACTTGGAGGCTCTTTCTTTGTTTCAGGGCCATCTTCTCCTGGTTCCTGCTGTCTTTTTGATTCCTGAAGGGATGAAATCTCCTGCTTTTCCTGAGATGACATGCCAGCAACATGGTTCTGTATTGTAGAGTGTTTCTCAGTGTCAGAGACGTCTGTCACATCTGATGAAGACTGTGAATCCTCTCCAAAACATTTACCTTTGCAAAGCTTACTGATATGATACTTTGATCTGGCACCCTTAGATTTTTTAGATACAGCAAACTCTTCCTTTTTTGCATCTTTCCCTTCCTGTTCAGACTCATCTTTGATATGTCCTGATATGTCATTTCCTTTTGCTAATTTTGTCCCAAACTTCAGCTCTATGGGATGAACTTCTCCAAGGCACTGTTCCAAAAACTGCCTAATTCTTTGTTCAAATTCATTTCCTTTCAGCCTTTCACTTAAGTCTGAACATGTTGAGAGATAATTCATTACTCTTGTAAACGCCTCAGAGATCAAATACTTGTCCAGAACATTTGAGCTTACATACCTTACTTGCTGGCTTCCATCTTTCCCCTGATTAAAATTTTTCAAAATCAGTTCAATTACATGGGGAACATATTTATTTATCATCTCAGATATCCTCTTTTGTGTTTCACAATGAATTCTGTCCGAATGCAAACAAATCCACTCCTCTTCAGTCATTTCATTGAAAATATTTAGAGTATCCGCTCTAAACTGGTCATAAAATGACACAACTTCAAGATTTGATTCACTTTTTCCTTCCATCTTTAAATCAAAGAGTTAGTTTGCAAATAAATTTCTTGTAACACTTTGTTTAAAGAGCAATTCTGATGACTTGCCAAACACAACAGTAATAATTCTGTATTGCTTGAAAGAAATGTTAGCTAAATAGAACTGGTGTGTTACCTCCAGAAACTGCAGCCTCAAATGACACGTAGCACCTTGTAGCAAGTCAGTTGAAATGGTCTGAGCTGAAATAACCTTTCATCAGACATTCTAAAACTGACAATGACATCATAGTCCACGCCCACAAAGAACACATGTCCACGCCCATAAAGAACACATGTCCACGCCCAAAGAACACATGTCCACGCCCACAAAGACCACATGTCAGTCTAGCTTGTTGCCTAGCAACCATAAAAAAAAAACCCAAAATGATCTTGATTCCATATATTGCAATACATTGTTATCAGTGCTATTCAAACAAAATTAACATGCGTGCCATGTCCTAACCCCTGTTCCCCTCTTCTCCTGTTAATACGGTAAAGCCCTCGGGAGTGTCCGGCACCAGGCTGCACATTATCCAAATTATCTAATGAGCTGCTGTCAATTTATATTTTTGATACTTTAAGATGTTTATTGCCCTCCCCAGTAGGGGTGGTAAATATCTTATTTAATCAGATATTATTTCGGCAGTTAAAAACTGTTTATGAACAGACGCCCTACTAGTTGTGCGTTAGAACAATAAATGAAAGAGTTATTCAAGCACTTATCATGGTCAAACAGTTAATTCTGCACATACATGGAATAAATTCACCACAACTTCTGTTCAAAATATAATAGTTTATTAACAAAAATCATTCAGCTCCAGGTCAAACATATATCAGTTTGACACTCTGATAAATATGGATTTTATATTTTATGTTCTTTGATAATCATACAAGTTTTACAAGATTTCGCGAGCTCTCGGTGCCATGCTCTTAGCATAACGTAACTTGTTTTTGGTTTCGGCTGTCCACAAGCTCTGGGTGGGTTCAGGGGATGCCGGAAACATATTTTGGTTTCTGTAATCATGCGCTACAGGCGTGAGAGGGAGCAATCATTTTCCTGATTGGGCGAAAGATTCTCCTTTGAAGTTTTTCATGAATGACTGTTGGCGGTTGGCACTGGCAGAGTCTGCTAGGGTTGCGTACGAACGCCTTGCTGCGCGGGTTGCTGCTCTGCTCTCTCCGAACCTTTGTGTCACTTTAAGGGGGGCAATATAATTTGTATTCAGCACCGTGCCTTGATTGATGTGCTTGCTTTGCTGTGTTCTGTGGTGGAATAAAACGACATATTTTACTCTAGCAAACACAGTGTGTGTGTATCTGTGTGTGTCATCTTTAATACCGACTCATCCCGATCCTGCCTAAATTTCATAATACATTTTCTGGTGTCACGAACAGGATTGCTTGAGAGCTGTAGGAAAGAAATTGTCCCAGGATGGGAACATGTGCATTGTAAGGAAATAGCGCTGTGTTTGCATGATGGAGGAGGACGGCCGGAGCCCTGGGACGGACCGTTGCAAGACGGGGAGCCGTCTCATTTGTTTGAAGTGTTGTCAAAAATTGATGTTAAAGCTGAAAGTCCTGCTGCTGGTTTGCAGAGGCGCATGTGGCCATGTGCAACTGTTTAGAAAAACAACATGAGGAACATAAGAAAGCTGGAGTGCAGCAGCTTAAAGTAGAGTTGCTGCATAAGCAGCATGTGTTGCAATTAACCAATCAGCTAGAACAAGTGACAGCACTGACTGTGGTCCACGTTGCTGTGCAACAAAATTGAAACGAAACATAAGAAGAAACCCCTAAACCCCCACCGAAAAGAGTTAGAGCTTTCGTGGCTTGATTAGCCATGGGGTGGGATGGAAATCATTGGGTGTGAAAACTTATTCTTGGGGGCAATTAATTGTATGCTTATTTATTCATTTATGTATATATTTTTAAATATAGAACAGCTGGTCTTCCATTTTTGTGGCGGTAATCAGCGATGTCAAGTAACGAAGTACCAATACTTCATTACTGTACTTAAGTACACTTATCAGGTAACTATACATTACTCCATTACTTCTTTTTCTTCCTACTTCTGACTTCTACTCATTACATTTTCACACAAGTACCTGTACTTTCTTTTCCTTACATTTTTAAAACAAATGCTAAAATATTCAGACACCCATGGCAAAGTATCTTGTAGTGACAGATTTAAACTGGGAAACGGTTGAAAGTCAGATGGGAAAACGAGTTGGACCAATAACTTCAAGATAAATTAGAAATCATGAGGAGTAGTATTTGTTATTTATTATGTTGGGTTAAATAAAATAGTTTGAAAAGTTATAATTTTATGTTTTATTTATTGGGGGGGTTAGTCTTATTTTCTGTTTCCTCCTTTAACTGCATATCAGTTGGTGTATGGAGGACCAGCTCTACCATATTCAAAGATAAATAAATGTTCAATAAATTAATAAATTAATGTTGGGATCTGGAGGTCTGTCCACCTTTCTCCAGCAGAGGGCGCCCTAGGTCTCCTGGAGCTGAAGGCTGACGACCACACCTGCGGCACATTGGCTCATCAGGAGACCAGCATTTAAGCAGCGACAGGACAACACTCCAGTGCCAGAGTGTTAAGCTAGTTACGGTTAGCAAGCCTGAGCTAACCAGCCTGTGTGATTCTCTGACTCCCCTGAAAACCAGAATCTGAATCTAACCAGTTTTTGTCCTCTCTGCTTCTTAGGAAGAAACCTGACTGAACCCTGGAACTCTGGAAGAGTTTCTCAGCTGAAACCTGCCTGCCTGCTCTCAGAAGGTCTGCTGAGCTCAAACTATCAGAACCTGCCTGTCCACTCTCAAGAAGAGAAATGGAAGAAACTCTGAACCTAAACACTGACAAGTCTGAAGTCGAGCCCTGCCATTGCCTAGCCCTCTGCCGACCATCTGCCTCTGTAAGTAAGTAAGTAAACTTTATTTGTATAGCACTTTTCACAGACAAAGTCACAAAGTGCTTCACATGATAACATAAAAACAACACAAATAAAAACATAAAATGCAATAAAAGCTATAATAAATAAGGGAATAAAACAACACGCTATGTGCTTTGGAAGGCTAGTGAAAACAGGTGTGTTTTTAGCTGCTTTTTAAAGATATCCACCGAGTCCAGAGAGCGCAGGGACAGGGGGAGTTCATTCCAAAGACGGGGTGCCACCGCTTTAAAGGACCGGTCTCCTCGGGTTTTAAAACGGGTCCGAGGAACCATAAGCAGGTTTTGACCTGAAGACCTTAGGCTGCTGACCGACGTATACGGCTGGATCAGATCTGTCATGTAGCCAGGCGCCTGTCCATGAAGGGCCCTGAAGGTAAGGACCAGGATTTTAAACTTTATCCTGGAAGCAACAGGAAGCCAATGTAGGGACTTCAAGAGAGGATTTACATGGGCTGTCCTATTTGTACGGGTCAGGAGTCTTGCAGCAGAGTTCTGGACAATTTGTAGGCGACCCAGCTCCTTCTTGCTCAGACAGGTAAATAGGCTGTTACAGTAATCCAGTCTTGAAGAAACGAAGGCATGGATGATTCTCTCCAAATCATCATGAGAGAGGATTTTCCTTACCTTGGAGATATTGCGCAGATGGGGGTAACAGTTCCTGATCAGTTGTTTTGAGTGTAGCGCAAGGGACATCCCCTCATCGAAAATCACTCCAAGATTACGTAGACTGGATTTGGCTGAGGAACATAGATCACCCAGGTGCTGTTTAATGTCAGGGATGGCACTGTCAGGAGCAATAATGAGTGTCTCAGTCTTATCAGTATTCAGTGCGAGATAGTTGTCGTTTAACCACTGCTGAATCCGGGACAGACAGTTCATCAGAGAGTGTAATTTGTGGACCTCTGAGGTTTTAAAGGAGCAGTACAGCTGTATGTCGTCAGCAAAAAGATGATATGCCACATCACTGTGCTGCTGGATAATCTGGCCAAGAGGGAGGAGATAAAGTAGGAAGAGAAGTGGTCCCAGGACTGAGCCCTGTGGAACACCATACTGGAGATCTCCCCGCTCAGACATCATGTCATTGACTGCCACACTGAAGCTCCTACCAGCTAAGTAGGAAGTAAGTCACTCCAAAACTGGACCTCTCATTCCCACGCAATCCCGCAGCCGGTTTATCATGATGGAATGGTCGACCGTATCAAAGGCTGCAGACAGGTCTAACAGGACCAGTACCGTACAGCTTTCCGAGTCTGCAGACATCATGATATCACTAGACACTTTCAGCAGGGCTGTTTCAGTAGAGTGGTGTTCCCGAAACCCTGACTGAAACTTGTCGTAGATGTTATGAGTCTGAAGGAAGGATGTCAGTTGGTTAGCTACCACTTTTTCCAGTATTTTACTCAGAAAAGGGAGCTTAGATATTGGCCGATAATTTTTAAGTTCTGACTGGTCCAGACTGGGCTTCTTAAGTCTTGGCTCTATTATGTCTTGTTTAAAGGACCCTCCTGGTTCCCTCCCTCAGCTGCTTAGCCTGAACCACATCACAGGTACAGACCTGCACAACTCCTCTGACAAGATCATCTGCATCCTGGCTAACCTAACTATCCCTCTCTGCAGAGAACCCTGTGTGACCAGTCCCGGATCTGTTTCCCCAGCTTCAAGTTTATTAACTTTGTGTTTTTTCAATAAACAGTCAAACTTTTCATCTGACTCTGTTTGTGTTCTGCATGTGGGTTAGGAAACTTAATCCCATCATGACAGAACACTCTGGCCAACAACCTAACCCAGCAGTCCACCTCCGGAGGATGATTGAGGAACAAGGAGTTTTGATCCAAGGCCACGACTCCACCCTCCGTGAGTTTAACACACGTTTGGAACAACAAAATCAAACTTTACAGGAATTAGCCGGCTATCTCAGCAATGCTACTCCCAGAGCGGAGCCAGCTCAACTTCCGGTTCCGGAGCCAGATCCGCCTCAAAGGTCAGAACCTGTTCCGTCATTTCCGGAATTCCGTCCGTCACTTCCTGAGAAATATTCAGGCATTACTAGTAAGTGCAAAGGATTTTTATTCCAGTGTAGATTGATTTTTGAACATTCGCCATCCAGTTTCTCCAATGATAAGAGAAAAATTAGTTTCATTCTCTCTCAATTGACCGGAAGAGCTCTCGAATGGGCTAAGGCCAGATTCCCCTCTGAATCCAGTTTCAGATGCACCTTCGATCAATTCATCAAGGAATTTTCACAAGTCTTTAACCAAGACTCAGACAAATCAATTGATTCTCGAGCTCTGCTAAGTCTTAAACAGCGAAATCGGACTGTAGCCGATTTTTCGATCGACTTCCGGGTCAAAGCCGCAGCTTCCGGTTGGAATGAATGCGTGCTTAAAAGCGCCTATTTTAAGGATCTAGACGAAGAAATAAAAGATGAACTCGCCACAATCGACGAACCAGCTACCCTGGAGGAATTAATCAGTTTAACAATTCGTCTGGATAATCGACTTCGAGCCAGAGCCAGGTCTAAACTAAGGAGCCATGTTTTCTCTGCAACTGCCCCTATGACTAACTGTTCTTCTGCTTTTTCTGCTCCACCTGAGACTGATTCTAGGCCACAGAATCGTAACCAGTCAGCTTCTGTTCCTCCTTCTTTAACCCATGGCGTCTCTCCTTCCACGGAAACCCCTGATGTAGAGCCTATGCAGATTGGTCATACCAGACTCACAACTGAGGAGAGGCAAAGGAGATACAAAGGGAACTTATGCATGTATTGTGGTGAGCCCGGCCATTTTGTCTCCACCTGCCCAGCTAAGGTAAAAACCGGGGTCCGCCAGAGGAAATGAGGAGTCTGGCGGACCATCTGCAATCTGAAAATTCTCCTCATCTACTGCTACCAGCTACTTTGTTTGCTGCTGATCAGACCTTCACCTTGTCAGCCTTTATTGATTCTGGTTGTGAGAAGAATTTAATTGACTCTAGCCTGGTTCAACAGCTAAACATTGAAACCATTCCTCTGAAGAAATCCCTTAGAGTCTCAGCCATTGATGGAAAGAAATTACATCAAGTTACTCACCAGACTCAGGCTCTTGAACTCCTTATCTCTGGTAACCACAGAGAGACTATAACCTTGTTTGTTTTTCCATCTGCCTGTTCATCTCTAGTTCTTGGATATGAGTGGTTAGAGCAACACAACCCTCATATAAATTGGGCAAAGAGACACATTGAATCGTGGTCTGCCTCCTGCCATGTCTCCTGTCTCCGTTCCGCAGCCCCTGTCATTCAGTCTCCAAGCAATCAAAGGGAGCCAGGCCCACCCGATTTGTCTTTGGTACAACCTGAGTATCACGATATAGCACCAGTCTTCAGCAAGGTCAGTGCATTGTCTCTTTCTCCTCACAGACCATATGACTGTGCTATAGATCTGTTGCCTGGGGCTCCCCTTCCTAGCAGCCGACTCTTCAATATCTCCAAACCAGAAAGAGAAACAATGGAGAAGTACATTAACGAGTCTCTAGCTGCTGGAATTATTCGGCCGTCCTCATCCCCTCTTGGTGCAGGCTTCTTTTTTGTTGGAAAGAAGGATGGATCTCTCCGACCCTGTATAGATTACAGAGGACTCAACCAAATAATCATTAAAAACAAGTATCCCTTGCCTCTGCTCGCATCAGCGTTTGAACCCGTCCAAAGGGCTACTGTTTTTACCAAACTGGATTTAAGAAATGCCTACCACCTTCTCCGTATAAGAGAGGGAGATGAGTGGAAGACGGCCTTCAAAACCCCTCTAGGTCAATTCGAATACTTAGTTATGCCTTTTGGTCTGACTAATGTTCCTGCCTGTTTTCAAGCCGTGGTTAACGACGTGTTGAGAGACTTTCTCAACATCTTTGTTTTTGTTTATATTGATGACATCCTGATTTATTCTAAGAACCTGTCAGACCACAAGAAACACGTTCGTTCTGTTCTCCAAAGACTTCTCGAAAACAAACTTTTTGTCAAGGCTGAAAAATGTGAGGATTTGTGCTCGAGGGCGGGCGGGTGAAGCCATCGCAGGACAAGATTAAAGTAGTTCTGGACTGGCCTACCCCCGAGAATTGCAAACAACTCCAAAGGTTTTTGGGTTTTGCAAATTTTTATAGGAGGTTCATAAGAAATTACAGTCAGACAGCCCAGCCACTCACCGCTTTGACATCAGTCAAAAGAACTTTCCACTGGTCTGCTGAGGCCGAGACCCCATTCAATAAACTCAAGGCTCTTTTTTCCAGTGCACCCATTCTTATTCAACCTGACCCCTCTAAACAGTTCATTTTAGAGGTGGATGCATCTGACTCTGGAGTGGGAGCAGTCTTATCCCAGCAATCTGACTCTGATAACAAGACTCACCCATGCGCCTTCTTTTCTCGCAGGCTTTCTCCAGCTGAGCAAAACTACGATGTCGGCGAACTTCTGGCTATGAAAATGGCTCTGGAGGAGTGGGGGCATTGGCTAGAGGGCGCTGAACACCCCGTGTTGGTATGGACTGACCACAAAAACCTATCTTATATCCAGTCTGTCAAAAGGTCAAACCCACGTCAATCCCGTTGGTCTCTGCTCTTTTCTCCGTTTAATCTGATAATTTCCTACAGACCCGGATCCAAGAATGTTAAACCTGACTCTCTTTCTCGCCTGTACTCACCTGATAAACCTGAAACACCTGATTCGGTCCTTCCTGCCAGCTGCACCGTGGCAACCGTTTCCTGGAAGATCTCTGACCTGATAAATCTTGCCCTAGTTTCTGAACCTGACCCAGGAAATGGACCACCAAACCGAACGTACGTGCCCACCTCTGTAAGATCTTGACTAATCCATTGGATGCATTCTGCCAAGTTTTCAGCCCATCCAGGTGTTAGCTGAACTATTGCCCTCATCACTCGCCGTTTCTGGTGGCCGTCCCTCCACAAGGACGTAAAGGAATACGTTCTTTTCTGTCCCATCTGCGCCAGAAACAAACCATCTCATCAGCCTCCCTCTGGTCTGCTTCACCCCTTACCTGTTCCGTCTCGACCCTGGTCCCACATAGCGATGGATTTTGTAACCGGCCTCCCTGTCTCCAAGGGTATGACTAAAATACTCACAATCATTGACCGCTTCTCTAAGACCTGCCATCTTGTTCCCCTCAGGAAGCTCCCAACAGCCTTCCAAACAGCTCAACTGCTCATAAAACACGTTTTCCGACTCCACGGCATCCCTCAGGAGATCCTGTCCAACAGAGGCCCCCAGTTCACAGCTCAGGTCTGGAAGAACTTCTGTTCTGCACTTAACTCCAAAATATCACTTTCCTCAGGTTACCACCCTCAATCCAACAGCCAGACAGAAAGAATGAATCAAGAACTAGAATCCACTCTCCGTTGCCTGCCTTCCACCAACCCGACCGATTGGAGTCAATTGGAGTCAAATGGAGCTAAATCAGTGGGGTGAGCTACCTGGAACCATCCCCCTTGTTAGCCATCTGAACCCATCCCCCTCCTCTTCTCCAGAAAGGAGAACAAAGGATTCCCTCCAAAACAAGAACAAAGAAGACCCGGCCCACTGTGGGAGGCGGCCACCTCAAATGGACCAATCAGCCGAATACTCCAACAGGAAGTTCCCCCATGTCACAGACCAATAAGCCAATACTTCCACAGGATGTGCTCCCGTGTCACACATGGTTTAAAAGCCAGCAGCTGACATCTTTCTTCCTCTTTTTCGGTGGGTTTTTAACCCGATAGGAGAGACTCATTTCACGTGAAATACCAGAAGAAAGCTGACTGGAAGTAGCTTTTGTTTTCCTGCGTCAAAAGAGGACGCTCTTTTGCCAACCACCTCCTAAAATCCATCCTCTTCAACTCGTGAGCATATCAAGCCCTCTGCTGTAGCACCGAACTGACTGAACTTTCCCGAGGGGCGGACCGGCGGCAGAGAACCCTCTCCGTGGCAGAAACCAAGCCGCGGTTGCCTTGGAAATGCCAGCCTTCTACGGACGAGGAAGCATCTCACAGTAAAATCAATTTCCTTTCCTTTTTGATGCATTCGAAGTGCTGCTCAGGCGAGAGTCAGGAAGATTCAGGGTTTTGAATTAATGCTGATGTTTTTTTTTTTATCTGTGCTGATTAAGAGTTTGTCCATTTGGTTGAAATAAGTGTGTGCTTCTTTATTCTCTTTCTTGGCTGTCCTGTCCCCTTTGTTGTTTCTGCTTTTAGATAGTCATAAAGTTATCACATTCAGCCACGTGGGGTCCCCGTGGTTGCCGCCATCTTGATTACAGGTTTCCCCCCCCCATTTCTCTTTGCACTGCGTGGAGAACAAAGGGGGGTGGTCCCTCATTTAGCTACACCCATTCACACACATCGCTACATTGCCAGGCAAAAAGGGGTTTTTGCTAAACGTTTTCTGCTGCTATTGTTAATACATGTTTAATAGTTTACCAATACTAAGCTGGATGTGTTAATGTTACATGATCAATTGCACTGTTATTATCATACCTGCTGCTAGCGGACATTAGTGAATGTATTAATATCTGGCATCTTTTGGACAATCTCAGACGCCAGTAAACGGACTCTTATGGTTTTATTTCTTTGTTTTCTATCTCGTTTAATTCTTTATTTTCGATTTTTCTTTTAAACTAGTCATTTAATCTACCTCGTGTTTATTTTTCTAGTAGCGTGTAGTGTTTGCATAGATTTTAGATTTCTGTAATCCTGAATTATTAGAATAAAGACATCATTGGTTAATCTGTAGTGGTTTTGGTCATTCATATAACGGAGGGTTTATCACTCAGCGCGAAACCACCCCCTTTTGGTAATAGTGCGAATAAACAGAGATATAAGGTTCTTTATTGATAATTTAATAGCTTTGCTGATAACTTAACCTGGGCCACTAGACTGGTGGATACCTGGATTTTAACAGCCGGTCCAAGAACCCTCCAGAGGTGAATCAGCAACCGGTAAGTAGATAATTCAAGGCTATAATTATCCACCTAAGAACACTAAATTGACTTTGCCTTCAATGTTGAATAGGATAATAATTAACTATAACTCTTCTAGTTCTAGTTAACCATCTATTCATTATCTGCAGGACATTATTTTTGCACAACATATTGGCGTTGTCCCTGGGTGGGCCTGAGACTGAAACTTCCGTTATATGAATAACAGATAAATCATCCAGAAATTAAAACAGCTAAAAACGCTACTACTGCTAAAATAGACCGGGTGTATTTGTGGTGTGGCAGTGACGGAGTCCAGCGGGTTTGAGTAGATTTAACAGCCAGTTAATTGAATCTCAGACTTATAATCCAATAGAGAATTGGTGATTTGGGACTTCAGCTGCGTTGTTTGTTGGTTGCTGCTATTCTGAAGCCGTGAGATCAAATTGTGGATTGGTGCAGCACAAAAGGGTTCTTAAAGTCACAGCGACTGGGCCAGTGTAGGCCACGTTGGCAGAGATTGTCATCTCCCCCTAGTGGTAGCTTATGTAATTACAATTACTCAGCTGGTTCCAGTGTTTTGAGATCCAAATTGTGTAGTGCTCTCTTTGGCGCCATCTGGTGGCGTATGCGTGTTATTGCAACAACAGTTTGAAAATTCCCAGGCGAAGGCACCATGTCTCCCCCTGGTGGTGGCTTCTGAAATTGCAGCTGAATGGTGTAGAGAAGGAGTGACTTTTTTTTTTTCTTAAATTTTATTTTTCTTTCTTTCATGCTGTTTCACTATTGCTTTCTGTGCTGTGGACAAACAGTGTTTTAACAATTGGAGAATGGTTAAACTTAAACTGCAGGTATAAAGAAACAAAACCTCAGGTTTAATTGTGAAGCTGCTGCGACCTTTTACCACTTCTTCCAGGTTTTCTAACACTGCATTATCCATTTTGTGTGCAAGAGTTGTTTGTTAACAGTGTTCTACACATATATACATACACACGCACATATCTATACACATATACACACTTTCGAACCAGCCAATCTTACTTACTGAAAGGTGAGTGAATCAAACCATTTGAAACCCACAGAATTAAAAGCAAATCGGCAACCTGTCAAATTAAAGAGGAGGTCGCAAGTTGAAAGCAACCTGCGTATTGTTTTATCCGCACGTTGTACACCTGCCGTATAGGTAACGAACCTACAGTAAACGGAGTGTGTTTGTTTAGTGCGTGTAGTGCTAACACGGTTAGCGATTTGTAGCCAGTGTGCTGCGTTTCCTGCTTTGTGTTCCCCCTAGCGAATCAAATGGATAGGGATCAGGATCAGCAAGCAGTGGGAGCTTCTGCGGCCTCCATCGAAATGGAAGCCCAGAACTTAATAAGCTCAGTGATTTCGTTGTCAGAAGACGAACACAGAGCCCTTAATAGTCTCCATCTAGAGGCTTGTGACAGAGAGATTCAGAAACTAATGGCATCAACTAGGAAGCCAGGGAAAGAAATGCTTATTGCAACCGTGCTTGGTCAGCTTGCGTTACTGTACCAGAGAAAGTCACAAGTAGAAATAGAACTGCGCCTGAAGGCCGAAGCACTGCGTGTAGAAGCCGAAGAACTGTGTTTAGAAGCTGAAGAAAGGGCAAGGAAGGCAGAAGAGAAGAGGATGGCGACCTTCAACGTCCTGAAAGAACGGCATAGGGGGGTTGCTCCCTGCCCACAGGATGAAGGGTCAGACGAAGGGTCAGATGAAGGGTCAGACGAAGGATCAGAAGAAAGAACAGAAGGTTCCCAGAAGAGAGAAGAAAGCGAACCTACCCCTGCTTTAGATAGGTTTGATAGAAGGGGTGCCAGGGGAGATCCTCCTCTGGCAGCCACAGAGCAGAGAGCTAGCATGAGGGAGCAGGGAAGGTTCCGTAGTGTAGTGCGTAGTTCCACCCAGCAGAGCAGCTTCAGACCACAGAGAATGCCGGACCTGAGTGGCATGCCAGGTCCTAGTTATAGAGCGACAAGCAGGTCAGACCAAACACGAAGCACGATCTGCTATGACACACCCTTGCCACAAAGGCAGCTGTACAGCCAACCATGGGACACTGGTGAGCATTACCGCCCTGAGCCGCGGCCATGGCCTAAGGGCTACGGAGCAACAGGCTCACCAGTGTACCATGAGCAGTCTCACCTGCCTCCAAGGAGGTCAGAGCAGAGCTTTCCACCCTACCGCGACCGTAGCTGGCTAGAGCTCTCAGATGAGGATTCAGATGGTCCAGCCCCAGTCCCAGAACAGGGATTACGGATGCGACAACTTGAATCCCTCGCCCACGACATAGAGCGTTTTGACCCCAGCAACACTGAATCCACCATTGAAGACTACCTTAGAGAGGTAGAACGCTGTCTTTTAGACTTACCCCATCCCTCCGCCCGGGAGAAGTTAAAGTTAATCTGGAAAACTACTTCAAGAAGCGTGCATGTGTTCATAGAGAGCCTCCAGCCCTCTGTTCGAGACCGCTATTCCTCTCTTTGTCAAACACTAAGAGAGGAATATTCAGTGTACACTGATCCGGGCTCCGTGATGTTCAGTGCCCTCGGCATCCAACAGAAAAGAGATGAATCGCCGAGAGATTACTACCGTCAGTTGTGAGCCGCATATTTTCAGGGGCGCAGCGCCCCTGGGCTGGAGGAAGACCACTCACTAAAATATCTTTTCCTCCACAATCTTCATGACAGCATAAGATATGATGTTACCATGTACTGCCGAACCAGAACCCTCACCATGCAAGAAATAAGGAAATATGCACAGATTGCATGGGAAACGCGCGTCCGCACCAGCAAGGGTACAGATAGCGAACACAGGGTCCTACAGGTTCAGGCAGAATCAGGGAGGAATCCCCACTCAGAAAAACATCCCTACCAGGAAGTCAGTAACATTTCTCAGGATGTAAGATCAGAAAATGGGTCTTACTTAGACTGTAGAACCGGTTCTGGCCTGTTCAGGTCAGCTGCTGCCCATGGCTCACCTGCATAGGTCCAGGGAGGCTGCAAAGCAACCCGACACGCTCCCCAGCAGGTGACCAGTCAATCGTCTCCATCATCTGACAGCAAACAGGGATGTTCCTCAGAACATTCCACCTGCTGTCAGCTCCCATCATCAGCCCTTTTGGAACTAACTCCTCCTAAGCAAAGGGGGGTTACATCCATTTGGCTCAATTTACAGATGAACTGGATCAGACCAGTTCTCATCCCGATAGAACGTACTCAATATCTTGCATTTGTAGCATTCTTCTCCATAGAACAGGTAGACAGAATGAAATGCAACCCAGAATCCACTTCCGCCCGTGGAATGGAGTGCACCTCCATTCTTAAAAACACATGTGCATAGTACCAGTCAGTTCGAGTGTATGTTAACGCACAGGAAAACATGCACTGATCTCATAAGGTTTCATTTCCACATTTCAAAATTTCACAGCTTTTGAACTAGTCTCTTCTTAAAGGAAGGACTATAAGGTCATAATATCCATATACCATTTGTGAGCATAATGCACTGGATAGATCCAACAGAAGTGTTAAAACTTGACATGATATCCTCTAAAGTTGTCAGAAATGTATGCAGGTTAGACGACTCTTCTGGAGCCAGCTTGCTAAAAGGAGTAATCACACGCATCTGATTCCCTTTCTAGTTTTGGTAAAGATTTAAAGTTGAACGGTCTCTAATGTCTGCAACAAAAGATTCTCCGACCCTAAACGACGCCCAGCTCCAATCTACTCTCCCGGACAACAGGTTTGGCTTTCCACAAGAGATATTCCACTCAAATCCATGTCCTGCAAACTCTCTCCCAGGTTCATTGGTCCATACAAAATAGCCTCAGTCATCCACCCGTCTGCCGTTCGTCTGCATCCGCACCTTCTCTCCGAATTCATCCGACATTCCACGTCTTGCAAATCAAGCCTGTTCTGACCAGCCCTTTGTGCCCTCCGTCCGACTCCCCTCCACCCGCCCGGGGCAATGATGGTCACCCTGCCTTCACCGTTCGCCGGATCGTGGACTCCGTCGCCGGGGCCGCGGTTTGCAGTACCTGGTCGACTGGGAGGGCTACGGTCCGGAGGACCGCACCTGGGTTCCGGGATCCTTTATCCTGGATCCCTCCCTGATCGACGACTACCGTGAGTCTCTGCCTCCTACATCCTCTGGACCGCCAGGAGGCGGTCGTTGAGGAGGGGGTACTGTTGGGGATCTGATGGTCTGTCCACCTTTCTCAAGCAGAGGGCGCCCTAGGTCTCCTGGAGCTGAAGGCTGACGACCACACATGCGGCCCATTGGCTCATCAGGAGACCAGCATTTAAGCAGCGGCAGGACAACACTCCAGTGCCAGAGTGTTAAGCCAGTTATGGTTAGCAAGCCTGAGCCAACCAGCCTGTGTGATTCTCTGACTCCCCTGAAAACCAGTATCTGAATCTAACCAGTTTTTGTACTCTCTGCTTCTTAGGAAGAACCTGACTGAACTCTGGAACTCTGGAAGAGTTTCTCAGCTGAAACCTGCCTGCCTGCTCTCAGAAGGTCTGCTGAGCTCAAACTATCAGAACCTGCCTGTCCGCTCTCAAGAAGAGAACTGGAAGAAACTCTGAACCTAAACACTGACAAGTCTGAAGTCGAGCCCTGCCGTTGCCTAGCCCTCTCCCGACCATCTGCCTCTGGACCCTCCTGGTTCCCTCCCTCTGCTGCTCAGCCTGAACCACATCACAGGTACAGACCTGCACAACTCCTCTGACAAGATCATCTGCATCCTGGCTAACCTAACTATCCCTCTCTGCAGAGAACCCTGTGTGACCAGTCCCGGATCTGTTTCCCCAGCTTCAAGTTTATTAACTTTGTGTTTTTTCAATAAAGAGTCAAACTTTTCATCTGACTCCGTTTGTGTTCTGCATGTGGGTAAGGAACCTTAATCCCATCATGACAATTAATTGATTAATTATGTTCAGACCGCAAGCAGAAACAGCAGCCAAAACGCGTGCTATACGAAGTTATGCTACGTACAGACTGCAAGCAGGACGTTTTTTGGGGGATGTTTTGCTGCGCCTTGATGCGTGTAAACCATTGACTTAGCTTGTAAACTAGCTGCTCCTGCTGCCTCTGCTGCTTTAGGTGTGAACGTAGCATAATGCTGCATTCACACCGCAGAAGCAGCGAGTTTACATGCAAAGTCAATGGTTGACGCGCGTCAAGGCACAGCAAAAGGTCCCGCAGCGCATTTTGAGCAGCAGGGGCAGCGCGTCTGAGCAGCTGAAGCAGCGCGTCGGGAGCGTTTAGCATCTGATGCGCGCGACGCACCGTAAACACGCTGCTGCTCGAGATGAAAAAATTGAACTTTTGCTGCTCAATGCGCCGCATCAACCAATCAGAGACGCTGATCTGGGAGATGCCAGGGAGACAGACACATCGCTGATGATACAGAGCACTATGATCACTCCTCTGAATTATTGATTATTAACGTCTAAATTAACTTAAAAAAGTTGAAACCTGCCGACAAAGTGTGTTTGCTATTATTATCCTGGTGCCTGCAGTTTGGATTATGTACATGAAAACCACCTTCCAGCCGCCGTGGTGAACCGCGAGGAGGCGACCGGGCCATAGGCTGCTGTTGAACGGGATTTCTACTTTCACCGCACTGCTGGTATGTGGGGCTCTGAGCGGCTCCGACAGAAATAATATTGGAAGGCAGGATGGTAATCTGAATGGACTGACTGCACTGATTTAGTTTTCAGGTGGATTTTCTGACTCAAAAACATAATAATTATTTTATTCCAACTGGTCACAGCAAATATAGCTGCAAGGCAAATAAAGGATAGAGTAGCTCCGCCCAACGAGCGTCAGACCCACTTTTCGACCGCGCAGCTAGAGCAGCAAAGCTGCTACAACCGCGTGTCAGAACTAAACTGGTACAAGCAGCAAAAAGGAAGCAGCAGATGCATTTTTGCTGCTCCTGCTGCTTTAGGTGTGAACGTAGCATAAGACACAGCCCTTCCTCATTTGCATAACGAGGCAAAAATGCATGCAGAAATGTAAAAACGACAGGCAGAAATAAATAGCATGGAAGAAATAAATAGTGTAAAATAAAAAATAAAAAGGAAGAATTAAACATACAAAAATATTATAAAAATATTAACAGGCAAATAAATAAATACTTAAAGCTACAGTGTGTAATTTTCAGCGAAATCTAACGTCCAGACTGCAGACTGAAGCAACATGAACATCTCCCCCCACCGCTTCTCCCCCCCAACAGTACGGCGAGCGTTACGGGACAAAATGTCTTCCATGACGTCCGCATCACCTACCTTCTCAAGTGATGAGTTTTGTTTACATAGATAATTTTACGGATAGTATTTCATTAGTCTGTGTAGGGTATAGATTTCATGTAGACTTAAACAACTTGCCGTAGTTACTTTCGAGCGTAATGGGCGATCTCGCAATCGCTAGTTTGTTGGCTCTGCGCTGCCGTAGCGCAAAGATGTCTGCCTCTATGGCTGCGAGACCCGCTCCTATGTAATTATAAATAACGAATTCTAAGGCAACGCAAATCTTAAGGTTAAGAGGCTGAGCTCGTAGATGATGATAAATAACATAGTTATGTATAATGTATTACATTTCTGACTGTATATCCCTGTAATTATTACACACTGTAGCTTTAAAAGAATAAGTATTTATTTATGGAGAGATATATAGACCTACAGACATTTTTTTGTTTGTTGTATTTTTGGGGGCAATTAATTGTATGCTTATTTATTCATTTATGTATATATTTTTAAATATAGTCAGTGATGGGACTAACGACGTTGAAAGTAATTGTGTTAATAACGCCGTTACCTTTTTTTAGTAACGAGTAATCTAACTAATTACTTTGACTGTAACTATAACGCAGTTACCATTGCCGACACCCCGTTACTGCACGTTACTCAGGTCGCACCTTTTTTCATGATAGGACTCGTGCGCGCCTTGTCCTTAGAGAAGGGAGGATGAGATTGGCTGTTACGGGTGTTAACGTACAGCACACACAGAGAGTTGGAGAGTGAGGAGGGCTCCAGCAGAAAAAGAGTGTTTTCCAGATGGAAATACCGGTGTTACGTCGAGCTGCGTTTCTCCATCAGATACGGTTTCCCCGGCATCTCCACACAGCGCAGGCGGCATGATTCACCGCGTAAGCAACAGGAAACGCGCATGCTCGCTAAAGGCGCGTAACAGCCGCCCTGTGCTCGCGCCACAGGTGGGAGGGATGGATGGATGGATGGATGAATGGATAGATAGATGATAGATAGATAGATAGATAGATAGATAGATAGATAGATAGATAGATAGATAGATAGATAGATAGATAGATAGATAGATGTTGCAGTATCTGTAACAACCCAAACACACAGGATTTCAGAATGAGACATCCCCAGTTATTAATTTCATTCACTCACCAGATCTGAACGCCCTGTTAAAAACTTCACACCCATGAGTAGAGGTAATGCAGCCTGATGATATTGACACCGCATCAGATAACTAAACCCCATGTTAAGCAGGGGGAATGCTCTCTGATGGGGTTTAGAAGCCCATCAGATAGCGTTCCCCCCTGATGTCATTTACGTTGAGTTGCAATAAATGCAAAACTCTCTGCAGGTTCTATTCAGCTGGCTTTTGAAACACACGGCGAGAAGGTGGGGGCTGGGTGGTGAGGGTTACGGGGGCGAGAAACGCAAAAGTAACGCAATAGTTACTTTTACTAGTAACTTGTTACTTTTATTGTGGAGTAACTCAGTTACTAATTCAGTTACTTTTTGGAAGAAGTAACTAGTAACTATAACTAATTACTTTTTTAAAGTAATGTGCCCAACACTGAATATAGTACAGCTGGTCCTCCATATTTGTGGCAGTAATCAGTGGTGTCAAGTAACGAAGTACCAATATTTCATTACTGTACTTAAGTACACTTTTCACGTAACTATACACTACTCCATTACTTATTTTTTTCTTACTTCTGACTTCTACTCATTACATTTTCAGACAAGTACTTGTACTTTCTATTCCTTACATTTTTAAAACAAATGCTAAAATATTCAGACACCAATGGCAAGAGCAGCCAAAACGCGTGCGGTCTGAACATAGCAAAACTATGTTCAGACCGCAAGCAGCATGAGCAGCCAAAACGCGTGCGGTCTGAACGTAGCAAAACTATGTTGAGACCGCAAGCAGCAAGAGCAGCCAAAACGCGTGCGGTCTGAACGTAGCATAACTATGTTGAGACCGCAAGCAGCTTGAGCAGCCAAAACGCTTGCGGTCTGAACGTAGCATAACTATGTTGAGACCCGAGCAGCATGAGCAGCCAAAATGCGTGCGGTCTGAACGTAGCATAACTATGTTGAGACCGCAAGCAGCAAGAGCAGCCAAAACGCGTGCGGTCTGAACGTAGCATAACTATGTTGAGACCGCAAGCAGCTTGAGCAGCCAAAACGCTTGCGGTCTGAACGTAGCATAACTATGTTGAGACCGCAAGCAGCTTGAGCAGCCAAAA
The DNA here is from genome assembly GCA_030533445.1 of Cyprinodon diabolis. Classification (NCBI taxonomy): domain Eukaryota; kingdom Metazoa; phylum Chordata; class Actinopteri; order Cyprinodontiformes; family Cyprinodontidae; genus Cyprinodon; species Cyprinodon diabolis. Next base: position 37,494,596 of record CM060076.1, read on the forward strand.
CGCTTGCGGTCTGAACGTAGCATAACTATGTTGAGACCCGAGCAGCATGAGCAGCCAAAACGCGTGCGGTCTGAACGTAGCATAACTATGTTGAGACCGCAAGCAGCAAGAGCAGCCAAAACGCGTGCGGTCTGAACGTAGCATAACTATGTTGAGACAGCAAGCAGCAAGAGCAGCCAAAAGGCGTGTGGTCTGAACGTAGCATAACTATGTTGAGACCCGAGCAGTATGAGCAGCCAAAACGCGTGCGGTCTGAACGTAGCATAACTATGTTGAGACCCGAGCAGCATGAGCAGCCAAAACGCGTGCGGTCTGAACGTAGCATAACTATGTTGAGACCGCAAGCAGCAAGAGCAGCCAAAACGCGTGCGGTCTGAACGTAGCATAACTATGTTGAGACCGCAAGCAGCTTGAGTAGGCAAAACGCTTGCGGTCTGAACGTAGCATAACCATGTTCAGACCGCAAGCAGCTTGAGCAGCCAAAACGCGTGCGGTCTGAACGTAGCATAACTATGTTGAGACCGCAAGCAGCAAGAGCAGCCAAAACACGTGCTATGCGAACTTGTGCTACGTTGAGACCGCAAGCAGGTCGTTTTTTTGGGATATTTTGCTGCGCCTTGATGCGTGTCAACCATTGACTTGGCTTGTAAACTAGCTGCTCCTGCTGCCTCTGCAGCTTTAGGTATGAACGTAGGATAAGACACAGCCCTTCCTCGTTTGCATAACGAGGCAGAAATGCATACAGAAATGTAAAAATAACAGGCAGAATCAAATAGCATGGAAGAAATAAATAGGGTAAAAAAATAAAAAAGAAGAATTAAACATACAAAAATATTATAACAGCCAAATAAATAAATATGTAAAAGAATAAGTATTTATATATAGAGAGAGATATATAGACCTACATTTATTTGTTTGTTTTATTTTTGGGGGCAATTAATTGTATGCTTATTTATTTATTATGTACAGTCGGGCAAAAAAGTATTTAGTCAGCCACCAATAGTGCAAGTTCTCCCACTTAAAAAGATGAGAGAGGCCGGTAATTTTCATCATAGATATACCTCAACTATGAGAGACAAAATGAGAAAAAAAAATCCAGAAAATCACATTGTCTGATTTTTAAAGAATTTATTTGCAAAATATGGTGGAAAATAAGTATTTGGTCAATAACAAAAGTTCATCTCACTACTTTGTTATATACCCTTTGTTGGCAATGACAGAGATCAAACGTTTTCTGTAAGTCTTCACAAGGTTTTCACACACTGTTGCTGGTATTTTGGCCCATTCCTCCATGCAGATCTCCTCTAGAGCAGTGATGTTCTGGGGCTGTCGCTGGGCAACACGGACTTTCAACTCCCTCCAAAGATTTTCTATGGGGTTGAGATCTGGAGACTGGCTAGGCCACTCCAGGACCTAGAAATGCTTCTTACGAAGCCACTCCTTTGTTACCCGGGCGGTGTGTTTGGGATCATTGTCATGCTGAAAGACCCAGCCACGTTTCATCTTCAATGCCCTTGCTGATGGAAGGAGGTTTTCACTCAAAATTTGACGATACATGGCCCCATTCATTCTTTCCTTCACACGGATCAGTCGTCCTGGTCCCTTAGCACAAAAACAGCCCCAAAGCATGATGTTTCCACCCCCATGCTTCACTGTAGGTATGGTGTTCTTTGGATGCAACTCAGCATTCTCTCTCCTCCAAACACAACAAGTAGAGTTTTTACCAAAACGTTCTATTTTGGTTTCATCTGACCATATGATATTCTCCCAGTCATTGTCTGGATCATCCAAATGCTCTCTAGCAAACTTGAGACGGGCCTTGACATGTACTGGCTTAAGCAGGGGGACACGTCTGGCACTGCAGGATTTGAGTCCCTGGTGGCATAGTGTGTTACTGATGGTAGCCTTTGTTACTTTGGTCCCAGTTCTCTGCAGGTCATTCACTAGGTCCCCCCGTGTGGTTCTGGGATTTTTACTCACCGTTCTTGTGATCATTTTGACCCCACGGGGTGAGATCTTGCGTGGAGCCCCAGATCGAGGAAGATTATCAGTGGTCTTGTAGGTTTTCCATTTTCTAATAATTGATCCCACAGTTGATTTCTTCACACCAAGCTGTTTACCTATTGCAGATTCAGACTTCCCAGCCTGGTGCAGGTCTATAATTTCGTTTCAGGTGTCCTTTGACAGCTCTTTAGTTTTGGCCATGGTGGAGTTTAGAGTGTGACTGTTTGAGGTTGTGGACAGGTGTCTTTTATACTGATAACGGGTTCAAACAGGTGCCATTAATGAAGGTAACGAGTGGAGGACAGAGGAGCCTCTTACAGAAGAAGTTACAGGTCTGTGAGAGCCAGGAATCTTGCTTGCTTGTAACTGACCAAATACTTATTTTCAACCATATTTTGCAAATAAATTCTTTAAAAATCAGACAATGTGATTTTCTGGATTTTTTTTTCTAATTTTGTCTCTCATAGTTGAGGTATATCTATGATGAAAATTACCGGCCTCTCTCATCTTTTTGAGTGGGAGAACTTGCACTATTGGTGGCTGACTAAATACTTTTTTGCCCCACTGTATATATTTTTAGATCTAGTATAGCTGGTGTTAAGGAAGAAAATATTCTAAAATAGACGAACCAAATAGTTTGGAGGATTTAATTCGTTTAACCATCAGATTGGATAACAGGCTCCGAAATAGAAACAACACTAGACAAAGAACTCTGAATTTTTCTGTGTCAACCCCTGCATTAAATAATGCTTCTGTTTTTTTTCTGGATCCACAGAACCCGTTTCCAAGCCAAAGGTTAAAAACCAGACTCTTTCTGTTCCAGTCCAAGTCTCTCACTCAGATGGAGCAGAAGTTGAACCCATGCAGATTGGACACACAAGGCTAACCCCTGAGGAAAGACAACGACGATTCAGGGGCAATCTGTGTCTATACTGTGGTGAGACTGGCCATTTCATTGCTTCTTGCCCGGCTAAGTCAAAAGCCAGGGCCCGTCAGAGGGAGGAGTCTGACGGGCCATTTGAAAACTGAAAAAGCTCCTCATCTGATGTTACCAGCTACACTTTTTTTTTTCTAACCAGAATCTCACCCTGTCTGCTTTCATTGACTCCGGATGTGAGAGTAACCTCATTGATTCTAACCTGGTCCAGCAATTACAGATTGAAACTGTTCCGTTATCCAAGCCTCTCAGAGTATCCGCTATTGATGGAAAGAAACTCCATCAAGTCACTCATCAAACAAAACCTCTAGAACTTTTGATTTCCGGAAATCATCGTGAGACATTAACCTTTTTTGTTTTTCCTTCTGCATGCTCCCCCTTGGTGCTTGGATTCGAGTGGCTGGAACGGCATAATCCCCATATCAACTGGGCTGAACGCCACATTGAGTCTTGGTCCACCTCCTGTCACGAGACATGTCTTCGTTCTGCAGCTCCCGCTGTTCAGTTTCCTAGAGGTAGGGGGGAGATGGACTCTCCTGACCTTACTTCTGTTCCTTCCGAGTATCATGATCTGGCACCAGTCTTCAGTAAGGTCAGTGCTACGTCTCTTCCACCTCACAGACCATATGATTGTGCCATTGAATTATTACCAGGAGCTCCTATGCCCAGCAGTAGACTTTATAACATCTCTAAGGCTGAACGTGAGACCATGGAGAAATATATTAATGAGTCTCTGGCTGCTGGGATAATCCGCCCATCTTCCTCTCCTCTTGGTGCTGGTTTCTTTTTTGTGGGCAAAAAGGATGGTTCCCTACGACCCTGTATAGATTACAGAGGCTTAAATCAGATAACCGTCAAAAGTAAGTACCCACTACCATTACTGGCATCAGCATTTGAACCTGTTCAGGGTGCAACAGTCTTCACCAAGCTCGATTTGAGAAATGCTTATGATGAAGTAAATTAATCTACACCAATGATTAGAATATATTGGATACATGTTTTACATATTGAATAAATGTTTTACACTAAATACATTTATGTTATACAGGTCACAGAGTCCAAAAGAATGTGCGCCACCGAATATGGAGAGATACAGAAGCAGTGTGTGTATGTAAAAGGCTTCTGCAGCTGCAGCTGTGGGGCGCAACCTTGAAGTCTGTAAGATAAGGCCAGGGTGGGAAAACCCCTAGAGTGAGCGAAAGAACAGGAGCATTGCAGGGAATTCGAAGCCATTTGAGGCCTCTGAAAACCAGGGTGCAGAAATGAGTCCTATTTGTAAGTCAGACGCATTGAGAATGGGTTGTTCAGGGCTGCACAGCTAAGCTGAACTAATTGTGATAAATTGAGTTGTCATCGTCAAAGCACACTATGGAGTACTGGTCGCACAGAAAGTGAGGGTTTTACTGGGACCTTGAGTTTTAAACTCATGCTGACCTTTTTTTGATGTGATGTTATGATCATAAGTCATACTGGATGAAAACATTGTTTTGACATATTGATGATTAAGACTAGGATGTAGTAGCAATAAATGTCATCATGATCTACAAGTAATGTCACTAAGACTTGTGAAAGAAAAAGCTTTGATAAATCAAAGAAAGGCTTCAATTAAAAATATAAAATATGGTTTGGAGGAGGGTCTTCCACCAAGATGAAAGAGCCCCGAGCCCCGGGAGTGAATATAAGTGGGACTGTCTCCGTTTGTAAGTCAGATGTGGACCGGTACGCATCTCGGGTGTTTTATCTGTATTTTGCAATAAAACACTCTGGACCTGGACTCAGTTGCCTCTGCCTAATTTTTTTATCAGTGTCTGAAGACTTTTTCTACAGCTTTTAAGAACTTTGAATTTTTACAAAACTTAGTCCCAATCTTTAAGTCGTTAAGAAGAGAGATAATACACGACAATTTGGCGAGCCAGCCAGGAGGAGCAAGCTACCGGCGTCGGACCAACCTGCAGACGGCAGTCGGAGGCGGGGAACCCCCAAACGGGCCCAGAAATTCACCGGTTAAAGGTGAGCTAATTTGTTATAATTTTCTAAATTAGTGGGGAACCAGCCTCCGGCGACTGCTTGTGGGTGTCAGGCGCCACCAGGCTCTCCTAAAAGAACCTAGTTTTCCAAATTTAAAAAAGTAATTTCCAAATTTGATAAGAATTTATATAAGAACATATAAAGGCAGACTAAGCTGAGGAAGGGTCCAGGTACGTATGAATGTATATGTGAATGCATGGTTTGAGTGTTATTAATGTTTGTGTATTTGAACTGTTGGAATTATTTTGTGAATAAGTTAAGCTTAACACGTGATGTTCTGAGCGGATAATTGGTAAAGGGACAGATTGGTCAAAGCGTTTGACATAGCCTGTGGAAGCCATAAATCCGGAACATATAGGTACGCGTGTTACGTGAGGGTATCGGTGACTAAGGTAGTCGGCGTGCTCCACGAGACGGCTTATGTAGTATTAGGTATTGGTATTCAGGTATTGAGAGGCTAAGGGATAGCCAGGCTAAGGGATAGCCAGAATATTACCGATTAATAACACACACAAATGAAGTGATTAGCCAGTCACTTCATTTGGATGGGATTAAACTGATTTCAGATAATAAAGTAAAAAATCTTGGTGTTATTTTTGATCAGGACCTGTCATTTAAATCCCATATCAAATAGGTTTCTGGAATTTCCTTCTTTCATCTGAGGAACATTGCAAAAATTAGAAATCTCCTGTCCAGGGGTGATGCTGAGAAACTAGTCCATGCATTTGTTACTTCAAGGCTGGACTATTGTAATTCTTTACTATCAGGAAGTCCACAAACTGTAGTTAAAAGCCTTCAGCTGATCCAAAATGCTGCAGCCAGAGTTCTGATGAAAATTAAAAAGAGAGATCATATCTCTCCTATCCTGGCTTCTCTTCATTGGCTTCCTGTTAAATCAAGAATAGAATTTAAAATCCTCCTTCTCACATATAAAGCCTTAAATGGCCAAGCTCCATCTTATATCAGAGATCTGATTGTTCCTTATGTTCCTAACAGAGCACTTCGCTCTCAATCTGCAGGTTTACTAGTGGTTCCTAGAATTTCTAAAAGTAGAATGGGAGGCAGATCTTTTAGTTATCAGGCTCCTCTCCTGTGGAACCAACTACCAGTTTTAGTCCGTGAGGCAGACACTCTGTCTACTTTTAAGACTAGGCTTAAAACTTTCCTTTTTGATAAAGCTTACAGTTAGGGTGGCTCAGGTTATCCGGAGCTGTCTTTAAAGTTATGCTGCTATAGGCTTAGACTGCTGGAGGACATAGGGACCCCCATTTCATCATTCTGCTTCATTCTCTCTCTGTTCTCCTATTCTGCAGAATCTGTTTGTTCAATCTCTAACCTTCTGCTCTCTCTGCTTTTCCTCAGAGTAGCTTTGCCTCGTCTGTTCCTGTTTGGCTGTGATGTCACCCAGGAAAGAAACATCAGCTGTGCTGCTTCCTTCAACACCCTTGTTTGTAGATGTTGGAGATCGGCCTGTTTTCCAGTGTGGTCCTGTTTCTCTGGCCGTGGCTGGGTGGATGTGCTCTCTTCATCCTCTAGCATGGGAGCTGCCTTGGAGCTCGTCTGCCTGGCTGTGTGTTTCCTGGACGGGGCCGCCATTTACAGCTGCTTTTTGTATCTCTGCTTCTGTCTCCTTGTACCCCAGTCGGCCGCGGCAGATGGCCGCTCACACTGAGCCTGGTTCTGCTGGAGGTTTCTTCCTGTTAAAAGGGAGTTTTTCCTCTCCACTGTCGCTACAAGCATGCGTAGTGTGAGGGATTGTATTTGAGTCAATGAGTCAATGCAATCAACTGGTTTTCCTTAAATAAAAACTTTGTATCAATTTGACTGTATGATCTGGTTGAACTGTAAAGTGCCTTGAGATGACATGTGTTGTGAATTTGGCGCTATATAAATAAACTGAATTGAATTGAATTGAATTAAGCGATAATCGGAGAATAGTACCACTCGACCAACCGGAGGACGTCTATGCATTTCCAGTTATCTGGGTGCATCCGGGGCAGCAGGGAAAAACGTATATGCCACTGTAGGAAACAGTGAGGAAAAGAAGAAGTGCACTGTAAATATATAATCATTTGTCTTGTGTGTCTTTGTCAGTGTGACGAGTGAAAGAGTTAAGTAACTAAGGGGAAGTAAGGGGTGGATGACATTAATAAATAAAAATTATAATATTGATAAAGCTTAAAGATATAATAATAAATTAATAGAAATAATTATTACAAAATATAGTTAAAAAGAATAACCTGAAAATAGAAAATAGAAAATTCTGAAAACAGAATTGGTAACTGAAAAACACAGAGTTATGAGAATGAAATAAATTAACAAAGCTCCTAAATAAGATTGGAAAAAGTTGTAAGCATTATAAGATAAAGATATTATAAGCATATATTATTACAAACTATAGTCTACATAAAATAAAATATATAAGGTATAAAAAATAGTGGAAGTGCAAAATAACATTACAAATTTGTTTTATTAAAGATCTTAACTCAAAATTGAAGAGATTTAAAAATTAGGAAGTAGATTAACTAGAAAAAGAAACTAAAGAAAAATAAACACGATCTGTATTGGAGAGAGCAGAACCAGTTAAGATAAAATTAACTAAGGATTACAAAGGCTGGTGAATAAGCACAGGACCTGACGGTTGAGTGACTGCTGGTAGCCATGGGAACCAATATGAGCAAACAGACTGGGGGGCTGACGCCTGCCAAACTGGTAATAACGACACATCCATCTAATAAACGCAAAATTCAAAAATGCATGACCGAATGGCATAAGATTACATCTGGGAAAAATTGTTGGCCTAAAGAGGGCAGCTTTGATCCTTCATGCTGTGATGAAGTTGAAGAAAGATTGAGAAATAAAGATAAGAAACGGGACCGAATGCATTTGCATAAAAAACAGAAACATGCTGAACAGAGAGACATCCTGCGATATTTTAAAGTAGAACACCAAAAGAGCCCAACAGCCCCTGACTACACTGATTATCAACCACCACCTTATCGCCCTAGCGTTACAGGTCAGTACCCAGTAGTGATAGAGTCAGGTAGCAAGGGAAAGATTACAGGACAACTTAAATTAGTTTTAGAAGAAGAAGAGGAAGAAACAGGAAAAGAAATTAGTAACACACAGCAGGGAGAGTATGGCTACAGCGGTGACTATGACGAATGGAATAGAACCCCAGAAGTAAGGAGAAAATCTACCCTTAGCCGTTCCCTACCCCCAGTACGTCGCAGACATTCACCATATCCAAAAGGCTCCACATGCCGCTCAGAGCCCAGGACCTAGTCGACATATAAAAGCCACTCAGATCCCAAGACCGAGTTAGTTTTGGATGAAACCGAATCACTGGCAGAAATGATAAACCAGGACTTGGTGGAATTGACGAAAACATTTGTACGACTCAGGGAGCAAGAGTTGGAAGAGAAAGCACAAAAAAGACAATTAAAAAATTTAAAAGAGACAATAGAAAAACAAAAGGAGAAGAAAAGACGAGATGAAGAATTGGAAAAATTGAAGAGAATGGAAGCAGAGCAGCTTATAATAGAGGCCAAAACTAATTGCCCAGACCTGCCAAGCCCACGGACTTTGTCCCTGATCGGAGTGGCAGGAAGGAGAGGGGGAGAAGACATGGAATATGAGGAGGAAAGAGATGATGTGTCTGAATGGGAGGACATTGAAGGCTCAGACATACTGCCAACAGCAAACCCAGTCCATGAGGGGTCCAAGGGAAGAAGCAGGCCGGTGGCAAAAGAACAGAAGCCACTCGCAGCTGAATGTGACGTGGATCTGCAAATAGTAAAAAGCGGCCCTAGACCAATGGTGACCAGGTCCAAAGTACGACAGCAGAAGACAGAACAAGATCAAGGAGGGGCCTATATGGCTCCCTTGCTGTCTAAAGGACCTCATGAAGACAGATATGTGCCATGGTCATTTATGGACATGATCACACTTGCTGGAAGGCTGACCCCATTGGCAGATGGTGCTGACAGATGGATAAAAAAGCTGGAAGAAATCACTGGAGGCATCAATCTGGCAGCTGGAGACATCAAGGCGCTGCTAATCAAAACAGCAGGACACTCAGCGGCCAGAGAGGTGTTTGACGAAGCCCAGCTTCCAAGGGTCATGACCTCACACCAGTATGACAAGATACCATTCAACCAAATAAGACCCAAGGTGTGGGCAGCCTTAAGGAACAAATACCCCACCTGCAGCGATCCAACCAAGCTGAGACAGGAATGTCTAAAGGATGATGAAAGCCCCGCCCAGTTTCTGCACAGGTTCCAACAGAAATGGAAAACAGAGACTGGAAGTGATGGGAATGAACTGAAAACATCTGGCCCTCTGTTCAGAACCTACATCAGAGAGGCCATGCCCAAAGAAGTACAAGCCAAACTGGATGGAGTTGTGGGGCTCATGAAGATGGACTGGCCTCTGTTCTTTGAGCATGTTATACATTATGTAAACATGTATCGGGCCGAAAAACGGGCCTTTGAGGAACAAAGCAAGATGTTGGCCACCAAATTAACCCAGCTACAGATTGGGGAATTGTCCAAAGCAAAGAAAGAAAAAGAAAAGCCTAAACATCAAGCAGCACTGACTGTGGCTGCCACACCCCCAACTGAGGGTGCATCAACAGGAGAGGCAGTCGTACAAGCACCAGTAGTGTCTCCTGTCATCCCTCTACCCACACAGCAGATGCAATATCCAACAGCGTCATCAGTGGGAGGAGCCATGCCACAGCAGACCCAACCTCAACCAGTCCCTCCTATTCATGTGCATCTAAACCAAGGAGGAGGTCCCCAACAAGCAGGGTTCGGTAGAGGACGAGGGGGGCCACTCATGCGGGGAAGATGGAGGGGATCACAAGGAGCCCCAAGAGGACCCCCTCAAGGCCAATACCAGCAGATGCCCCAGGCAGGTCCAGACATGGGACAACAGCGTGGGAGACTCCAATGCTGGGGATGTGGACAAGTTGGACACATGCAAAGAGACTGCCCCACTAACCCATGGATGGGACCTCAGCCCCCTACTGCTGGACCAGCCACCTATGGAGCAGGACAAGAAATGTATTGGCAATAGGGGTGCCCAGAGAAACCTGATGGAGAGGCCATTCTACCTGTATTAACCCAACGACCACAAACAGAACCCACCATTGATGTCACTATACATGACAGCCATTATCGCTTCATGATTGATACAGGAGCGGCCTACTCCTGTATAGGGAAAAGTGGAATTGGCCTGCCTCTCTCAGCATCAAAGATTCGAACAGTAGGTTTCTCTGGGAAAACCCAAATAATACCCATGACTGAGCCAGTTCCCATGATCATAGGTTAAAAGACTGTGTATGCATCACTACTTTACTCAGAAGATACGCCCATAAATCTGCTGGGTAGAGATGTGCTGTGCCAGCTTAATGAAAAAATTAAATGTACCCCTAATGGAATTTCTTTTGAAGCAACAGACAAGAATGAAGCCTACATGATGCCAATGGGCCTGCAAATGACCCCCCAGATAACAAGTCATGAGCCAGAAGACCAAGTATTTTGGCTGAAACTCACATCACCAACCTCTTTCCTCCAACTGGAGTGGGAAACATGGAGACCCCTGATAATGAATCACTATGAGGAATGTAAAGAACCTTTTCTTCCTCTCCATTGTACCATGTTTTATGACAAAGGCAAAACACACGAAGACTACGAGAAAAGTTGGGATGAAGAAATTAACAACAAAACAACTGTCATCCAATACACTGACATAATGGTTGGACCACAAGGAGCTGCAGCTGTTGTCACATTTACTGATAAAGATGTAGCAGAATGGTTCCAGGTAACCAACTCAGCACCACATGTCACATTACTGATTGCAGACAAATATAAGTCACATGACCTGGGACCCATGGTTCAAGAAGCCAAGCAAGTCACCGAATGGGTCGACACAGCATGGGACAGCATCAGCATATCAAAAGATGGACTATTCTTCAAAATCTCATCTACACAAGCTGATGAAGTAATAGCAGAACACATTAAAGTTCCTGGGAAAAGACAAATGGCAGTGGCTGCAGAACATGAATCATTATTAGAACAGGTCCCAGAGCAGGTATGGTCCAAAAGTAAAACAGATGTAGGGTTAGTAAAATCAGCAGACCCCATCAAATTTACCATCAAATCAAATGCTAAATTACCCTTTCAGAGACAGTACCCACTTAGACGAGAGGCAGTAGAAGGAATACAGCCTATTATTACAGGATTAGAAACAGCAGGAGTCCTTAAACAAACGGTAAGCCCCTGTAACACCCCAATTTTTCCCATTAGAAAGCCCAACAGTAATGACTACAGATTAGTGCATGACCTAAGATTGATTAATGCTATTGTAGCAGAAGAGATACCAGTAGTACCCGACCCACACACACTACTGAGTAATATACCCCCAGGCACCAAATGGTTTACTGTGATTGATCTGTGTTCGGCATTTTTCAGTGTACCGGTCCATCCAGATTCCCAGTATTTGTTTGCATTTACGTACAAAGGCCAACAATATATTTATTCACGATTACCACAGGGTTTTGTACACTGACCATCAATTTTCAATCGTGTACTGGCAAATGACTTAAATCACCTTGACATACCATCCACAATGTTGATGTATGTTGATGACATTTTGATTTGTTCTGCTTCTAAAGAGCAGTGTGAGAGAGACTCCATTACAGTGTTGACTGCATTGGCAGAAGGAGGACACAAAGTGAGTAAACAAAAATTGCAATTCTGCCAGCAAACAGTGGAGTATCTCGGCAGGCAACTCAGTGGGGACAAGAGGTGTATTGCACCGTCCCAACTAGAAGCCATAACTCAAATGCCCAAACCTCAGACTGTTGGTCACATGTTGTCTTTCCTTGGCATGGCAGGTTACAGCAGACCGTGGGTGTGTGATTATGCCATCAAAACGGCTCCACTGAGAGCACTGATTAAAGCCGCAGGTCAAGGACACCAGTCGGCTCAATTACAATGGACAGATGAAGCAGAAGGTGCATTCCAGCTGCTGAAACAAGATCTCCAAACTGCTCCTGCTCTGGCCAATCCAGATTATGGCAAACCATTCCATCTCTATGTGGCTGAGTGACAAGGGTATGCATGTGCAGTATTGATGAAAGACACCCCCACAGGTAAACAGCCAATTTCTTATTACAGCACAAAATTAGATGGTGTCGAAGAAGGTCTGCCTCCCTGCTACCAGGGCTTGGCAGCAGCAGCCTTCGCATACAAAAATGCCTCAGTTATTACTATGGGCCACCCTATTATTTTGTACACATCACATCAATTACATGCACTGCTCACCAGTCCACGCTTTGTGATAACCCAAGCTCGTCGAACAGGTTATGAAGTTCTGCTTTCAGGACCTGATTTAACAATACAATGCTGTACCACCATTAATCCAGCCACAAGAATGGTATTGCCCACAGAAGGTGAGCCCCATGATTGTCTCCAGGAGACGGACACCTTCATGAAGGTAAGGGAGGACTTATACAATCATCCAATCCCATCTGATTTGACACTGTTCGTAGACGGATCATGTGTCAGAGGTGAGACAGGGAATAGACTTGGATATGGAATAGTCCAACTAAACCCCGATGGGACCTTTACCAAAGTACAATCAATGAGCTTAGATCAACCTTGCTCTGCCCAGTTGGCAGAGATAAAAGCATTAACAGCAGCATGTAAACTGGCTACTGGTAAAAGAGTGACAATCTATACTGACAGTGCATATGGATATGGGGTATGCCATATAAATGCTAGCATCTGGAAACAACGAGGGTTCGTTAGAACAGATGGCACCCCAGTGACACATGGACAAGCTGTAGTAGAATTAATTAAAGCTATGCAACTTCCATCTGCGTTAGCTATTGTAAAATGTGCAGCCCATCAGACAGCAAAAACACCTATTGCCATAGGAAACAACTTGGCAGATTAGGCAGCTAAAGAAGCCACAGGATCAGTAGTGCAGGGACCAATGGTTCATGTAGCTGAGTGTGAACCTATTACTAATCTTGCCTCATTAATAGAAGCCCAAAACAACGTATCTGAAGCGGAAAAATGTCTGTGGGTACAAAGGGGGGCGGCTCGGTTAACACACCCCCACGCTGGGTTGTGGCGTAGTTCTCGAGGACATTTTGTACTACCGTTGTCCTTATTACCAACAGCCATTAAAATAATGCATGGACCTGATCATTGTTCACGAGCCCAAGTTGTCCAAAAGTTACAGGCAGTCTGGTGGTCACCTTATATGACATCTATGGTAGACAGAGAATTGGCCTTATGCCCACATTGCCCTAAGTATAATGTGCGTAAAATGTTTACCCAGCCGTTAGCACATATCCCCATGCCAGACGGTCCGTTCCGCCATCTGATGATGGATTACGTTGACATGATAACTCGGGTTCAGGGAAAGAGGTATATGTTGGTGGTTGTCTGTAGGTTTAGCAGATGGGTGGAGGCATGCCCCACTGCTAAGAATGACCACAAAGCAGCAGCAAGGTTTTTGTGTAAAGAAGTTTTTCCCAGATTTGGCATGCCTGATACCATATCATCTGATAATGGACCTCATTTTGTTTCACAGGTGATCCAGCAAATGTTCAAACTGTTGTGCATAAAACAGAAGTTTGGTTGTGTGTATCATCCCCAGTCACAGGGATCCGTGGAACGAGCTAATGGCGTGCTGAAATCGAAGATTGCTAAGATAATAGCTGACAGCAACAACCGTTTGACTTGGGTTGACGCCTTGCCTGTTGCATTGATGGCAATGCGTTCCCAAACTAACCGCATAACCCATCTTACCCCTCATGAAATGCTTACAGGTCGACCAATGCCTCTCCCACAGGTTCGAGGACCCCAGCAGGAGGAGGTTTCCCTGGCACAGCTCGAGCGTGAACTGGGGGATTACCTCAGATCCTTAACCCGCATTCACAGACTTATATTTCAACAGGTGAAAGCAGCCCACAGCCGGGACGAGACACACATTCCAGTGGACGTCAGAGACGTTCAAGTTGGTGACAGTGTGTTCATACGAGTCTTTAGACGTCAGTGGAACGAGCCTCGTAGGGAAGGCCCCTTTAAAGTTGTACTTACCACTCCCACTGCCCTGAAAGTTGAAGGTAAGCCCTTCTGGTTCCACAAGAACCACTACACCAGGCATTGGCCTCCAGACCCACCTGGACTTGATCCAGGACCTACGGGCTCTGCGCATGCTGACAGGGCAGCAATAAGTCTCCCTCCGCAGCACCCCACCACAAGTTCACAAATCTTGGAATCAGGCACTGATGCCCCCTCTCCGCCGTCCACATCAGCCGGCCAAAGGCGTTCTGAACGCCTGGCGGCCAGGCGGTCTCCAATGTCCAGGGACTCTGAGGATGACAGTGTTCATTCTTATGCTCCCGCTTCGCCTTCTGACTCTGGTGGCAATGATGATTCTTCTGCCGCTCAGAGCTCTAATGGGTCTGACCCTGATCCATCTGTCGTTCAGGCATTGGACGAACTTCTTCCTTCTGACCCATCAGATGCTGGTGGAGTCCTGTCCCCTTCCCATCCCTCACCTGCACCATCCCCTCTCATCCCTTCCCTTTCCTCTTCCTCCTCCGCGACAAGTGGGCCGTCGATCGACACGGTCCCGCCCACTCCATCGCCGTCTGGGCATTACTCGCATGCGTCTTCTTCCAACTCTGACTAATTTTCTTGTTTTGTTAACCCTTTGTGGGTTAACAAGGGGTGATCTTATTAAGGTTACTACTAACAATACACACTCACATTTAATGCGTCAAACACAAACATGCGCCTTAGCAATGGTAACACTAGCCAGTAACCAAGGGGTAATCAGTAATAATAATGGAGATAATATATCACTAATGCATGTGCAAATCAAAGGGTATGATTATGTAATGTCTGAAGAAATTTTAGGGAAGTCAATGGGGAAACATTGGCTTGGAATTCCACGAAGCATGGACTGTCGTGGGGATGGGATGGTGATCATTGAGGTAAGATGCAAAACAAACATATGCCAGAACATATTAACAAAACAGATAATGACAGTAGAAAGAGCGCATAGTGTGGTACAATTAGTAAATAGAAGACAGAAAAGGGATCTAGATAAATGAAAAACTGCTTACTGGGAAAACAACATGTTCCAACAATGGATTCAGTATTCTGTCCAGACAATGTACATAGCTAAAAAGCGCCCTAGAGATGATTGCATAGCCTGCTATAATGTTAAAAAATTACCAGCCCTTCAGATAATACCCGGAAGTAAAATAGGCGACTGCCCAGACGTAACGGAGTGCTTTGCTCACTGTGCCATGCAGATGGCCGGAGGTCTTGCATCATTGTCAAAAGATCACACAATATGCCCTAGAGCGCTGACCACCTCAGTGAATGATGTAATGAGTACGTTCTCCCTCCCACCAGTAGTACAAAAACCGGCTAACCTGATTTTTCCGTTCTGTATAGCCCGAGGGGAAGAATTGGAAGAAGTGACTAAAAGGACCTCTAGCCAAATGTGGACAGCAGATAGACTGGTGATATGTAGTAATAGAACATGGTTCCCACCGACTGAGGATGGAAACTCCACCCACCACATTAAGTTTTGTAAAACTAGTTTAAAAGCTACCATACGTTGTGAACAAGTAATACCAGATGGGGGTCATGTCATCTATGAGTTCCAACCTTCAAGCGTATCTCAATATCGAATACTGAGCATGGCAAAGGGATCTGCCCCTTTGGGTGACATTTTTTGGATGTGTCACAATGAAACACAGATGTTAGCCACACTGCCCCCTCTGTGGGAAGGCATCTGTGCACCAGTAATGCTGAAAGGACAACTATAGTTAATAGTAACTAATCCAGAAGGTATTAAAGAAACATCTAACGAAATAACCAACCGCGCTAAAAGAAGTACTCCCGTCAAACACGAGTGGAAAACATCAGATGAGGTATATATTACCTGGGATCAGATCCCATATGGAGTACCTGAAGAACAGGTTGCCATAGGGAGTGGTTTGATAGAAAGCGGAAGAGCGGCTGGTGCGGTACCAATTTGGGGAAATATCGTCAATGCACAGTACACAGCTCGAAATAGTAGATGGGTGAATCTCCTATGGTATAATCAACAAAGGTTTATAAATTTTACAATAAAGGGCATGGATCTGGTGAAGGAACAATTGCATGCCACTTCACTAATGGTTCTGCAAAACAGGTTCGTGCTAGAATCCCGTATGGCTGGGGATCAAGGGATATGTGATCATATAGGAGAAGATTGTTGTACTTTGATTCCTATGCATACAGATGTAAATGGCAGCCTCACAGGAGTCCTACAGGAAATGAAACGCATGAGAGATGAGCATGTGCTACGATCTAATTGGAACACTCAGTTTAAGGGATTCTGGGATTGGGTCAATAAGCTTGGATGGGGAAAATATCTTAAGGCCGCAGGGGTGATTCTAGGAGCAGTAATATTGATCATATTGATAGTTATTTGTTGCATCATACCCCTTGTTCGGGGACTGGTCTCAAGACTGGTTGTAAGTGTAACTGGTCATTTCCCGGTCGTAGAGATACAATTGGACCAAGAGAT
Organism: Cyprinodon diabolis; assembly: GCA_030533445.1. Lineage (NCBI taxonomy): Eukaryota > Metazoa > Chordata > Actinopteri > Cyprinodontiformes > Cyprinodontidae > Cyprinodon > Cyprinodon diabolis. The sequence continues at coordinate 37,511,178 of CM060076.1, forward strand.
ATAAAACATAACCATGATCACATCCCACCCTCACCAGGTACGTGCATTTCTTTAATAACAACATTGTATATATGTAAATTAATTTGCATAACAAAGACTCATATACTTACTCATGTAGATACAGTAATTTGCATGCTGACTCATCTATAGATTTAGGAGATAATATGCCTTAAGATGGAATCTAAGAATGCCTTATTATGTCTCCAAATGCAGATTGATTGACAATGGAGAAAACTTATGAGGAAGGTTATTACCCCAAGGAATGGCTAGAGAACAATAGAGAGAGATACTTTACACAGGCGTCAGTAGGCACACAAGTAGAGGAGGCTGCAGGCCCCTATGTTCCCAACAGGCAGCCAGAAGACCCGGCAGGGGGGCCAGGCGTCGCACCTTCGGGTTGGAACAAACCTATGATGACACCCAGAAGGCAGCCAGATGTTCAACTACCATCACCTACAGGGAAGCCACTGTCCAACCCGCCATCACCTGGGAACCTCAGGATCGATTTCGGCCCAAACAGCACCCCTGCCAGTCCCGAGAATCCGGAGGATCGACGACCACCACCGCCCTTCAGATTTCTTCAGGAGCTGCCATCCACTTCAGGCATGCTGGCTGAGTTACACGAAACGCGGCCTATCACTCCACCTCCTGTTGTCATAGCAGATGACATAGTGCTTACCCCTGCGGAAGCTCGCCATGTTGCAAAGTTCTTGGCTCATCCTTTGGAATTGTACAAAACCGACAATGACCTTAAGCCTGAAATCACTTCTATGAGCACGGAGGTTTATTCCAAGTTAATGAAGGGTCTGATGCACACCTACTCACGTCGACCATTTGAACTGTTGCGCCGCACCATGTACAAACGCAAAGTAAAGGCTGGGAATCAGCGTTTGACCCGAGAAAATTTGGAGCTAAGACAACAACTTCAAGAGGCACGGCAGACCATTATCAACCTGCAAGGGCAGCTGTTGCAGCTGACCACTGATCAACGGCGTATGGCTCCCTATTCCCATGGGGGCCCGAACGGGGGGCCGCACTATTATTAATCTCAACTACAACACCATACTGGATATAAAGGACAATGGGATTATTGATGATTATGAATACCAATGCTAAAAACAACTGTAACTGTAAATAATTGTGTAATATATGTGACAGAACAAGTACTGTGCAGGAGAGTGCCACATGGTTACTCCTAGGTTGGTTGTATTGAAGGTCCATTGACCATTGGATGATGTGCTTTTCCTGGCATAGTCTAGGAATGATGAAGCTTTTCTTGGTTTATTTATGGGTGTTTAACCACACCCGTGCAGAGGGGAATGCGGTGACCTCGGGGCACAAGATGCTGCTTGGGCATTGACATTTTCCTCTGCCGAAAAAACAAAGTTAGAAAACCTTTCTAAAAAAAAAAAAGTAAGCAACGAGGAAAAGATCCTCATAAGTGAGCCCAGGGGGGGGAGATCCCTCTTTGTTTTAAGACGTTCTCCATTTTTTGCATTTTATCACTTTATCATGTAATCACCACATTTTATATCACTCACTATAAGTATATGGTGTGTTTTAGTCTCACTTCTAGTTTGGTGTGCAAAATATATAAACAGCAGTTATTTTTGAAACTTCACATTGATAGTATAGTATTTCACTTTGACAATCACTGAGTTGATCCTTTTTAGGATCTAAGGGGGGAATGATGAAGTAAATTAATCTACACCAATGATTAGAATATATTGGATACATGTTTTACATATTGAATAAATGTTTTACACTAAATACATTTATGTTATACAGGTCACAGAGTCCAAAAGAATGTGCGCCACCGAATATGGAGAGATACAGAAGCAGTGTGTGTGTGTAAAAGGCTTCTGCAGCTGCAGCTGTGGGGCGCAACCTTGAAGTCTGTAAGATAAGGCCAGGGTGGGAAAACCCCTAGAGTGAGCGAAGCATTGCAAGGGAGCATTGCAGGGAATTCGAAGCCATTTGAGGCCTCTGAAAACCAGGGTGCAGAAATGAGTTCTGTTTGTAAGTCAGACGCATTGAGAATGGGTTGTTCAGGGCTGCACAGCTAAGCTGAACTAATTGTGATAAATTGAGTTGTCATCGTCAAAGCACACTATGCAGTACTGGTCGCACAGAAAGTGAGGGTTTTACTGGGACCTTGAGTTTTAAACTCATGCTGACCTTTTTTGATGTGATGTTATGATCATAAGTCATACTGGATGAAAACATTGTTTTGACATATTGATGATTAAGACTATGATGTAGTAGCAATAAATGTCATCATGATCTACAAGTAATGTCACTAAGACTTGTGAAAGAAAAAGCTTTGATAAATCAAAGAAAGACTTCAATTAAAAATATAAAATATGGTTTGGAGGAGGGTCTTCCACCAAGATGAAAGAGCCCCGAGCCCCGGGAGTGAATATAAGTGGGACTGTCTCCGTTTGTAAGTCAGATGTGGACCGGTACGCATCTCGGGTGTTTTATCTGTATTTTGCAATAAAACACTCTGGACCTGGACTCAGTTGCCTCTGCCTAATTTTTTTTATTTTTATCAGTGTCTGAAGACTTTTTCTACAGCTTTTAAGAACTTTGAATTTTTACAAAACTTAGTCCCAATCTTTAAGTCGTTAAGAAGAGAGATAATACACGACACTTATCACCTTCTTAGGATAAGAGAAGGAGACAAATGGAAGACAGCCTTTAAGACCCCCTTAGGCCAATTTGAGTACTTGGTCATGCCTTTTGTTCTCACAAACGCTCCAGCCTGTTTTCAAGCTCTAGTCAATGATGTCCTTAGAGATTTTTTGAATATGTTCGTGTTTGTGTACATTGACGACATTTTGATCTACTCCAAGAACCTATCTGAGCATAAGAAACATGTCCGTCTGGTCCTTCAGAGACTTTTAGAAAACAAGCTCTTTGTGAAGGCAGAAAAATGTGAATTTCACCAACCATCTGTCACTTTTTTAGGGTTTGTGCTCGAGGGCGGGCAGGTTAAGCCATCCGAAGACAAGATAAAGGCAGTTCTTGACTGGCCGACACCTGAAAACCGCAAACAGCTTCAGAGGTTCCTTGGGTTTGCAAACTTTTACAGACGCTTCATAAGGAATTACAGTCAAACAGCTCTACCTCTCACAACCCTGACTTCGGTAAAGAAGACTTTTCAATGGACACCTGAAGCTCAAAAAGCTTTTGAAAAATAAAAAAACGTTTTATAGAGCTCCCATTCTGATCCAGCCAGATCCCTCTAAACAATTTATCTTAGAGGTGGATGCCTCAGACTCCGGTGTTGGAGCTGTTTTATCTCAGCAACTTGACTCAGACCAAAAGATTCCCCCCTGTGCCTTTTTTTCTCGTAGACTCTCACCAGCGGAGCAAAACTATGATGTCGGAGATCGTGAACTTCTAGCCATCAAACTCGCCTTGGAGGAGTGGAGACACTGGCTCGAGGGGGCCGAACATCCAGTTTTGGTCTGGACAGACCATAAAAACCTGGCCTATCTCCAATCCGCCAAACAAGCTAACCCACGTCATTCTAGATGGTCATTGTTCTTCTCCCGATTCAATTTCATAATCTCTTACAGACCTGGTTCCAAGAACGTCAAGCCCGATTCTCTCTCTCGTCTTTACTCTGCTGATCAACCTGAGACGCCCGAGCCTGTTCTTCCTGCCTCCTGTACTGTAGGAGTGGTTTCCTGGGAGATCACTGATCTCATCAACTCTGCCCTTGCCTCTGAACCTGACCCAGGTAACGGCCCTCCAAATAAAACCTATGTTCCTTCTTCTGTCAGATCCCGCCTGATCCAGTGGTGCATGCAGCTAAATTTTCTGCCCATCCTGGAGTGAGCAGAACAATAGCCCTGATTACAAGACGTTTCTGGTGGCCATCCTTACACAAGGACGTAAAAGAGTATGTTTTGGCATGTCCCATCTGCGCCAGAAACAAAACCTTTCACCAACCACCTTCTGGCCTGCTGCATCCTCTACCTGTTCCTAACCGTCCCTGGTCTCATATTGCCGTAGATTTTGTCACTGGTCTCCCGATTTCCAGAGGTATGTCCACCATTTTAACCATAGTCGACCGTTTCTCAAAGTCTTGTCATTTAATTCCACTGTTCAGCTTTAAACTGTAAGTCCTCTCTAGCCTCTGGTTATCATCCACAGTCTAACGGGCAGACGGAGGGAATGAATCAACAACTAGAGTCCACTCTCCACTGCCTGACCTCAAACAACCCCACCGATTGGAGTCAGTACCTGACCTGATTCGAATACGCCCACAACTCACTCAAGTCAGCTTCCACTGGTTTATCCCTGTTTCAGGTATCTCTCGGTTATCAGCCTCCACTTTTCCCTGCAGACGAGAGAGAGATTTTGGTCCGTTCAGTCCATCAGCACATCCGTCGTTGTCAGAGGGTCTGGAAGGACACCATCACCACCCTCAACCGTTCTTCTGTCTCAACTAAACGCTTCGCTGACTCCAAGAGACGCCCGGCCCCTGACTACTCCATTGGCCAAGAGGTATGGCTCTCTACACGAGACATTCCCCTCAAGGGTATGTCTCGAAAGCTGTCCCCCCGGTTCATTGGTCCTTACAAGGTTGCCCAGATCATCAACCCCTCTGCTGTACGTTTACACCTTCCTCCGAGTCTCCGCATCCATCCCACGTTCCATGTCTCCCAGATAAAACCTGTTGTTTCTAGCCCCCTGTGCCCTCCATCCGACTCCCCTCCACCCGCCCTGGACATCGATGGACATCCTGCCTTCACCGTCCGCCGGATCGTGGACTCCCGTCGGCGAGGTCGCGGTTGGCAGTACCTCGTCGATTGGGAGGGCTACGGTCCGGAGGACCGCACATGGGTTCCTGGCTCTTTGATCCTCGATCCATCCCTGATCGAGGAATATGAGAGCTCCCTCCCGTCGACATCTTCTGGACCGCCAAGAGGTGGTCGTTGAGAGGGGGGTACTGTTGGGATCTGGAGCTGTACCACCTTCCTCCAGCAGAGTGCGCCGTGGGTCTCCTGGAGCTGGAGTCTTCCAGCACACCTGTGACGCATCTACTCATCAGGAGACCTCCCCTTTATAACCAGCTGCCAGACCTTGCTTCGACGCCGCAGTGTTGACCTTAGTTTGGTTAGCGACCAGAGCCTTCGAAACTGATAAGAATCTTAGTTGTCTCTAGAGAGAGATCTGATTCTAACTCTCTTCTGTTTTTGTCTCTCAGGAAACCTGTCTCTAGCCTGAAGCTCTGGATGAGCTTAACCTGCCAATCTGCCCTGGTGAGCCAAACCTGAAGATTCCTATGTGGATTCTCCTGCTGCTCTTAGTGAAGAGCTGAAACTCTAATCAAGGTCTGCCATTCAAAGTGAGAAGCTAGACGCTGCAGCTGCTCGTGTACGCTGCAGCTGCTCGTGTACTCTGCTGAACAAACAGCAGAGTACACGTTGTTGAAGAAAAATTATTATTTTTAGTTTTTAATACAGTTAATCTTATGGCATGTGTAAAAGGTATGTTGAACACTCTCATTTTGAACATATTTCTTAATTTTGAACAAGTTTGTGAAGATAACCTTTCCTTGAACCAAAGGACTGAATTTAAGTTTGTTCCTGAGAATTTATGGTAGGAAAGAGGCCCCCGCATTCCAACAGCTATTCTGTGAGGTCTTATCTCATGTTTTCTTTAGCCAGATGTTTGCCGTAAATTAGGGGAAGCTCTAAGTTTTTCTGAGTGTCAGAGATAGCTCCTGGTTGGAGGAGCAAAAGCCAGCCTTATTTGAATAAATTAAATACAAGAGGATAAAACTTTCTACACAGAAGTAAAAAAAATCAGATTTGCTCTTGCAACTCTCCAAAGATGTCTTTGTACGTCTTTGCTTTCTTTCCTTCTCTCCATTTATGTCAGGTAATTGAATGTATGTCTCCGTTGTTCTGCAGTTTCTAGTGTAAGTTTATGCATTGTCTTATTTCTAAGTTTATGCATTGTCTTATATTGGATTAAACTCTGTAATTCTGTGACGTCAACACGCATTGCTGGTTTTCCTTGTGGCCACACGCAGCTCGCCGAGAGGAACCTGGGAAAGGAAGAGAGAAGCCAACCTTTTTTCAAAGTTAACTATTTTAGAATATTTTCTTCCTTAACAATTCGGGGCTCGTGCCGGTTCTGGAATCTCGGTGGGCGGCTGTTTGGCACTGATTGATCCGTTTCGGCCCGACGCTTCGGTGTGGTAAGACAGTATTTGATTATTTTTTAGTTGTCTGAAGCGCCGTGTGGTTGGACCGTGGCTGATTGCTCTTGATGTGTGCGGTCTCACAGAATTTAGAAGCTGCAGAGGTAGATAGAATCCCTCCTAAAAGAGTCGGTTGTTTAAGGATTTGAATAAATACACATTAAAGGGAACTTTGGCTAGTTCAAACAGAGCCTTTACGTTAACTCTGATTTTAAGCTGGGTTTTTTATTATATTCTTTACCCTGAGGATTCATGCCTGTACCTCAATAAAATAATTTCGGGTGTCTGTGTATTAATTAGCAGGGGCTTGTATCAGCCCGGAGATTATGTCTCATCTCCAGTTGACTTATAATTAATTGTTTGGGTTAATTGGACCGAGTTGTATCACTCATGGAAAAAGGACTAATAGGTTGGATCACCTTTCTCTGGCATTCTGAATCGAGTTGGTAGTAGTATAAAGGACTGAGAATAATTAATTTAGCAGGATGAATCACCTTAAAGGACTGATAGCAGGTTGAATCACCTTAACGGACTGAGAAGTTGAAATGAGAATAAAAGGGATTTGTAAAAGTGAAGTTGGAAAATTAAAAGATGCGTTATACATTCTTTTAGCCGGCACCTGACATTTTCTTTTCTTTTCTGTCTCTTCTTGACTGAACTATGACGTTGTCTGTGTTTCTGTGTTTTGTATGTTTCTTTGTGTTTGTGTGAGTGCTTGGCTGCGGGTTGATCTATTGCTGTGTGTCTGTCTTCCGCCGTTATATGTTCCACCACGCGCTGCTGTCTATTTGTCTGTCTGTGTCTGAATTGTGCTGAGATTGTGCAGAAGTGATTTGTGTTTCAAGATTGTGTTATGAAATATTTTCAAATGTTTTTGCTGGATGTTGTATGACTAACTTTCTGTTAAAATGTGCTTCTGTGGGACAGAGGTTTCTCCATTTCGGTTAAAAGTTTTGTTTCACAGCAGGGGGATTGATTGACCCCCCCATTTGCATTTTGGGAGTGCTTCAGTTCTGTTAGCACTGATATTTCCAGCTCACTCTTTCAGGATTCTTGGATTTTGATGTGAATTACTTTTAGAACTGTGTTTTGTGTTGAAATGAAAAGTACAAAATAACAGATTTACAGATGTTTTTACTTTCTCAGCGGGAGAAATGTGTGGCATCAGTTCCAGGCTGGAGCACTGGAATGATCCAACTGTTTTTTTTTTTTTTTTTATATTGTAACATTGACAATCACTTCAATTTCTAGGTTTCCTGACACAGGATGGAACACCCTCACTGTGTGGAACAAGAGAACAAAAGCGAGAACATATGGATGTTTTTCTGCTTGACAGTGTTTTCTACACTGTTAATGTAGGACATGTTGAAACACTAATGAATGACTTTGTTTCTTGTAGGACGATCTTCGTGTGCAGCCCATTTTGCATATTACTTGACCACATGAACGGTTTTTGGGTTTTCCTACAGGGGGTCTAGATAGCCATTTAATAACAGTGGGCTATCATGAAATACGGTTGTGTGTATAATATGGAGTTTTTAAAACAGGTTCACTCAAAACTGAACAATATTAGAACTATTGGATAATTATTTTTTTTCAACCATGGTGTTATAATAATTGTGTTTAAGACTTTCACAGGACGAATTTTGGTTTGAACTCTGGGGTAACATCCTGCATCTTTCCTACAATGGGGTGTTGATGAGTCTGCTTGAGTGTGAATGAGAGTGAATGTGTAGGCAGAGGGCCTTTGATGGGTTTTAGGAAGCGCTATGTAAATATGACGTCACTTTAGTGAGTAGTTGTGTGATATTTTTGTTATTTTAAACTATTTAGGGACAGTAAAGGTTTTGTTTCATAAATATACTTTTATTACTGCTTTACGGACAATTTTAAGGTAAAGACGATTACATATTTTGGTGTCACAATCTGGTTAAAGCTGAATCATCTGCTTGTGCAGTGGAATTAATATGAAACGGGAATTCAGCCTTGGCTTAAAGCAGATAAATGTTGTTATTAGGAAACTGTGTTATCCACTTTGACTAACAACACTAACAAACTAACCTAAATTCTAACTAAATTAACTTGGTTTATATTTCATATGGGTAACTGATTGGACATGCTGAAATTTTAGCATAATGGGGGAAAGTTCTTTTAGTTTTGTTTTCCACATCTAAATTGTTTTTCTTTTGGAAATAAGAAAAACACAGGGGGATGTTATAAAGATAAGATATTACAGATGGAACTTTGAAATTTACATCATCTCAGTCTAGTTTGAATACTAGATGGAAGAATGGAGAAATGGTGGAACATCTTATAATATTTTGGTTTTTCAGCTAATTATTATATAACAGTGACAGATTCCAAATTGTTTTCAAAATGATAATTTTATTATATCAACAGGGGGAGAAGGAGAAGTAGACTCTAATTCCTGGTAAATTTTTGGATATGGTTAATTGTAAATTAGTTAATCAATAATTTTGATTTTTTTTCATTCAACAATAGTGAATTATGGATTTTTTTAATGTAGAGTCATATGGCCTTCCTGCTTGACTAAAATATGGTATATGTGATATAGAAGCTTCTACTAAATTAGATTTGATAATCTAAAATTGAACGGTTTCAAATAACATCTATGCCATGTTTATTTACATTTAAAATTGTTGATAGATTTCTGCATCACTGCTGACTTGATTATATACAGTTGGGTGTAAATTGTTAATTTTGAGGAAAATTTTGGTTAAAACTGCTTTGAAATTCAAATAAAATGTGAATAATTTCTGAAATTTTAAAATAGGACTTTGTCTTGAAGCGTGGGACAATGATAAGGATGTTTGGTAGTTAGTAGAACAATATGCAATTCATAATTATTTGTCAAAGTGCAATTCAATCACAACTTTTATTAGTGTCAGTACTAGGACATTCTAGAGTTTGTTCTAATCCTTTAATGAGTTTGTGAGGTTGTGATTTTAAATTTGTAGTTGATATTTGGCACAAGCAGAGTGAATGTCATCGAGGTATTGATGTTTATTGATTTTGAACAGTAAGTGTCATTATTTTATTAATTCTGGCACATCTGATCGATTTTAACACATTTTAATGTTTATTCTTTTTGCAGTTCAGGATTTGGGGCAGTTGGCCGTTAGTGCTATAACAACAACAAATCTAGAGCCACACGGGAGGATGCATCACAAGATAAATTTTATTTATAATAGTGAAAGTAACAAAATGTGGCCTATATAAGTTTTGATTTTTTAATTACTTTGTATTATTTTTTCTCTGGCAGTTCTCCTTCCTTCTGACTTGATGGCAATCTTGGGGAAAGGGTCTTTTAAACTCAGAGATCATGGGACGATGTATTTGAAGGGATCTTCTTGATTACCACATCAGGCCGCTGTTGTTGCTGAACAAAGATGCTGAACTGTTCCCATCTTCTGCTGGACTGCTGTATGAAAGCCAAAAGCTGTTGAACGATTACGAAGGTCAGCGAAGACGAACTGTTCTCCTGCTGTCACGTGAGGGCAAAGTGCTGCTCACAGGACCTGGCAACAGATGTCTCCTTTGAGTGTTGCTTCTCATACCTGGCTGAAAACAAAAGGGACTCAAGTGTTATCTATGGGAGTCTTCTATGGCTGGGAATCAGCAGTGAGTCGGGACCACAAAGATCATAGCCTTTTGTACAAACCCGGACGGGGGTTTCAGTGGATGACTGGTCTGCTGGTTTCTATGTCCTGCTCTGTCGACCACGAAAGGCTGACCAAAGTTCATCAAAGCGGGACTGTATCCAGATGCTTCTGCACTGCGGGAATGACTGCTACTCTGGACACCTTCTGATTCAGCAGATAAAGAATGGGGCATGGCAAGTCGCTCAGCGGTGGTCCTGTTGTGTGTTCTCATGTTTGATCCTGGATTCTCACCTCTGATCATGTGACCTGGGCGCCAAAGCCCACTCCTGGGGTTCCCTTCAGTCTGCAGGTTGGAGACGAAATGGGTGCCAACTAAACTTGGTAGTGGTGAATACGTTCTTTTTAAATTTTTGTAGTGTGTGATGCCAGTGTTCTCTTCTTACTTTAGTTATAGCACTGATGCGCCCTGTTGTCTTCACGTCCTGAACCCCTGCAGTGTAATGCTAAGTGTTGAGGACACCCCATCTCCTGGGGTCAGAGGTTTTGCAATGCAGTTTGAGGGTTGGTGTGCACCAACTGTTACGACACTGCATTCCCCGGAAATGCATTAACTTCCTCCATGATTCACTCTGTTTGTCTCACAAAATGCTAATGTGTCTTTTTTCCCTTCCTGCCTGAAAAGAATGGGCAGGGACTAACTATTGCAATTACATATTTTTTCCTTAACCATAGCTGAATTGCATTGTGTTTTACGCTTCATCTACTAAGGAAGATGATCTAAATTTTATTTACATAGTACAGAGGCTACCATTCAGTAAAACTAAATTTAAATGGAATTTAACATTAAGGTGTTAAAGTGAATTGATGGGTGTCTATGCAGCTTATTGAGCTAATGACACCAAGTTCTGTGTTGATTTCATAAATTTAATCAAACATTAAATTCTTTGATTGAGGTGTGCAGATTGTAACAGCATCTGGGACACCATGTTTGAATTGCATCCAACTGTGTTACATGAGGCTAAAGTTAGTGGTGATAGCGGATTTCATCTCAATGAGTTGTGTAGGATTTTTATTGTATTCAATGACAGAACAGTTGTTCTGTTATAGAAACAGGGGGACATGAATGGAATTGATCTAATAAGCAAATTTTTAGTTTGGATCTCTCTTTACTTTTCGGAAAAAGAGGTTATTGAAGTTAAATCAAAATACATTAAATGTTTTACGGTGTATTAGCAGCATTAAATATGAGCTAACTATTTGGATATGAAATAAGTAAAATGTATAAATTGAATATACTAAACTAAATATTACCTATCAAATAATTTACATAAAACAGTGTTTCTTAAACTAAGGAAGGTGATCATTGGATTGTTGCATCTCTATTCATATGATTTAAAATAAGTTGTTTAACTAAGACATCCAGGAAGGTCTAAACTAAAGATTTACATCATTTAATAAATTTAGCTGTATCGAATCTCTCCCCAAAACTGAAAAGGCATTGATAATTGATAAACAATATAAAAAGGGTAATACATTATTCAATTAAATATTGTATAAATAGGTTTTCAAAAGAATAAATGGATCAAAGGTAAAAATGGTGGAAATTTTTGGGATTTAAAACTATGATTGGAATAAAGTAGGTCATTTTTGATATTTAGTGACAAGATTAACTACACTCATGTAAAACAGGCTGATCATTCTTTAAGGTTTTAAAAAAATAGAAAATATGATGATTGAAATTAAATTGGTCTAAATTGGAGATTTACAAATTAACAATTAATGGAACTGCTTCTAAAATACAGTTAAGTTTTGGGTTCAACATGATAGGAAACATTTATTTCTCATGTAGGCCTTATATAAAAAGAGGGTCAAAGGATTGATAAAATACAGCTCTAAAGTAGAAGATTTATAATACAAAAGGAAGACAGCAAAGCTGTCATAAAGTGTCGGATCAATCATTAACCAATCAACAGGGTTCTCTCCATATGAGCTCCAGACAGGACGGATTTTCCAGGACCTGCTACCCGCATTCCAGGATGGAAAGGTAAGCTTGCACATTTATCTCATAAAGATTTCTTCAATGAGTTACAGGTCCTGGCAGCGGAATTTACAAAATACCAGACGACACAGGAACGTCCAGGCTCGACTGGGTGCGCCTGAAGGTCATCAAAAGAAAATAGTCTGAACCTCGCTTCACCGGACCATACCGAGTCGTGGAGAGGACATCTCATGCTGTCTGTCTGCAAAGGAAAAGGAGACACCGGGTTCCATTGGAGTCAGTGCACAGCAGCTGAGGAGCCACAACGCACGCTACAAGGCATACAGGAGAATCTACAGTCTCAACCTGCGGTCAAGGAGTGTCTGCAGGCCCATCCCAGCGCGGAGGAGGATCTGCAGTTCCAGGCAGAAGTGTAGCAGGGATTCCTGCCAAGACCACTTCATTTTCCTGAATTACAAGGCTTAAAAGGCCCGGACAGGCACAATAATCCTGTTCCGGTGTCCTTCCATTGAGAAAAAGGAGATTGCAACCTCTCCTTAAACTCACTGTTATATTGGCACAATACTCCAATTTTCAGTGAGCAACGGACACTCAGGTGGAAACCTGAGGTTTACAACCGAGGAGGAACACGTGAAGGATCAGGCTACAAGATCATCATTAACTTATCATCTCTTTATTGCGTGTTTTCGTTTTTTGCGAGCTCTTAAAGAACATTCGTTTCTTTTTGCGCGTATTTTTGGATCGTTTCCTGACGAAGAATTCATATTCATTTTTGGAGGACTATCGAAGGAGCATAGAGACGAACTCTAAGTTCTTAATATTGAATCATGTGAAAAAAAGAAAAAAAAGGTATTTTGTAATTTTTATGTGTTTATGATTTATTTTCTTTTTTGATGTTGTTATTGTTTTGTATTGACAAATTGTAATTTTTGTGGCGAGTATTGTCTTTTAAGTTTCCTGGGCATTTTTTAGTAATTTCGAGATATCTTACTCTGGTTTTCTAATTTTATACTTGGGCTGATATTTCTATTGTGTTTTTTTTTTTTTTTTTCTTCTATTGACATAACTGAGTTTTATGATTTTTCATATTTGATAAGTGAAATGTATTTTCAGTTTTAGTTTTTACTGGTTAAAATTTTGTGGTTCATCAGGTGAGTATTAAATTGTTGGATAGCGCAAGATACATTTGATAAGTTCAGATAATGGAGTTCAGCTTCAGACACATGACCTGGCAGTGGAGCTAGGAGGTTCTGTTTAAAAAGGGGACTGTTATATAATTAGGCTAATGTTTTAGTTTTTTAACATACTAAATAGTTTTTTGGTTCCTCTATTAGAAGGCTTAATCAATTTATTTGTGAGGTCTGTGTGTCTCAGACCTCAAAAGAGGGACTGTTAAAGAAAAATGATTATTTTTAGTTTTTAATACAGTTAATCTTATGGCATGTGTAAAAGGTATGTTGAACACTCTCATTTTGAACATATTTCTTAATTTTGAACAAGTTTGTGAAGATAACCTTTCCTTGAACCAAAGGACTGAATTTAAGTTTGTTCCTGAGAATTTATGGTAGGAAAGAGGCCCCCGCATTCCAACAGCTATTCTGTGAGGTCTTATCTCATGTTTTCTTTAGCCAGATGTCAGGCCGTAAATTAGGGGAAGCTCTAAGTTTTTCTGAGTGTCCAAGATAGCTCCTGGTTGGAGGAGCAAAAGCCAGCCTTATTTGAATAAATTAAATACAAGAGGATAAAGCTTTCTACATAGAAGTAACAAATCAGATTTGCTCTTGCAACTCTCCAAAGATGTCTTTGTATGTCTTTGCTTTCTTTCCTTCTCTCCATTTATGTCAGGTAATTGAATGTATGTCTCCGTTGTTCTGCAGTTTCTGGTATAAGTTTGTCCATTGTCTTATTTCTAAGTTTGTGCATTGTCTTATATTGGATTAAACTCTGTAAGTCTGTGACGTCAACACGCAATGCTGGTTTTCCTTGTGGCCACACGCAGCTCGCCGAGATGAACCTGGGAAAGGAAGAGAGAAGCCAACCTTTTTCCAAAGTTAACTATTTTAGAATATTTTCTTCCTTAACAACAGGCACAATAATCCTGTTCCGGTGTCCTTCCATTGAGAAAAGGAGATTGCAACCTCTCCTTAAACTCACTGTTATATTGGCACAATACTCCAATTTTCAGTGAGCAACGGACACTCAGGTGGAAACCTGAGGTCTACAACCGAGGAGGAACACGTGAAGGATCAGTCTACAAGATCATCATTAACTTATATTCTCTTTATTGCGTGTTTTCGTTTTTTGCGAGCTCTTAAAGAACATTCGTTTCTTTTTGCGCGTATTTTTGGATCGTTTCCTGACGAAGAATTCGTATTCATTTTTGGAGGACTATCGAAGGAGCATAGAGACGAACTCTAAGTTCTTATTATTGAATCATGTGAAAAAAAAAAAGGTATTTTGTAATTTTTATGTGTTTATGATTTATTTTCTTTTTTGATGTTGTTATTTTTTTGTATTGACAAATTGTAATTTTTGTGGCGAGTATTGTCTTTTAAGTTTCCTGGGCATTTTTTAGTAATCTCGAGATATCTTACTCTTGTTTTCTAATTTTATACTTGGGCTGATATTTCTATTGTGTTTTTTCTTCTATTGACATAACTGAATTTTATGATTTTTCATGTTTGATAAGTGAAATGTATTTTTAGTTTTAGTTTTTACTGGTTAAAATTTTGTGGTTCATCAGGTGAGTATTAAATTGTTGGATAGCGCAAGATACATTTGATAAGTTCAGATAATGGAGTTCAGCTTCAGACACATGACCTGGCAGTGGAGCTAGGAGGTTCTGTTTAAAAGGGGACTGTTATATAATTAGGCTAATGTTTTAGTTTTTTAGTATACTAAATAGTTTTTTGGTTCCTCTATTAGAAGGCTTAATCAATTTATTTGTGAGGTCTGTGTGTCTCAGACCTCAAAAGAGGGACTGTTGAAGAAAAATGATTATTTTTAGTTTTTAATACAGTTAATCTTATGGCATGTGTAAAAGGTATGTTGAACACTCTCATTTTGAACATATTTCTTAATTTTGAACAAGTTTGTGAAGATAACCTTTCCTTGAACCAAAGGACTGAATTTAAGTTTGTTCCTGAGAATTTATGGTAGGAAAGAGGCCCCCGCATTCCAACAGCTATTCTGTGAGGTCTTATCTCATGTTTTCTTTAGCCAGATGTCAGGCCGTAAATTAGGGGAAGCTCTAAGTTTTTCTGAGTGTCCAAGATAGCTCCTGGTTGGAGGAGCAAAAGCCAGCCTTATTTGAATAAATTAAATACAAGAGGATAAAACTTTCTACACAGAAGTAAAAAAATCAGATTTGCTCTTGCAACTCTCCAAAGATGTCTTTGTACGTCTTTGCTTTCTTTCCTTCTCTCCATTTATGTCAGGTAATTGAATGTATGTCTCCGTTGTTCTGCAGTTTCTGGTGTAAGTTTATGCATTGTCTTATTTCTAAGTTTATGCATTGTCTTATATTGGATTAAACTCTGTAATTCTGTGACGTCAACACGCATTGCTGGTTTTCCTTGTGGCCACACGCAGCTCGCCGAGAGGAACCTGGGAAAGGAAGAGAGAAGCCAACCTTTTTCCAAAGTTAACTATTTTAGAATATTTTCTTCCTTAACAACGTCTTTGGACCCAACGGTTCCTCCTCTCTCAAAGAGAAGCCCGGATTCAGTCAAGGTAGAATTCTGAATTATCTAAGGACTCATGCTCATCTGCCTGCCTTTCTAATTACTATCATCTCTGCAGACTTCAGTGAACCAGCCCGGACCAGTTCAAGATCCTGTACTTAACTTGTATTATTGCACATTCAATAAACTCTGTTAAACCTTTTATCCAGCCTCCGTTGTGTCCTGCATGTGGGCTAAGCAACTAAGACCCATCATGACACTGGTTAGTGGCAGTAATGCACCTAATAGTTGTTTGCCAACCGACATTAAAAAGAAGATTTATTCTAGACTTTGAGTGAAGTGTAACTGAGTGATCGGTAGGTTTCAGGGTTTTTCTGAAGGCATGGTGTGAGTTGAAACTCTGCAACAATTACAGCAACTCCTGTTTGTCCACACAGATTTTTTGATGCATCTGTATAAATGTTTTACATAATTATAAAACTGTTTTATATATTCCTGCACTATATGGAATTACATTTATACATTTTATCTCCATTTTTCCTTTCTAATATAGTTAAATCTACATTTAAATCAGTTAAAATCCATGGCGGAATAATTGATTACAGCACTGTTGGGCTAATGCTTCAATGATTTAACTGTACCTACTGTTACTATCTGAATGATTATCCAACCAAACGACTTATTATCAACTCTTTCTTTCGGATGATTTTGATTGTGTCCTTGCAAATGAACCCAGTAATTTAGTGACAGTTGTATTCTTCTCAACGCTAACAGCATTTCACCCACCTCCACCTGTAAAGATGATGTTGAAGTTGTCCTTATTGCTCCAGTTATCAAATGCAAAGCTTGATATTGAATGGTTTCCACTCTTTTGATTACTGTCTCCGATGCTGATCCATAAACTATACTACCATAATCAATTGTTGATCTACTCAGATTTATATCAAATAATTTTATAGCTTGTCTATCTTCTCCCCATTCGTAACCAACTTAACATCTCAGTATATTACAGGGTTCCTGCGGGTCCTTAAAAAGTCTTAAAAGGCATTGAATTCTTCGAAATAAAACTAAGGCCTTAATTGGTATTAAAATGTCTTAAATCAGTCTTTTGTAGGTCTTTATTTTTAAAAACATTTGAACATACATGTGGCACAGTGTATTTTGTGCAAGAAGTCATTCAAGCTCGGAACGATGGGAACTAAGGCAGTGGAGTCGCACATGCGAAGCGCGAAACACAAAGCGTCAAAATCGAGTTACCGAGAAACAGTATTTCTCGGTTTTGTTCCACCCTTGTCTCTGCAAAACAAAGTTTGTGAATTCAGTTAAATAATAATATATATCTGTAATTTTTGTGTTTTTAGCTTTTTTCCTGTATGGGAAGCTTTTCAAAATTTTTAACATTAGTTCAGTGTGTAGGAGCTATTTCTCTATTTTTGTTTTAGAACTTAGATTATTTAGTTAGTTTGTATTTATTTGGTTATTTGTTGCATTTTTGTTTGAAAGTAGTTGCTTAGAATACAATTACTAGTAAATTGTTTAATTAGTTAATTGATTTTGTTTGGATGTCTGGTGTATAAATACATGGACTCCAGGTAGCTCAGGTGAAAAGTGGGTGGGCTTATGGTTTTTTACCAGTCTTCCAGTCTTCTAGCTGCAGTCTACCAGGCCTTTCAGAAGGCAAGTCACTCAGCCTTAATCAGGTGAAGTGAGCACAAAGGCAGAAACCAGGCCAGGAGATGTGGCAAGTAGTCTTTTTGAGTTTGTATCATGTTTATTTTTCCTGAAGAAACCTGGAATAAACTCACCGAACTGCATTTTTCACGTATTTTGAGAATTTTTTGTACTGCATAAAACCAGAAACCCACTATTCCTTAAGTGACTATTTGATTTACATTTACATTAAGACTAGGCTTAAAACTTTCCTTTTTGATAAAGCTTATAGTTAGGGTGGCTCAGGTTATCCTGAGCTATCTCTATAGTTATGCTGCTATAGGCTTAGACTTCTGGAGGACATAGGGAGCCCCATTTCATCATTCTGCTTCATTCTCTCTCTGTTCTCCTATTCTGCAGAATCTGTTTGTTCAATCTCTAACCTTCTGCTCTCTCTGCTTTTCCTCAGAGTAGCTTTGCCTCGTCTGTTCCTGTTTGGCTGTGACGTCATCCAGGAAAGAAACATCAGCTGTGCTGCTTCCATCAACACCCTTGTTTGTAGATGTTGGAGATCGGCCTGTCTTCAGGTGTGGTCCTGTTTCTCTGGCCGTGGCTGGGTGGATGTGCTCTCTTCATCCTCTGGCATGGGAGCTGCCTTGAAGCTCGTCTGCCTGGCTGTGTGTTTCCTGGACGGGGCCGCCTTTTACAGCTGCTTTTTGTATCTCTGCTTCTGTCTCCTTGAACCCCAGTCGGCCTCGGCAGATGGCCGCTCACACTGAGCCTGGTTCTGCTGGAGGTTTCTTCCTGTTAAAAGGGAGTTTTTCCTCTCCACTGTCGCTACAAGCATGCTTAGTGTGAGGGATTGTATTTGAGTCAATGAGTCAATGCAATCAACTGGTTTTCCTTAGATAGAAAACTTTGTATCAATTTGACTGTATGATCTGGTCGAACTGTAAAGTGCCTTGAGATGACATGTGTTGTGAATTTGGCGCTATATAAATAAACTGAATTGAATTGAAATTTATTTTTTGCTTTTTCATTTTTAAGTTTTTTCATAGACAACTAGTCACTAAACAGTGGTTTATGTTAAAGCTACAGTGTGTAACTTTTAGCGACATCTAGCGGTCAGACTGCAGACTGCAGCAACATGAACATCTCCCCCCCACCGCTTCTCCTCCCCAACAGTACGGCGAGCGTTACGGGACAAAATTTCTTCCACGACGTCCGCATCACCTACCTTCTCAAGTGATGAGGTTTGTTTACATAGATAATTTTACAGATAGTATTTCATTAGTCTGTGTAGGGTATAGATTTCATGTAGACTTAAGATAATAAATATACCCGTTATTTTTTCTACATCGTTGTGACGTTTTGGCGATCTTGCAATCGCTAGTTTGTTGGCTCTGTGCTGCCGTAGCTTAAAGATGTCTGCCTCCATGGCTGCGGGACCCGCTCCTATGTAATTATAAATAACGAATTCTAAGGCAACGCAAATATTAAGGTTAAGAGGCTGAGCTCGTAGATGATGATAAATAACATAGTTATGTATAATATATTACATTTCTGACTGTATATCCCTGTAATTATTACACACTGTAGCGTCAAAATAAACCTTTGGGTTAAGTTGTCGCAAGCAGGTTTTTCTTATGTTTCTTGTGAATTTGGTCTTAAATTTTTATTTCAAGTGGCATTATAAAGTCTTGAATTTAACTTGCCTTATGCTGTAGGAACCCTGTATTAAGCATCTTTTTTACATTTTTCAATAACCTTTGCTATGTGCACTTTTCAGGATAATTTTTCATCGAACCACACTCCTGCTTTACTCTTCCTAGCTTCTGATTATATAACTTCAGTTTTTCTTCTTGATTTCTTTTGTGAGTAAAAAGAAAAACTTGTTTTTTCAATCAAAAATTTCAAACTCCTCTTGCAATACCATTGTTCAATCTTATGAATTGCTTTCTGGACTTTCCCTACAATAAATGTTATATTCCTTCCAGGTTTCCAATTATCTCCATCATCAGCAAACAAACAGCATCCTAATTTATTTTCTATTTATTTGAATGCATCATTTATCATGACTGAAAATAAAAAAGGACTTTTAATACTACCCTGTGGAGTTCCATTGTCTATTTCATTTTTCCTTGAAAAACTCTTATTACAGGGATTCTGCGGGTCATTAAAAATCATTAAGTCATTAAATTATTATTTATTTTTTATTTTTTAAGGCCTCAATTGGCATTAAAATTCATTAAATGTGATTATCATGGGATTTAAAATGCTTTATAAAAGAAAAAATGTGTCAAATATATCAGATTTAACTGGTTCTACGAGAATGGGAAAATGCTAATTTCAACATAAGTGGCTGGAAAACGAGAAATTCGGGACATGGCTGTAGCCTGTCGATGGTAAAGATTAAGAAGGATTTGGCCCTGTTTATAAGTATGAGAGTAATGGGTACTTATTGATGGCATTAGATTATTTGTAAGAGCATTAACAGAGCATTAAAAAGCATTAAATTAGAGTTCCTCCTTCCTGTATAAACCCTGTATTAAGTCTAACTTGTATTATACATCCTGTTAAAAAATTCTCATCTGATGATAAATTCTTCCACAAATACCCATTTTTCCCAACTTAATCATTAATCCGTTTTTCCACATCGTATCATACGTCTTTTCTATATCTAAAAATACAGCCAGAACACTTTATTTACTTTTGCTTCTATTACCTTATGTTGCAAACAAAGAATTGGATCATTAGTGTTCCTTCCTCTTCTAAAACCACATTGATAATTGGACAAGTATCCCTTGGATTCGACAAAATAAATTAATCTTTCATTTATTATTTTCTCCATAATTTTACTCAAACTTGATGTTAAAGCAATAGATCTATAGTTATCTGGTTTTGAGACATCTTTACCCGGTTTCGGTATTGGAACCACTATATCCTCTTTCTAACTTCTCGGCAGTATTCCATATTCCCATATTCTATTATAAATATCTACTAATATCAATTTTGAATATTCACTTAGTTTCCACCACCTACGCTCACTGGAAACGGAAGAGGATGGATGGATGGATGGATGGATGGATGGATGGATGGATGGATGGATAAAATGATAGAAAGGGAGTGTGTCCAGAGTGATCTCTTTTCAGGAAAAAGAACCAGAGAGAAAAAGCTTCAAGGTGCAAACACATAGGTTTCCATTAGCAGGTATAAAAAGAAAGGTTCTTGTTTCTTTTAAAGTTACCGTCCCATTGGGGATGAATATTTAGAATACCCAATTAGATTAATGTTTTTTTTTTATAGGAAAACCAGAGTACCTGGAGAAAACCAGTTGGTTGGTTGGTTGGATGGATGGATGGATGGATGGATGGATGGATGGATGATGGATGGATGGATGGATGGATGGATGGATGGATGGATGGATGGATGGATGGATGGATGGATGGATGGAATGGGTGGATGGATGGATGGATGGATGGATGGATGGATGGATGGATGGATGGATAACTTCACTCGGTAGAGTCACTAAGCTTACTCAAGTGTTTTTTGGCACAAGACACAACAATTTCAAGATAAAGGCTTGGTTCTTTATCTAAATACAAATAATCCAGTAAACTGTATTGGCGGTTAAATAATTGATTAAGCTCTATTAAAATCGCAGTGTCACAGTTTGCTATCTTTTCTGGGTCCACATCTAACAGCGCTGAATCAATTTCTGACCACAATTTACAAAACAACCGTTCCTCTATGTATTCAAATACCTTCTGACTGCAGATCATTCCTGATTCTCTGATGCTTTTAGAAACAATATTCCTGACAAGCATTTTCACAGCACTTTTGAGTTGTGTATCCTTTTTCCCGGCTGATTTCTGTTGGGTAACCGAGTGCTCAGAGGAGCAAATGTCCTCAGATGTCTCTGATGAGTTGTCCTCACTTTCTGTCTCTTCTGGCATGGTTGATAACAATGGTCTAAACTTTGCACCTTTAGCTTGTTTGAGCTTGTCACTATAATATGCAGTTAATAAAAGTTCACGCTCCGCATCACTAAGTTTGCTACCAATCTTGTAATATTTTTGGTGGAGTATTCCAATTTCATCAACAGTCAATGTTCTCGGATGCTCTGTTGAGTTATTCTCAGAGACCTCTGATACCGCTGGTGAAACATTCGAGCTACATTTACCTTTAAACAGGTTTCTGAAAAAGAGTTTACATGCAGCAACTGCAGGAAATGTTTCCTTTTCTGGTAGCTCCTTCGCATCAAAGATTGCATAAATATCTTCCTCTTCAGAATCGTCATCTTCCTCACTAACATTTAGCTCCCTCTGATATTTTTCGTAGAGCAGTTGAACTTCAAGATCAATCAATACCCTTGGAGGCTCTTTCTTTGTTTCAGGGCCATCTTCTCCTGGTTCCTGCTGTCTTTTTGATTCCTGAAGGGGTGAAATCTGCAGCTTTTCCTGGGATGACATGCCAGCAACATTTTCTGTTGAGTTATTCTCAGAGACGTTTGGCACGTCTGATACCGATGCTGAAACCTTCGAGGAATATTTACCTTTAAACAGGTTTCTGAAAAAGAGTTTACATGCAGCAACTGCAGGAAAGGTTTCCTTTTCTGGTAGCTCCTTCTCATCACAGATTGCATAAATATCTTCCTCTTCAGAATCGTCATCTTCCTCACTAACATTTAGCTCCCTCTGATATTTTTCGTAGAGCAGTTGAACTTCAAGATCAATCAATACCCTTGGAGGCTCTTTCTTTGTTTCAGGGCCATCTTCTCCTGGTTCCTGCTGTCTTTTTGATTCCTGAAGGGATGAAATCTGCAGCTTTTCCTGAGATGACATGCCAGCAACATGGTTCTGTATTGTAGAGTGTTTCTCAGTGTCAGAGACGTCTGTCACATCTGATGAAGACTGTGAATCCTCTCCAAAACATTTACCTTTGCAAAGCTTACTGATATGATACTTTGATCTGGCACCCTTAGATTTTTTAGGTACAGCAAACTCTTCCTTTTCTGCATCTTTCCCTTCCTGTTCAGACTCATCTTTTATATGTCCTGATATGTCATTTCCTTTTGCTAATTTTGTCCCACACTTCAGCTCTATGGGATGAACTTCTCCAAGGCACTGTTCCAAAAACTGCCTAATTCTTTGTTTAAATTCATTTCCTTTCAGCCTTTCACTTAAGTCTGAACGTGTTGAAAGATAATTCATTACTCTTGTAAACGCCTCAGAGATCAAATACTTGTCCAGAACATTTGAGCTTACATACCTTACTTGCTGGCTTCCATCTTTCACCTGATTAAAATTATTCAAAATCAGTTCAATTACATGGGGAACATATTTATTTATCATCTCAGAAATCCTCTTTTGTGTTTCACAATGAATTCTGCCCGAATGCAAACAAATCCACTCCTCTTCAGTCATTTCATTGAAAATATTAAGAGTATCCGCTCTAAACTGGTCATAAAATGACACAACTTCAAGATTTGATTCACTTTTTCCTTCCATCTTTAAATCAATGAGTTAGTTTGCAAATAAATTTCTTGTAACACTTTGTTTAAAGAGCAATTCTGATGACTTGCCAAACACAACAGTAATAATTCTGTATTGTTTGAAAGAAATGTTAGCTAAATAGAACTGGTGTGTTACCTCCAGAAACTGCAGCCTCAAATGACACGTAGCACCTTGTAGCAAGTCAGTTGAAATGGTCTGAGCTGAAATAACCTTTCATCAGACATTCTAAAACTGACAATGACATCATAGTCCACGCCCACAAAGAACACATGTCCACGCCCACAAAGAACACATGTCAGTCTAGCTTGTTGCCTAGCAACCATTAAAAAAACAAACAAAATGATCTGGATTCCATATATTGCAATACATTGTTATCAGTGCTATTTAAACAAAATTAACATGCGTGCCATGTCCTAACCCCTGTTCCCCTCTTCTCCTGTTAATACGGTAAAGCCCTTGGGAGCGTCCGGCACCAGGCTGCACATTATCCAAATTATCTAATGAGCTGCTGTCAATTTATATTTTTGATAGAGAGAGAGAGAGAGAAAACAAAGAGAGAGAGAAAAAGAGAGAAAGAGAGAAAGAGAGAGAGAGAGAGAGAAAGAAAGACACATTCTGCGCACACAGTAGTATATGAGGTATTCATGTTTTTCCCACCCCTGTCACAGCTGACAAGTCAAGACCAAAACTGAAATGAGAATGAACTCTACATCACTATAAACAAATCCCTTAAGAGCGCTTATAGTAATAGTATAAGAGTCCCATCAAAAAACTAAAACTTCAAATTCTACAGCATATAACACGGTTTCCCCATAGTCATAACTGACGATCAAGACCCCAAGACAGGATACCTGATCAGACTACCAGAATGCTTTCTTGAGCCTCAAAAGAAGCTGATTCTCAAAGTTCTTGTGATCAATACTTGCCCTTTTCGGACGGAAGATCAGTCCCACTACACTAAACAGTCTCACATGCAGCTGAGGCTGGGAGTGCAGTGTTAAGGCTCAGGGAAAGGTTGCAGATAGCTGGGAAAGTCTTAAGTGCATCCATTGTATCACCTGGGGAGCCAAGGTAAGTCTCCAGCTGTTTGGCATTTTCTTGGGAACTGGTCTGTTTGATTGAAGAAAAGAAGTCCTCCTCTGAAGAAGCCGACGAGCTCTCAGCTTGGTTGCCCTCAGCTTGGTCCTTCAAGTGACTTTTGATGTAGTCAAGGCCTAATGAATATGGGGAAAAGACAAAAACACTGACATTACAACAGTAAAAAATTGCACAATGATTAACTGTATATGGGATATAAACAAATACACCAGCAAATGCTTGTGTTATAGCTGAAACAGTTGTCACCCTCCTTGACTGGTTGGTATTTGAGGGAAATTCACACTGGCCATGGAAACCAATAGAATGTATAGTCTGCAGTCAATTAGATATTGACTGATCCAGTATTTCTCTGAATGCTACCACAGATGACATCTGACCAGTGGCGGTCGGCCCATAGGGGGCGCTGGGGCACCGCCCTCCCTGATAAGAAGAGAGAAACGTAAAATATATTTTTTGAAATTAACTCATAAATGTCAGTTTTACTCTCTAGAGTGTGTACCTATAAGCAAAACAAATTATATAAACTACATTTCCCTATCTACTGTCATTAATTTGTGGATTTCCACAGACAGACTCCTACCGTCTCTGTTCTTGGGGCTGTGATCAGACAGCCCCACATTTGCAGATAATCTGTCAATCATGTACTATTGCTAGGTGAATTTAATGGCCAATCAGCGTCTCAGAACTTTATGGTCTTGGGGCGCTGAAAATACTGCCCTTTAACAGGCTTCTGCACCCAAGCGCAGGTGCAGACAATTAGAGGGAAGATGGCGAACGTAACGAACGAGATGCAGCTTCCACCAAATTCGCTGAGATCCTTATTTATCTAC
Organism: Cyprinodon diabolis; assembly: GCA_030533445.1. Classification (NCBI taxonomy): domain Eukaryota; kingdom Metazoa; phylum Chordata; class Actinopteri; order Cyprinodontiformes; family Cyprinodontidae; genus Cyprinodon; species Cyprinodon diabolis. The sequence goes on from CM060076.1 coordinate 37,535,800, forward strand.
CCGTTTGCCAGAAGAACATCCATGTTGTAGGGTAGGAAAATTTCATGTCATAGTTATTGTGACTGTGACAAATCCTCTAGCTTTGCGCGCCACACACACATTCCTGTTATACTGTGCTTGTGAGGACCAATACACTCGCGCTGAGCCCAGTAGCTCCATTAACTTAAAACACACAAGCTGTCCTGGTTACCTGCTGGCGTATTGAGGGTGCACACTTAATATTTCAGTGGGGTTATCCGTGTGTGTGTGTGGGGGGGGGGTTGTGGGTGTGTACGTGTTTATGCTACGGGGACTTGTCATCTTCAGTCTGGCTGCGTCTTTGCTGGGTTCAAACCCAGTTTGGTGTCATTGAATAAGTCAATGAATCTGTGTAAAATAATTAAGTTGTAAAAATTATTTGTTTTTGTGCATCAATTGTTTGTGGAGGTAATATATGGACAAAACTGATTAATGAGAAGAAATCAGAAATAAGAGAGCCTGTAGGGGCTTAAACTATTTAACGAGGGCTGTGGGAAGAAGAGCGGCCATTTCTGTTTTCTGTTTCTTTGTTACATTGCTGGTAACTGGAGAGAGGCTGAGGCACAGAGTATCTTCTACATGTTTAGTTTCTTTTGCACCTTGTTTTGAGTTTTTGAGCACAATAAATCACCAACACCGGTAACCCGACTGAGCCTGGATTCTTGGAGGCCAAAGAACCCCGTCACAGTGACCCAAATCATCACTGTTACTGTTATTATATAGTAAATTAAATCATTACTGTTAAATTGTATGTATTGTCCAATTGTTTATTTGAATTCTTATTCCGGATTAGTTGGAGACATACACTAGGCTATATCAGCCCCACCAAAAATATTTTTCACCAGCCGCCACTGCATCTGACCTATATCATGTCATGCCTTTTATCCCTGCTAAAAGACACTTGTGAAGGGTGCCATGTTGAATGAGGAAAATTATTGCATTTCAGCTGCTTTGGATAATAAAAAAAGCCTGATTTGGTTATTCAAAAAACTTCAAAACTATGTTCAAAAAGAAATAATTAATCCTGAAGGGTGCCAACAGCCTCCCCCACCTGTATTATCATTAAAAAAAGCAGCACTTACCGAGTCGTCACTTGTCCAGCTGGTTTTGAATCTGGGCATGAGAATTGCAGCAGCGATCAGCTCCGGATCTGTGAGGACGTGTTCGAAACGCTTCTCAAGGCCTTTTAGTAGAGCATCAATTAAAGGCCTACAGAACTTGGTGGAAAGGCGGAGGTTTTGGAGCTTATTCTTGAGTATTGTGATCGTTGGCACCAACCAGCCCATCTGCACATTCGTCTCGCCCTGCAGGACATCCAGGGCCTTCGACACCGGGGCCATGGTCTTCATGTATTCGGCCAGGAATGCAAGCTCAACAGGTGTGAACCTGTTGAATCAGAGAAAGAACAGAAAACACCTTCAATTAAGTAACTAATAAATGTTACAAATCACCTGCTCAATGAGTTAGTAAAGCATACTGTAATTAGAGGACATGCATTAATGTGTATTTTATATCTTTTCTGTTCATACTGATTGAAATAATACAAAAAATAAAAAGTGTTGGTACATACAAGGCTATCTTCAGTGCGCTGCATACAGCTGTGATGGCCCCTTCTCCCTGCTCCCTTGTAATTCTGATGATCCTCTCAACTGCCAAGAACAGGGAATTCCATCTTGTTGCATTTGGCCTCAATAACTGCAGTTTGCAGTTCTTTTCAATGACCTCTGCTGCTGTGGTAGATTTTGCGCTTTTGTTCCAAAGTCTCCAACACTTCGAAAAAGCTGAGCGTGAAACCCGCTTGTAGGCGCTGTTGACATTGGCCTCCTCAACATCGCTCCAGCCTCAACGAACTCCATCCCCTCACTCTCCTGTTCGTCATCAGTCCCATCAACATTGTCATCTTTGGCTTCAGCTCTCTCGACACTAGGACCTGGGTTGTTGTTTTCATCAGTTTGCCCATATAGCTTAAAAGCTTTTATGAATTTGGACCCATTGTCAGTCGTGGTGCGTGTGATTTTGTCTCGTATGTTGAATTCACTGTGAATTTGGTTTAATGCACTGGAGAGGACAGAGAAGCTGTGTGGCCCAGTTATCTGTTTACAGGCTAGGGCAGCGCACTGTCTTTTCATACTCTGAGGGTCTATCCAATGTGCTGTTACGCAAAGAAATCCACGCCTGTATGCTGTCCAGCAATCTGTTGTTGTGCCAATGAAATCAATTTTGCTCATTGCTGCTTTCAAATTGTTTCTCATTTCAAGAGAGGCTTTCTGAATTTTGTTGACTAGAGTGTTGCGGGACATGACATTTAAATTAGGCTGGAGATGCTGTATGAGATCTATAAACCCCTGCTGTTCCACGGTGTTAGTTGCATGTAGACCTTGCACAATATAGTAAAGGATTTTTTTATCGACACTGGCCTGGGACACTGGCCTGTTACCCCATAATCTGGCTTGTTTGGGTGCTGGGCCTTGCTGTGGACACACAACCAACACAATTGAAGACAGTGAAAAACGCTGAAGGCACACGATTACTTAACATGGCAAAATAAACCAGATATTAGACGTCTTAAGCTTACAAAAGTGTAGTAGCTGTTATGGAAATATATAATTACTTATATATTAAAAGTGTATTTTGAAGTTAAATAGATATCAACTGTAAACCCAGTAACCTAAATATGAGAATGTCTCCAGAGCACAAAAGGGGATTCAGACTTCAGCAGGCGTGTACCAGACACGGGATGGAACGGGGGATTTATGACAGCCTTGTGAGCAGATAACGCTATTAAGATTCCTCTCTCAAGGTCTCAATTTTGTTTCAGTTAACTGCCAGAAACCGAGCTAGGGTCATAGATTATATTTAACGGTCAGTTGTCAGGTAACACATGTTTTGGTCAGACTCAGTTGCTGCGTCTCAATTCGCAGGCTGCGTACTTCGGAGGACGCAGCCTACCCAGCCTCTGGAGGACCCAGCCTCGGTAGGCTGCTCCGGAGGATCCTCAGCCGTTGGTAAATGGGACAGTCTAGCCTTTGGAGCACTTCCTGGTTACGTCACGACGTCATCACGTCTACACAAAGCCCGGGAAAAACCGCGCCATTAATCAGACGATTGATCTAGCGAAATGGAAACTGCAATTTTTATTTTATTTTATTTACTTGATGTTGGAGGAGGAGAGTCGGATTCGGCGGCAGCAAAACCGGCGACAGATATATTTGAGACTGGCAGAGCGCAGTGGAGAGGTAACATTTACCTTTATTATTTTCCCCCACTAGGGTCTGCTAATGATCAGAAATTACCAGTTATTTATCAAAAACTTGTCAGCAGATTGACGAATATCATTTAATATCAAATTTTAGATATATTTTTAAGACTTGGTATAAGCTTGTTTGTAACTTTAGTAATTTGAATTGAATAGTTAAATGTTTACAATCCCTGTAAATAACCGACTTAAATCACCACTTTCACTATCACTAATGTTGTGTGGAGAAGGCAAACTGTATTATTGAGAAATAAATCCTTATTTGTCTAAATTGTTATCCACTTACTGCCTGATTTTATTTGCAATTATATAACAGAAAAATAATACAGGTAAAATAAATATAAAAACGAAAAAAAAGGTTAAATAGTGGATCTAGATGAAGTAAAATAAGTAAAGGCCAGAACTGTTTGGTCCCAAATTGGCAACACCAGGTGTTAAGGGGTTAACATTCACTAGAACTGTATCAGCTAAAATGAAATTGCTATCAACTAATCCTGTTCTCAACCTTCATCTCTCTATCCAGACCAGGCCGATGTACTGCCGGATCAACCTGAATGTTCCAGTTCTACAAACATTTTTTAACAATCACGACACCAGACCAGACTTTCGGCTGAGCAGAGAGTCTGTGGCGGTGCTGCTGGACGTTCTCTGACAGGAAAGAAGACACGGATGGGGGGCCACAACAAAATCCTCTTCTGGCTAGCGAGTGGGGCATCCTACAGAATGGTGGCTAGGGTGTTCGGGATGCCTCGCTCCACAGTTCACCGCATCGTCCACCGGGTTACTGAGGAGGTGGTGGCCATCCGCCACCGAGTCATCTGCCTCCCAAAAACTGCAGAAGACCTGGCAGCAGTAACCCCGGGGTTTGAAGGGCTGGCCGGACACAGAGCTTTTCTGAAAGCTGCTGGAGCGATCGACGGCTGCCATGTGAGGAACAAGCCTCCAAGCGGTCCTGATGGTCACTGCTATCGGAACAGGAAACTGTTCTCCTCAATCATTTTACAGGTTGTTTGTGACCATCAGGGCCGCTTCATCGACACGTACGTGGGCTGGCCGGGCTCGGTGCATGACTCCAGAGTGCTCCGGAACAGCCCACTGTACAGGCGGGCCATCTACCCTCCTCCGGGCCACTTCATCTTGGCAGATGGTGGGTACCCGTGTCTCCAACACCCACTCCCCCTCATCACTCCTTTCAAGCGGCCGGTACAAGGTGTGGGAGCCCTGCGCTTTAACAGCCATCATTCCAGGGCACGCTCCATCATAGAGCGTGCCTTTGGGATGATGAAGACGAGGTTCAGGGCCTTCTTCCTCCAAGCGCTGGAGGTGCACCACACCTTTGTGCCTCAGGTATGTTACTAAATGCGAGAATTATTGCTTATAGATAAATGATAAAAAGCTTTAATTAAATTCTTCAAATATACTATAAAATGTTTTTTGTCTTTTTTTTTTTCTACAGGTCATAACGGCATGTGCTGTCCTGCACAACATCTGCCTGGGAGCCGGTGATATCATGGCCCCAGAGGATGAAGAGCAGGACGACATGCCAGAGGATGAGGAGGGGGAGAACGTGTTGGAGGCAGTCAGTGGTGCTCCATGGCGGGACCAGCTGTCTGCCGAGGTGTCTGCCCCTGGAGGAGGGTCTATCGACCACCATTACATTTAGATGGCAAGTAGAATCACTTTTTAGCTGTTCTCATTTCAGGGTTATTAAAGCAGTTGTAGTAAAGTCATTTTCTGCGTCTTCTTAAACATTTTTAGTAACATGGCAGCCGTCGATTGGGTCAGCCCTTCAAACCCTGATGGACGATGTGGTGAACAGTGGAGAGAGGCACCCCCCACCCCCCAGATGATGTCCCACTCGCAGTCAGAAGACTCCAAGGTCATCTGTGTGGCATCACATCCAGTCCAGCAGCACCACCAGGGACTCCTGCTCAGTGGAAATTGTATATATATGTTCTTTTATATCTTCTGTAAATAGTAGTTAAAATTGACTGTAAATAGTTTAAAATATTTTTAAGAGTTTGTTTATATTTGCTTCTCTAAAATAAATTGATGTTGTCACTGAGAAGTTGTTCTACGTTTACTTAAATTGTCAAGAAGTGATGAAACAGATTATGTAAAAAGGTTAAAAGACTTTAAGAACACACCGACAACAATAACTTTGATAAACGATTTAATAATTTAATTTAATAACAGTAGCACAGCAACAACCAAAAATAAATAACACACCAACAAAAATTAACTTCTGTCCACCATCCTCTCCAATTAATTAAACAGTCTGTCCATCCTTTCCCGGCTCTCTCTTTCTCTTCTCTCCTCCGCCTCCCTCTGCCATCTCATATCCTCCCTGATCAAATCAAGCAACTCGTCACTCCTCCTTCTTCTCTTCATCCTTTCCCTCCTCTCTCCTGGCCTCTCCTCCTCATTCTCTTCCTCATCGTCACCCTGATGCTGCTCAGCCTCTGCAGCACCTGGCACTGGTGTGTCCTCAGGGATGGAGGCAATTAGGACAGGTGGGGCAACAGAGGGCCTCTGTCCTAATACCTCATCCATGAGGACAAACCAGGGCCGGGTGACAGCAGTAGGCTTCCCACTGACCCCCTGCCCTGTCCCTGGATCTTTGCATTCCTATAGTAGAGGAAAACAATTTTTGTCAACAGATGCAATTTTCTGTAGTGTTTCTTTAAATCTAGAAAAAAGGAGTGTTTCATGATTTGGATAGATTAATGAAATTCTACAGAAAAAGAGACGACTTTGGAATAATAACTTTGAGATGACTTTTTTCAAGCTAATTCAAAGTGTAAATGAACCTGAATATAATATATGTAAGATGTCATTTCCCTACACATTTACACACACATCTATCTATCTATGTATATTTATATATACGTATATATATATATATATATATATATATATATATATATATATATATATATATATATATATATATATATATATATATATTAGTGCTGTCAATCGATTAAATTTTTTTAATCGCGATTAATCGCATCAATGCCTAAGTTAACTCGCGATTAATCGCATTTTAATCGCACATTTCTGATTGAAAATCATTTAAATACTCTCGATGACATACAAAAAATACATACAGGCTAGGTTTGTGCCAATGTTCTTTTTTAAAATCAAAAAAATGAAATCAGGTCACAGACACTGATTTATGCCATAGAAACATATGGCAAGAAGATGGGGAGGCATGTAGCAAAAAATAACAAATATGTAGCCAAAAAAAAGGCCCTGAAATCAGGCTGATGTAAAAGACAGTCTTTACAGTCAATACAGTCTTTTAAACAAAGACAAGCATTTTACCCTACTGCTATAAAATGTAGTAGAGTTAACATTAGATGTTAATTAACCAAGATAATAATGAACAATTTTCAATCAATACATCAAAATCAATAGACCGACATCACTAGATGGAGGTAGTCTATGCTCTAGAAAGTTACTTTTCAGCCTCTTAACAAAAATGAGAACGCACACACACACACACACACACACACACACGATACTGACCTGTGGCGTACACAGACAGCAAGAGTGCCGTAGCAGATTCCATTTCACCTCAGTAATCTGTTTTCTCAGCGTATTTCAGGTTGCTACTAGGCACCAGACACTCAACTTGTTTGTTGGTGGTGGGGCTTAAAGAAAAGGCACTAGCGCCACCCAGTTTATGAGCGTCTTTTTTCCTTGAGGAGCTCCGCTCTCGAAGCCTATGGAAAATGCATAGACTGGGGGAAAATAGCCCCGCCTTCCTGCAGGCTGCAGCGGGATGTACTTGAAAAATTGTACCATAAAACCACATAGCGTTAATCTCACGTTAAAAAAATTATCGACATTAAAATGGCCTCGCGTTAACATGATAATAACGCGATATTTTATATATATATATGTATATATATGTGTGTGTGTGTGTGTGCATTTCATTACATTATCCAAACCTGAACATACTTTGTATTTTTTTTTAGGTTGTCCCACTTTTTTTTGGCCTGTTGTGGCTCAACTTTTCCCTCCAGGCCCATTTTCTGCAGGATTGTTCTAAACAAGAGAAATAAGAAGAGATAAACACACTAGGATCACTTCTATCACAAATATAAGATTGATAAAAAGTGGCATCTGGGCATCATATCATGTGATCAAAAGATTATATTTGTACGTTGGTGTTTGAACAGGACTTCTTTTAACTTGTGTGACTTTTACATAGAAATGCAACATGTATATGGAATTATGCCTCAACTCTTACCTCCAACCGACTGCTGCAGTAGTTTTGGCGCCGGTAAAAAGGTGGTAATTTTACCCACGGAGTTTGATCAACTCCTCTGTCTGCTCCCTGCTCCCTGGAACAAAATGACATGTAAAGCATATTTCTGTTATGTCAACAGGCAAAATTACTGTTCTGTATAATTATGCCGGCATTGTTCTTCAAGTGAATTATACTTTAAACCTTATTATACTGTACTGCAAATTAACTATACATTATTGAGTATTAAAACAAAATGTTTACAGTATTAACAGCCCAGTACAGCTGGACTAATGTTATTTCTTCAGCTGCATTAAGCTTTGACAGTTCTAATCCTGTGTAATAAACTGTATGAGAATAAATAAATCCGATTAGTGAGGGCTATCAGCAAAGTTACAAGATGTAGGTTAATAATTGTGACATTTGTATGAAGGCTTTCAATTGTTGTTGAGCGTCTCGTATCAACAGGTTAGCTTTAAGCTTTAGCTTTAGCTGGTCCTACACACCCCGGTGGCTCCGTTACCGTCATGTATTTTAATACATGTTCAGTAAAATAAAATAAAAATAATACTCACATTTAAAAGTGTACTCCATACTACATCAAAGTAAAATCTTTCACCCAATCAGTAAAAGTGACTGCTCCCTCTCACGCCTGGAGCGCATGATTACAGAAACCAAAATATGGAACCGGCATCCCCGAACACACCCAGTGCTCGTGGACAGCCGAAACCAAAAACAAAATTACATAATGATCAGATACAAAAACAAGTTACATCATGCCCAGTACCTGGTACCAATCACTGCTTCATCTGTGTGACCTCCCCAGAGCTACTGACCCTCCCCAGAGCTCATTATGCTCAGTATCTGTTCCCCAGAGCTCATGGACACAGTGTAAAAAAAAATGTTCCTGCTTCGATACAAACTTATATAAAAAGAGTACTTCATTTGTGATACAAACTTGTATGATTGTCAAAGAACATAAAATATAAAACCCATATATATCACATGGCCGCACCCCTGTCCACCATGGCAGCATCCCTGTCTACCTAGGCCCTTGGTTTGATCTGGAAGAAGCGACCGGCAGTAAACCTTCTTTTTTATTTATTTATTAAACAAACATTAATTTACATTTTAAAGTAGGAATCTCCTCTTTTCATTCTTACCAAAAAAATACACCATTCTGCAACAATACAGTTCCTCGCATTGTGTTAACTTTAGCGTTTTGTCGAGTCAAAGGAACAGAAATTTTGACCTGTCACTACATAGTTTTTGTATATGTCCATGTTTGTCGGCTGACAGAGATAAAGATGAATAGAAAATTTTGAGTTCGTTTTTGAAACTTATTAATCAAGGTTTTTGATTTTTCCATTTACATACATGTCTATGATATCTTCCCATACTCATGACAATATTGACCATGTAAATCCTTTGCGATGTCCTTCTTGTATGTTAATATTTGATTTATCTCAAAAGGTTATATTATCTATTTTGTTAGAAAGCCTGGAGGCAATATTTTATTTTTCTGATCAACACATTTTTTGCAGTCAGCTTTTTTGCAGGCAAATTTTTTTGCAGCTGAAGTTTCATCAGATGCTAATTCAGTGTAAGGAATTCAATATGTAAAAAAAGCAGTGTTTAAAATTAGATGGTCAAAGAAGAGAGACTGTTTTTCTTTCTTCCATACATTTGTGGCGGTAACGCACTTTAACTAGTTTGCCATAAAAGCTTACAAGCAGTTCTGTCAGCAGCAGTGTAGGCCTCCAAACACGAGGTGTCGCTGCATGTTTCTTTGTTCCATTGTGAAAACAACCTTCTGGCTTGCCGTAGGTTGTTTGAATAAACTTTATTGACAGTGGCAGCTGTCCGTTCGGGACATATCCAGCATGGGTGGTCGGCTCGCAAGGATGTTCCGTAACTTTAACGTGGAGAACCGCGCGCTGCGAGAGATCTCCAAGGATAAACCGAGAGCTGCGCCCCGGTACCCCGACAGGGCGCCGCCACCCTCCGTCAGCGCTGAGGGTGAGAGGCTGGGCGGCTTGTGTAACAGCAGGGGTCACGTTCTCGCTTCTCCTGGCTTCTGGACATTAACCGGTTTTATTGGTGTGTTCCAGCGGCGGAGTCGGTGAAGAAGAAGGACGAGTCGTTGTTGGGTCACCTGAGGTCTGTGTATGTGGAGTCCACGGATCCAGCTGCTGCTGCAGAGGTCAGTGTCAGTCCTGCCTGTCCTCACCTGTCCCTGTCCCTAGCTCTGTCATCCTTTTCCTCTCAGTGAGCGCTCAGCTTATCTGAAATAAAGTCCACTTTAAATTGACTCTCATTTTATTTACTGTTTTTGTTGTACTTTATATCCTAGTCCACAAACATCCTCATTAACATTTTCCCCTAAATGTTCACATTATGATATATGTTCACATAATTTATTGGTTGCATCTAAAAATATCAAAGATATTTTAAATTTAAACATGAAATGATACAATATAACCTACAATAACTTAAATGATATCATTGTTCTAGGTCATCAAATCAAAGTCTGTAAAATCAGCTGTCTGTAGTGTCTTTAAATGTCCAGCAGGTGTCAGTATTCTGTGAGACAGCATCAGGGCATCATCAATAGAGTTTAGCTAACAGATGCCTCATTAACTTTCACTAGCCATTACATTTCCAGTATGTCTAAACCCCTTTAAAATACTTTAATAATCTCAGGGAGAAATTACTTTAGTTACATTACTCCTTCTGTAATAGAGTGACTATAGAACCACCCATCGGTTTGGGGGTCCTTGGCTTGGAAAACATTGAAGAGCCGTGTTTTATACCATAGCCGTTGGTTGTTCTGTTCTTTTTACAGCTCTGTACAGGTGATGAAGCAGAATGAATCTCCCTTTTATCTCCTCTTTCTTTCATCTTTTCTTTTTCTGCTTTTCCTTTCCTGTTCTACTTACATTGCAGTGTCCATATAATCAGTAAAACTCCTTGCATGAATTATAATAAAGCAATTTATATGCATAAATCAAGCGGAAAGCTATGGCGATAGCCCTACTGCTCCACTTGTGAAAGCAAAATCTTTTTGGTATCAAGACAATTATTCTTACAGGACAGGACACTGTTAAAAAAAAAACCCTTATGAAGCTGTTCCACTCCCTACCAGTTGGTGGCAGTAATGCACATGTAAGCTATTCAAAAGCCAGTATTAAAGTAGAAGGAGAAGATAAAAATAGCCATCAATCCAATTCTGTATATTTAGTGATAAGATTGTTGGGGTTTTTTTCAGGGCCCGTCTATAAAAATCTATCATTAGATTGATGCTTCTGCTCTCGCCTGCTTCCTCTTCTTTAATATTTCAGCTGCATTACTGCCACCTGCTGGTCAGGAGTGTAATAGCTTCATCTGAAATTGTAGAGCCATACTTAAAAGTTTGTGATTCGCACTTGTATCATTGTAACTTGTTTTCATAAATAAAACACTGTTCCATGCATGTATGAGATCTTAACAATGAACAAATACAAATACATGGGCGACAGTGGCGTCGGATGTAGGAGTTTGCCCTGAAATCGAAGGATTGAAGGTCGTTGTGTTGTGTGAAGACACTTCACTTGCATTGTCTACTGATAGTGGCGCCAGTGTACGGCAGCCCTGCTTCTGTCAGTGAGCCCCAGGGCAGCTGTGGCTACCATGTAGCTTGCGTGAGTGAATGGGTGAATTACTGAATGTAGTGTACTATAGAAGTACAGGCCATTTACCATTTATTTACCATTTACAAACCTAAAGTTTATGAATTTAGATGGGTACATGTTTCTTGGTTCTCTGGGGCTGGTCTCTGAAGGACCCAGTGTTCTGTCAGATGAGCATACCCAGTCAGACCAGTATGCACATTAGGGCTGCAACAACGAATCAATAAAAATCAACTTTTAAAAGCGTTGGCAACGAATTTCATCATCGATTAGTTGTGTCGCGCGATTAATGCGTCATCCGCCGCCGTCGGCAGCTGCTGCCGTGGGGCGCCTCCCCAATCCCAACCCAGTTCTCACGCTCCCGCAGGAGTCCCTCTCAGCGCTGCAGTCAGAGCAGCAGGATGTTTACCCTCAGCGTCCAGACTGCTAATGAAGCGCGCATGCGCCGGGATTGACGGCGCAAATTGATCACAATAATTAAAATAGCCTGCGCTTTGTGAAGTGAAAAAAGTCGTAACAGGCAACTTTTGTAAAAACAAATTAACATAACACGGAAGCACCACTGTTATGATGCAGCACCTGAAAAGGAAACACGATGGAGCCTTCGATGGCAGTGAAGAGAGCTGATCAGCAGGGTGAGCGGCCATGTTTGTTTGGTTTTAAAGTGGGGAAACGTAACGTTAGTTTCTCAGGTAGCTCATCTGATGCTTTCCTTACCTTGTTAGTAGGTTACAGACAGTGAGAAGGTTGGCTACTTATTTTACTTTTAATTTCATTTGAAATAGCTTAAGCAGCGTTTATATTTACTTTATAAATAAATTAACTTGCAAATTATGAGGGCAAGGCTTTTAAAGTTTAAAACTTCTGGCAAAGATAAAGTAAAGAAGATCCTGCAATTTATGGAAGTAAAGCAGAATAAAATCCAGCAAGATCAGTAATATGTCAATTAATTATCTGCCACATTCCCATGTAAATATCTGTCTTTGGAGGATGTGTTTTTTAGCACCCCTAGTTCTCTCATTTTTATTCCAAATACAATTTATAATTTGAATCACAGGGCTATTTTTATCTCTATGGTTCAGTATTTTCTCAAGTAGCAACTTTAACTGCTATACTTTCCTGTCTTAAAAGGCAGAACTCTTCTAGTCTAAAAAAACCTCATTTGATGAAATGGGGGGGCCTATTGTTTGAACCCCTTAGGGGCTTTTAAAAACAAAAATGTCTTTTTTTGCGCTTTATGAAACAAACTACTCTATATTTTGTGGATGTACAGCTACATTTCTCATGTAAGTTTGCGTAGTTTTAACACAAACATTTATTTTTCATATTGCACCAGTACAGTTAATGAGCAACCTGTACTTGTGTGCTTGTTTGTTCTGTCTAAAATGTTTATTTTGGAATAAAGAGGTTAATATAAAAAATATTTTTTGTCCGATTCATCGATTAATCGAAAAAATAATCGGCCGATTCATCGATTTTTAAAATAATCGTTAGTTGCAGCCCTAATGCACATAGTCAATACCCGTTTATCCCTTTAGTTTTGTATGAAAAACACACTTTAAACCACCTCAAGGGGCGTGTATCCCTTTAATTATTTACAAAAAAACTATTTAATTACTTACTTTTTGGTGTTTTTTTACAAGTGTATGGCAATCTGACCTTAAATTTTGTACATGACTTTGAGGCTGTTGAGGTAGTTTGAAGTGTATTTTTTGTACAAAACTAAAGGGATAAATTAGGGATGCACGATATAATCGGCCCCCTATCGGTATCGGCCTTAAAACTGAATATCGGACATCGGCCACCCCACCGATATTTAACCCGATATTTGATCAGCTTCTGAGTTTCTAAAGTCTTAAAAAAAAAAAAAATACTACTTCTTCTTCTTCCTCAAAAACTTCTTTTTTACAGACTTAAAAACTTCTAAAGACGAGGGAAAAAATATTGATACATTAAAATATCACCATATCTTCATATGCTGATATATTGCTATTTAAAAACACCATATCAATCTCTTTTACTAATGAAATATTGCTATATGTCATCGTTATGCTACGAAATCCCTTCACGCAATTTTGCCATATTTTTATATGTTGATATATTGACGCGGTATCGATCTATTTTACTAACAAAATCTCACAAGAATTTGCAAAATATCACGAGAGTTTGTAACAGAACGATGAAATTTCACGAGATTTTGAAAGTAAAATAGATCGATACCGCGTTTTTAAAAATCTATTTGATATCAGCATATGAAAATATATTTGAGTATATTATTTGTCAGAAATGGATAACAAAACTGCTATTTTCAATGACTACTTATTTTTGTCCAGCTTTAACATCGGTATCGATATCGGTTATCGGCTACATGAGTTTTAAAATATCGGCATATCGGATATCGGCCAAAATCCCAATATCGTGCATCACTAGGATAAACTCAAAACGGAGGTCTTGCGTATTGACTGTAGGTATGCTGGTCTGACAGAACACTGGCAGGCGTTGGTCTACTCGGCTGTTTTAATTACCTGTGAAAAGTTCACATCATCCTGAATGCAGAACCCCATCTGTGAAACATGGTGGTGGCAGCATCATGGTTTGGAATGAGTTAAATGAAGAAGCCCCGATGAAGGCTTCAGGAGCTTTCGGATTGGCCCGGAGATTAATTTCCCAGCAGGACAAGCGTCCTGGAGATGAACTGGTCTGTGTGTCTGAGAAACGTGTTCAGCTGTTGTTGTTTGTGATTCCCTCCTAGGTGTCAGACAGTGTGGCAGCAGCTGAAGGAGCAGAGCGGAGGCCCCTCAGGGTCAGCTTCCCAGGACACATGTTTGGTCTAGCAGAGCTCTCAGACGTTCCCAAAGGGAAACTGACCATCGCAGAGGCTCTCAAGGCCCTCGGCAGCCACCAGCACCAGCCTCAGACGTGGACGGCTGAGAAGATCGCTCAGGAATATTCCCTGGACTTAAAAGACACAAAATCATTGATGGAGTTCTTCATCCCCTTCAAAGTGGAGATCATCCCTCCTAAGACCAGAACTGCCAAGCAGATAAAGGCTTCCTAGGACCCACGCAACCCAGAAGCTTTCCCTGACTTATTTATCTGCTATAGTAGGCGCCCCTAAAGTTGGTCCTGGAGGGCTGCTGTCCTGCAGGGTTTACAGGTTTCCCTGCTTTAGCACAGCTGAATCTGATGATTGCTTTCAATGAAAATCAGCTGTGCTGGAGCAGGAAACCTCTGAAACCTGCAGGACAGCGGCCCTCCACTACCGACTTTGGGGATGCCTGTTCTGTGTTTGAGCAGGAGAGGGAACAGTGGTGTTTAGATCGAATCCATCCATCAGAAAACAGCTGTAATGCTCTCAGGATGGCTTCCATCAGGGAGAAATATAACAGTGAGGGGGAGAATTCAGATTCAGAAAGGTTTCCGTCGTATCAAACAGGTGAGGCTGGATGCCTGGGTCAGATAAGGTTGAAAATCCAAATAGCTTTAGGTAACAACAGCTGTTCTACTCCCCATCTGAGACGTCCAGTCTGCTCCAGAGGAGCAAGGAGGAACCTGTGTATTCAGATCGCTGCAGAAAACGCACACCTTCCAGAATAAACGGTTGATATCTCATGCTTTTGGTGGCTTTTTTTTTTCTCTTTTGTCTGAGTTCAAATGAACTGGGGTGTGTCTGTCAGGAGAAGAGGAATTACTCTAAAGCAGGCATCCCCAAACTCTGTCCTCAAGGCCCGCTGTCCTGCAGGTTTTAGAGGTTTCTCTGCTTCAGCACAGCTGGTTATAATCATTATAGTAGACCCAAAGCATGTTAATCAGCTTTCAATTAAAATCAGCTGTGCTGGAGCAAGGAAACCTCTAAAACCTGCAGGACAGGGGGCCCTGAGGACCGAGTTTGGGGATGCCTGCTCTAAAGCCAGGCTTAAACTATGTTTAGTTTATTTTATTTTTCCCTTTTCGGGACGATTCTCCCACTGCGAGAATTTTTATATATAATTAGATCTAGATGTATGTGCACTTTTTAAATATTTTACAGTTTAAAGTAGGGCTGGGCGATAATTCAATAACGATATATATCGATCGATAGACGTGTGGCGCAATAGAAAAAAATAGGCCCGATAAAAGTTCGATAAAGAAACGCAGTTTTCCTTCCTTCTCATTGTAGCCTAGCATGTAGGTTTATGCTAGTCACTACTTCCTCCCAACCAATCACAATCGCGGACCCAGGCACGCCGTCACCAAGCGCCGCCCTCTCAAACCACAACACAGAGCACATGAAGATGTCGCTGCAAGGAGAGGTGGAGGAAATTGTTCCAAAGAAGGGTTTTTGTAGTTCGCCAGTTTGGCAGTATTTCGGTCATGGCAAGTCGGACAAAAAACAAACCACAGTCATCTGTAAAATGTGTCGGGAACCAGTGAAAACCAAGTCTGATAACACAACCAACTTTTTTTTTTTTTATCATCTCAGCCGCTCACACCCGCAGGAGTACGAGCTGTGTAGGCCCCGCCGCGACTCTCCTCCGAGGAATCTTCGGGAAAATATATATATATATATATATTCAGTTCTGGGCAGTTTCCCACGTAGTTCTAACAATTGAGATAAAAATGCTGAGGGGCCAGCAACTTCAAAGTAATAACTCAGGTTAAAGCAGGAAATTAAGCTGAACCAGGTTTATTTGTTATATTTATTTTGGTCACTTTAGTTTATTCTTTGTCAGTATTTAATAACATAACTCAGGTCTTTTAAGTTATTTTTCTTTAAAACAATTCTGTTATGGTTAAAAAAGTTGGTTAAATAAAGATTTAATTGGAAGTCTGTGTTTGTGTTCTTTATTAAAATTAAATCATTTAGCAATATAAAAAGTCCAGGCAGAGCTGCACATAAAATATGGTTTCAAATCTTTTCAATAATTATCGATATCGATCAATATGCATTTTTTTTTATCGATAAGCTTTTTTTCTATATCGCCCAGCCCTAGTTTAAAGTGCGTAATAAAGGCTTTCTTTTCCGAAATTTTCAAACTCTTTTTTTATAATAACATTTTCTCCTAGATCAATCAACTAATTAAAAGAAAAAATTGATGAGGAGAAAAATAATGGATAGCTGGAGCCCTTAAATACTAATGACACCTAGAATGTGTCCCATGTAGAAGTGATCTGCAGTTACTTCATCTCTTATTCAGTCGTTCTTTATAATAAAACAATTTAATAAAATATTTGCTAGCTTTTTATCAAAGATTCCCAAATCTGCTGCATAAGGACGACTGTCTGCAGAGCAGCCCTTCCAACCAAGGAGGAGGTTTCCTCTGAGATGGATGACATCTTCCAATGTAAGCATTTACCTAATGAGTTTATTATTAGATCATGAACAATAGTCGGCATCTAAGATAAGAGGAAAGTCATTCATTATCTGGAAAATGTTCCTGTCAGGATCACTGATCTCTATTCACTGGATTGCTGATAGGCCGTTGGTAGTACAGGGTTGAAGTGAGGCCATATTGGTACTCCCTAGTTAGACCTGTTGCAGTGTAAACAATGTGTGCGCAACAGCATCGAACAACGATGATGTTCTCATTTTCAGGAGGACTTAAAACTTTTAAAATAAAGATAAATTCATCACTTTGACACACGCTGGCTGTTTCATAGCATCAGTAGATTACTTTAACTTATGATTAAAACAATTAGGTGCATCACATTGCATAGTTATTATGAACTCTAAATCATGTAATATAACATGTACAATTTATTTTATTTTTATTTATTTGAATAGGGTCAAAGCACATTAATGAACATCAGTATAAAAACAAATGTAAATATGCTGGATTATAGCAACAAAGCTAGTTTTCATCCGTAGTCCCTAGGCAGGCAAATACATAAGAACGTATAACATACAATATAAGCATCACAAGGAAATGTTAAGGGTTTAGAGGTCACATGACTGGTTTGTTTTCATCTGTAGTTTGAGTTGAGCTCTAAAGCTGATCAGTGTAGGGCTCTCCCGTATGTGCAGAGGAAGACTGTTCCAGATGTTAGTGGCTCTCACAGAGAGCGTTCTGACCAAAAGTTGTTCTTCTGTGAGGAACCTCACAGTCTCCTCTGGAGGAGGCCCTGCTTCTCAGGCCACTTGAAGTCTTGGGTTTGAACAGAGTAGACACAGGAGGTGGGGCTAGTCCATGCAGCGCTTTATAAATGAAGCATACATACTTAAAATTTATGAAATTTTCAAAATTTAAAGGATTGTACTTGTTCAAAATATTACATACATGGAAAGAATTAGGTTTTTGGTCAAACACTTCAAGAGATTTTTTGTACAGTGATTCAATTAATTTTAAATGGTAACTGTGGTGAGAGACCAACTTGTGTTGCAGTATTCAATGTGAGATAAAATAATTGAGTGGAGAACAATTCTAGCAGCACCAAGTGTTAAAAAAAGACCTGATTTGTTTAAAATCTTTAAGGTTAAATGTGACAGTATTGGCAAGTTTTATGATATGATTTTTAAAGGACAAAGTGGAATCAAGTATCACGCCAAGGTACTTGAATTCTGTGACATGTTGTAATTCTTCTCCTCTCAAGAATACTCCGGAGCTTTTTATTTCTTTTGATTGCTTTGAGAACATCAAACAGACCGTTTTTTTTTTTTTAAATTGAGAAGCAAACATGATACAAATCCATCACAATAAAATACTTTCTTTTAATTTTTTTTAATTTTTTTTTTATTTTATTTGAATAGGGACAATGCACTTTAATGAACATCAGTATAAAAACAAATGTAAATATGCCGGATTATAGCTACAAAGCTAGTTTTCATCCGTAGACCCTAGGCAATTATTAACCCTTTAAAGCCCGATCCAGGAATAAAACAAAACAGAAAATTACTTTTTTTTTGGTTTGAAGTCCTTATGTGGCCTTTTAACAAAATATGTAAAAAGAAAAAACAGAAATACATTTTTGATATGAATAATTTATTACTATGCGATAAGTCAAGATTATTTTTTGTGTAGTCTTCTGCCCTCTGTTATCAGGTATATCTGATTGTGTACAATAGGATTTTGAGCAAAGTTTTTACCGTTAAATTATGCAAAAGGTGTCAGACGCAAAACATTTCAGAAACCGTATGTATCAAATATGATACATTTGGCATTATAGGGTTAAGGATAATACAGATGTGCCAAAAGTGCTAAAGTGGTGATGTGCATGTAATATACATGTATTTATTACATCTAACATGTCTGATAATGCGTTCTATATATGTATATATGGGGCAAATGTTTGAGTGGCTTCTTTTTCGTTGGAAATAACCAATATATTTCACTACCTGACTTTTTCAAATGAAAAATACAACAAACACTACAAAAACAACAGCATCATCCATTTAATAATGAATTACTACACTGACATTTCACAGTAAATTATTTTCTATTTACTTTCTATTTTCTAACGGTAAAGTGGGTCAATATCTTCGAGTCAGTCTGAGATAGCCAGACTAATGTTACTCTATAGGATATATCTTTGTATGTGGATTTATTGGTTAGTTCATCCACTGACAGTAAAATTACCTGTAAAACTTCTTCCCACAGCCGACAAGCTGCTTGTTTTTGCAGCGAAATGCTTCACCGGTAGGGATTTTTACTGCATGGGAGTGGGGAGTACCAATATGGCGGACGGTGACTTCACTTTTTTCAAGCAATCAGCAATCCCTTGAATAAATAGAGCTCAGTGGTCAGGATCCAGATAACCGAATGTTTGTCTCATCCACACCCTCCAGACAGATCTGACCATCTAATAATCATCTACTGCTGCTGAATTCAGACACATTTAAAGCAGGATGGGTCCTGGACGGCTGCGGAGCATTTGGATCCTAAAGCTGACCCCTTAGCTCCAGCTGTGGGAGGTTCCTGTCTAACAGCAGTTTTCCATCACATGCAAACATGTAGAGAACAGATGGACCATGTGGTGGATGATCCTCCCACCACCACATCGTGTTAGTATTTGTTTCTTGCTTTATATTATATTACAGTTTATGTTTAAATTGGTTATTTCTTTTAGACAGGTATTTTCTAATGGGTGCACACTTTAGTTAATGTCTGTCTGAATTTTTTATTAACACTTGTTCTTTTGTTTGAGGTGCTGCTGATGCAAACCAGTTGGAGGAGGAAACCTGGAGCATACCATTTAGTTTTTGAAAGACTGACGGGGGGAGACTTGTTTCCAGTCTTTAGAATCAGAATCAGGTTTATTGCCATTGTTAGTGAAGGACTTCACAAACTAGGAATTTTTTATGGTACAATCGTGCAACATGAAACATATAATATGGAATAGGTAAATAAAATTATAAAATATTTAAAACACTGTGGGTAAAAGGCATGCAATAAAATAGACTAATATATACACTTGAGATAAAAATATGGATATAAAATATAAAAAGTTTAGAAGCTCTTCTCGGGAGAAAGAGCACGCAGACGCACAATTAACGAATAAAAACAGACAAAACAGAGCGCACGAGAGGACCAGGGCGACCATAGGTGGCGCCATCTTGGTTTCATAATCATTAATTAGTTAGTTTGTCACTTAAATACTCATTGTTTCTGCTAAGTAAAAGTTAGTTTTGCTTTATTTGTTTCATAGAATGGTTTAGTTAATTTTGTATTTATTGGTTCTTTTGTTATTTTGCTTTTTTATATTGCTTTTGTTGTGCCTCCCTCATGTGGTAGACTTGGGTTACTCCATCCCTTTTTAAGCAGCCTTTAGTTCTTTGCTTGCAGGTCAGAGTTGGATCCTCAGTTGACCTCAGTTAAGTTGGGCCCAGATCCATGTTTATTACTGAAGTTATTTTGTATTGCTTTTAAACCTTTGTTAACCATTTTTGACACAATTAAATCAAAGTACTTTTTCAAATTTTTGAACACTTCTTGTCCTTATTTAAGTGTGGTCCCTCCCTGGCTGTTAGTATGTTTTCCAGCAGGACATTGCTTTTCCTCCATTTGCTTTATTTGATTTTTTTAGGCTTGTTCAACATTTTGTATCATTTTTTACTTTTTCATCATAGACTGTGAAAGGAGGGAAAAAATATATTTTTCAGCTCCAAGAATCATCGCAAAAATATTGGCAGCACATGTCAGAGATCAGTTGGATTGATGTAAAAATCTATATGAAAAAAGCATTTCTAATGAGGAGGCAGGCTAGCAGACCATAGTTTGGGCTGGATAGTTGTGTTTTGTTGGCTTTAAAACACCAAATCAAACAGGACTTTTCATTCAGTCCAGGTCTGTAAAATAGTAAAAGTTTGATCCCCACAAAGACTGGTTAAATCAGATTCTGTCAGAACAGCATACCTATAGTCAATATGCATGCGGCAAGACGTCAGGTTTGCATGTATCCCTTTAGTCATGTACAAAAAAAAACTATTTAAGGTCAGATTGCCACAGGCTTAAAAAACCCTAGCCCTAGAAATAAGTAAAATGTCTTAAATTAAGTATATTTATCCTTAATTTGAGTACTTAAATTAGATATTTTTCCAATGCAATGAGTATTTTTACTCTTAAAATAAGATAATTAAATTATATGCACTTGAAATAAGACATTGCAGGTGTTTTTTTTATTTATTTAAGTGTAAATATTCTTGTTCCTTTGGCAAAATGTCTCTTTTACTTCAATCCAAGAAC
Source organism: Cyprinodon diabolis (assembly GCA_030533445.1). Taxonomy (NCBI): domain Eukaryota; kingdom Metazoa; phylum Chordata; class Actinopteri; order Cyprinodontiformes; family Cyprinodontidae; genus Cyprinodon; species Cyprinodon diabolis. The sequence goes on from CM060076.1 coordinate 37,556,656, forward strand.
AAAAGCATTTATTTTAAGAAAAAATGACTTATCTTGATTTTCATTTTTTCCAGTGTGGAATTGTGTGATTTACTGTCCAAACTTTGACTAGGCCATTAAAAAGCACTCTGCTAAAGTAAACATTATTGTTGGAGCTATTTATTCTTTATTTCTTCATCCATTTGCATTGTGTTAATTAATTCCTACATTTATATATTTTTTTATTATTCACAGTTTATTTGCAGGTTAATAATTGTTGATTCTATTTATCTTTGCTCTTTTATTTTTCTTATTTATGTTTTCGCTGTGAGGTGTGATAGGAAGCGATGTGGATCAGTCCACTTTCTATAAGTGTAGGCGCCTGGAAAAGGACCATCAGGCACTTTGGGTTTGGGGCCAAAGGTTTTTATCAGATCAAGGGAGGTAGGACAAAAGAAAAGATTGAACTCTGTAACTGTTGGCAAAAATAGAAAATAAACCATCATCTGGTTTGGACATTGAACCTTCTTTTGCCTGCGTACGGAAACTTGACCCCTTAGTAGTGGCTTAATGGAGCTTTAATTGAATGTTTGACCTGGCAAACAATCTCCACTACAATTACCAAGACAAGTCAGGGCGGTTTTAGTCCAATTATTGGCCCAGACCCATTAAACCCAGGGTTGCAATGTTCACCTGTTAGAAACAGCAGGAAAAGTGTTTCTATCTATTTATTTATTGGAGCAGGGGGGGTTAAAACGTCGGAAAACATCAAACCTGTTAAACAGTTCAGAGAAGAATAATGAATAATTTATGTTATGTATCAGAAATAGGTTCCGGTTCTATGCTTGATCGGGCTTCCTCCTCTTATGCCCAAAGCCTTTCCTCCGAACCGGAACCCGCCCACGTCCCCGATATCCGTCCCTCCTATTGGTCCAGGCCGCGATTCGGCTGCTCTACGTCAGGGCTCCGCTTTGGTGGATTTCTCCGTCAGTTAGGGAGGAACACAAAGGAGGCCAAGAATTTACCGGAAGTCCAAGCCTGCTTTCACAATAAGATAACAAACGTCTGCCAACACCTTTTATTTCATTTTTATATTATTTTAAAGATTTCAGATTTGTCTTTAACACATAGGTTTTTTTTAGCATATTTTTGGGTTGCTGAAGCAACCATAATTTGAATAAATATGAGTTGTTATTTTTTTCATACTGTATGTGCTTTTTACAATAAAAAAACAAACAAAACTGTACATTGTAAAAACTTTACAATATTTGGTTATTAAACCCAATCACTCGCATACCCCTCAGTGAGATCTAGAATCATAAGATCTATATCCAGCCATACAGCAAAGATGCTGCTACATGGCTGTACATCTTATTTTGACATTTGACCAATTAGATAAACCCTTGAATTATATATTACCAACTGGAAATTGAGTTGAAAGAAAGTTAAGAAAGTTAAGAAAAAGGGTAAAAAGCTAATTGAAAAGTTCAAAAGTTAATAAGCCTAGTCCACAATTATATTTAGGTATATAAACTAAAAAATGTAAGTGCCAGTATCAGCATTAATGCCTCTAAGGTAAAAAAAAAAAAAAGTGTTTTTCATTAATTTCTTCTAAAAGCTCTTTTGTTATATTTCTTAATATATTCGGAAAAGTTGGCGTTTCTTGTTATTACATTGACATTCATTCTTGCCATCAAAATATCCATATTTTTTTATGTTCTAAAGGTAAGGTCTTTTCCTGGATTCCAATAACACTATCGGATTCAATTATGTTCTGGTTCATCAGAAATAATAACAAATAACAAAAAAAAACAAGTAAACAAGCCTGATGGAGCTCCTCAACTAAAATGTTGACCAACACTTTGAGGAAAACGCTGCTTTCAGGTGTTTCTGAAATGTTCAGTCAGATTTCTGCACCTATTGATGGTGTGTTGGTGAAATGTTCACCAGCGAGTGTAATGTGTCTGAGACGGGGTTTTTTTTATTATCCTTAAAACCAAAACTCAATATCAATATTTAAATTTACCAAATCATTATCATTCTAGTTGTTTTAATTTATAATCCATTTTCTGATTGCCAGTCTAAAGAGGGAGAGGTGCGCAAGGGGCAGCAAGGTGTGTTGAAAGTGAAAGGTCATGGAAAACCAGGTAAGAAAACAGATAGACTAGCAGCAACTGTTAAACTGGCAAACAAAAACATATCATTCAGCAGATCATTTTACATTTATCATGGAAATAATTTTGGGACACAAAAGAGAAAACTCATTTCATGAAAACCGATTCAAAAGTTTCTATGAAATTCGTTGATTTACTGTGAAAGCTTCTTTCTTTGCTTTTCAGGTTTCAGATACGAAGCATTAGTGAATGATGGCGACAGTTATTAGCAAAACTCACTGAACAACTTTCAAAAATGTGTGTATAAAACAGTTAAATGAATCTCAGCTCTCTGGGTGCCCAGTGCCCCTGAACCTCTGTTCCTAGAATCGCCCCTGCTTTAACGCTTTATGATCTTACTTGGGGAAATTCCAGATTTTGACCTTTCCATTATTTTCCTGTAGATTTGCACAAATGACTGTTTTTGTAATAACCAAATGCGACCAGTTATCTAAATTATGTAGTGATTTTAGTGTTGCAAGCGAGAAAGATGTTTTGGAAATGGAAATAAAATAAAAAAACACAGTCCAGGTCATTTTCAATTTCTAACGCTCTTGGAGATAAGAAAACCCCAGTGAAAGCCATAATCTGCAAACAGAGAAAACGTGGAGCAGCGGTAATCCTTCCCAGGAGTGGATGTGCCTGGCTGATCAAAATCCATCCAAGAACACATAAACCATTCATCCAGGAGGCACCAAGAACCTCAACAACATCCAAAGCACTGCAGCTTTCTTTTGAAAGTTATGAAAGGTTTCATGATTAAACCATAAGGAAGTGAAATAACAGACGTGGTAGTGGGGAGTGTTGGCCTAGTGGTTAGAGCAGCGTGCTTGTGTTCTGAAAAGGTTGCATGTACCTAGTTCGATCCCCACAGCTTGCACTCTGGCTCCCTGAGTAAAGACCCTTAAATCCTGATTGCTCCCCTGCACAGAGTGGATTTCCTGATTGTGGGACAATAAAGGGGTTTAAATTTACCAAGAGAGAGTTTAAAGGTCAAAACTCCTTGTGATATAACACAACATCTAGGCCTGTCTCAAAGTAAAGAAAAAAATTAGATCGGCCTGTTTTTCAGTGTAGTCCTGTTTCTCTGACTGTGACTAACTGGATGTGCTCTCTTCATCCTCTGACATGGGAGCTGGCTCGGAGCTCGTCTGCCTGGCTGTGTGTTTTTTCTGTAGAGCTGGTTGACAGTTACCTTTCGTATATATCTGCTCCTTTGTCTGCTTCTGTCTCCTTGAACCCCAGTGGGCCTCAGCAGATGGCCGCTCACACTGAGCCTGGTTCTCCTGGAGGTTTCTTCCTGTTAAAAGGGAGTTTTTCCTCTCCACTGTTGCTACAAGCATGCTTAGTGTGAGGGATTGCTGAAGAGTGGATGCAATCAACTGGTTTTCCTTAGATAGAAAACTTTGAATCAATCTGACTGGATGATCTGGTTGAACTGTAAAGTGCCTTGAGATTATATGTTATGAATTTGAGTTATAGAAATAAATTGAATTGGATTAAAGTCTAAATAACACCCTACCCCGAGACCGATGGGCGATACACAGGCCATTTTAACCATTATTAGAAAATGTAATAACTTTTATTTTGAAAGTAACAAACAGGAAGTTAAAGGTGCTGGTTCCCCCAGTGAGAGTAGTTTAGGAAGAGTCTGATCTGATCAGCAGGAGCTTCTGCCTCTGTGATCCTGCAGCTTTCAGCTTTGGAGAACATCTGGATGATCAGAAACCAGAAAGAAAGACCCGGATTTAAAAAAAGAAAACAACAAATATGTTTCTGGATTATCTTTGAACAAAAAAAGGTAAAATAGAAAAAGGTTGCTGTGGAAACAAAGCCCCGGCCAGAGGGGGAGCAGGGATCCACATCTCCATCCGTGGGCTCATCCTCGGCTCGGTTCCGTTAATGAAGCCGAACATCTGGAGGACTTCATCTTAATCCTAATCTGCACCGGATGTGGACCGAGATGCTCGGTTTGGGAAGCAGGGGCTGATCCTCCAGCTCCACCATGGGAGGAAGGAGCAGCAGGTAATCCATCTGGATCAGCCGAACCCGCTCAGATTAGAGGTGGGATGGATTACCGCTGTGGTCACATCAAACCTAATCAACCGGTTACCATGACTACCGGCAGGCCAGCCTCTTGAGCGGTTAGATGGGGTGGGATGGTGTGCAGGCCTGGATGGAGCTGGTAGCTGATACCGGCAGCTGCTCCAGGCTGGGAGCTGAAGCAGGAGAAACAGAGGAAACTTTAACCCTGCTTCAGTCACCAGCTTCTACTAAAACTGTCCTGTTTGACATCTGAACCTCCCGCTGAAGCACTGCTTTCATTTTTAATGACTTATGAAGCTAAGTGTTGAAGGGAAGGCAGATGTTAGATGGTTTATTCCAGGCTTATGACTGTAGATACCTGTGAACCTCGGTGGTGGCTGCATCATGCTGTGGGAATGCAGTTCTACAGCAGGAACAGAAGCTGGTTTGGTTTGGGGAGACAATGGGATTAAAAGCAGAAGGAAAGAAAAGAAAAACAATCTGAAAGGAATAATAATTGAACTTTATTGATCTCACATTGGAGAAATTGACCTCTTCTTTTAACCCATCACTTTGTGGGGCAGTGGGCTGCCATTGTGTGGCACCCAGGGAGCAGTGTGGGGTTAAGGGTCAGTGCTCAGGAACCTAGAGTGGCAGTCTGTGGCGATCGAACTGGGTACTTGCAACCTACTCAGAGCAGAAGCCATTTCTCTAACGACTAGGCCATCACCTTCCAAATACCTACAAATATGCCATTTAGTTTCTCTTTTACTCTAAATATTTTCATGTGGAGTTCTTAAAGGAAAAATCAGGTCAAACTCAGAATTCAAACTTTTAAAAGTCCTTTAAATCTGAAATTATTCCATCCTGTTCGAAAAATGATCAGTGTTTTTAATTCAGAGTAATTTTCATGTGAATGTGCTTTACTGGAGGCATCCATGTTTGTCAAAGATCACTACTGCCACCTACTGGTTTGTGACGTCACGGTGCGGTATCGGCTGTTGATCAAGTCCCAGTGCTGTATCTGGTGTTTGTCACAACGCGCTATTATCCAAGTCATCTTGAAAAGCTTTCATCCTTATAGTGTTTATACTGTTGAAAAGTAAATTTTTCTACCGGGTGCGATCAACAGACATAAAAATCCCTGTACGCCGCCATCTGCTCCCTCTTGGCATCCCACATCTTTAGTACTTCTTTCACATTTGAGCTCGGACTTTTTCCTTTTAGCACCTCTGCCTGGTAACCTCACGAGGTCTTGTTATGGTAAATACAGAAAAGGCCTATGTTTACAAACAAACAAAACAAAAACAGTCTAAAGCACAGAATTGATACATAGATCTTGTACTGTGTGTGTGTGTGGATCTTGTATGCTTGTGTGTATCTTGTATGCTTGCATGAATCATGCTGTGTGTGTGGATCTTGTGCTGTGTGTGTGTGGATCTTGTGCTGTGTGTGTGTGGATCTTGTGCTGTGTGTGTGTGGATCTTGTAGTCTTGCATGAATCATGCTGTGTGTGTGTGGATCTTGTGCTGTGTGTGTGTGGATCTTGTGCTGTGTGTGTGTGGATCTTGTAGTCTTGCATGAATCGTGCTGTGTGTGTGGATCTTGTACTGTGTGTGGATCTTGTACTGTGTGTGTGTGGATCTTGTATTCTTGCATGAATCATGCTGTGTGTGTGGATCTTGTGCTGTGTGTGTGTGGATCTTGTGCTGTGTGTGTGTGGATCTTGTATTCTTGCGTGAATCATGCTGTGTGTGTGGATCTTGTATTCTTGCGTGAATCATGCTGTGTGTGTGGATCTTGTGCTGTGTGTGTGTGGATCTTGTAGTCTTGCATGAATCATGCTGTTTGTGTGGATCTTGTGCTGTGTGTGTGTGGATCTTGTAGTCTTGCATGAATCATGCTGTGTGTGGATCTTGTGCTGTGTGTGTGTGGATCTTGTAGTCTTGCATGAATCATGCTGTGTGTGTGGATCTTGTACTGTGTGTGTGGATCTTGTGCTGTGTGTGTGTGGATCTTGTAGTCTTGCATGAATCGTGCTGTGTGTGTGGATCTTGTACTGTGTGTGGATCTTGTACTGTGTGTGTGTGGATCTTGTATTCTTGCATGAATCATGCTGTGTGTGTGGATCTTGTAGTGTGTGTGGATCTTGTAGTCTTGCATGAATCATGCTGTGTGTGTGGATCTTCTATGCTTGCGGGAATCGTGCTGTGGAGGTGGGGCTTGTATTTGTGTCTGTGTATTTGTGAAAGTTTAAACCTATTTAGCTCCATAGTTCCAGAGTTTTACTCCACATACAGACACACAAAAACACAAAAATGGACTTTATGCCCAAAAATGACAAAAAAAGAAAATCTTAAATATGACCTTCTCTTGATTTAAATTGATTAAACCAAATAAGAATAAGATAATCAAGGGAACGACTAGGAAGAGAATGCTCATGAGAGTCCAGCTCTATAAACTCACTCTAACATTCAGATTTAAATAGAAAATCTGAATTGGTGTTAGTGGAGGAGCATTCATTAATGCATCACCTTCACTTAGGGCATCAAACCACATGCTTCATTCCTTTAGATCCACTGAGAGATACAGAATCAGCAATGCATGTTTTAGCCAGGTGATGCTAGCTATTGTGATATGATATTGTAGTCAACAGGGGCCGATTTAGGAAATTTGGGGCCCTAGGCAAAGACAGCTTTTAGATGTTGTCGCCAAAGTCTCCAGTAGCAGAAAAAAAGTCACTAGATTTGGCACTAGGCGATTTTTTGCAATCAAAGTGATAGAGGGGTCTGAAAAGTTGCTAAATATAGCAACAAAAGAGCTAAGTTGGCAACATTTCTCTTTGCGTCGTTTGTTTTCAAATGGTTTGCTGCTGTCTGTTTGGACCTTTCTGAACATGTGCAGCAAATGGACTGATCCAATATGGTGGACAGTGAATTTATTATAAGCGTTCTGATGGCTTTTAGCGAAAGGATTATTTATCAAAAACATAATTTGCACAAATAAGGAATAGATGTATTAACCATACAGTACATGAGTTATAAAATTAGTTTTTTGGGGCCCCCAGGAACTTGGGGCACAAGGCAACTGCGTAGTTTTGCCTAATGCTAAATCCGCCCAAGTGGTCGACCATATTCTCTCACAGGCTTGGTGCCCTGAGGATGGCAGCATGTCATTGACTACCATGATGGATGGCAGTCTGCGCCTCTCTGTGTCGCCGTCTTTGGATTTTCCATTTTCAGGGTCTTGAAGGCTGCAGTCATTGTATGCATCTGTTTACAGTTCTGGCAGCTTTGATGGAAATGAATAGGTTTTGTCTCAAACTCAAAGACAAAAAAAAAAAGTCAGGTGGGCCGCAGACCAGGTCTGAGTTTTGGGGAAAAGCTGTTTCAGATGAAAATGACTGTGGAGAACGGAGTCTGTCTAATTATTGGTTCGTTTGCAGAGGAGTCTTCTGCAGCAACAGCCCACAGTTTTTCTCTGCGACCTTTTCCTGCCTCTCATATTGTGCAGATATTCTGCCCACTCTTCTTCTTGTAGATTCAGTTAATTGGAGTTTAAAGTTTCCTTAAGCTGTTGTGGATTGATGCTTTTAAATCAATGACTGCTACTCTATGGAGTGAATTTTTTTCCATTATTGCTTGAATTATGCATTTTCTAAATGAAAATTATAAAATATTTCAGAATAAGAAATACTAAAATGATCGTTACACGCTCCAGATATACAAAAAACATATTGCACGCATTCATCATCTGAAGAACTAAAATACAACACATAGAAATATAATACCACTTTCCACACTAAAAATAAAAATATAGATATATACATATGTAACTATATATTTATATATATATATATAACAAAATAATAGCAATGTGCAAAAGAGCGCAAAAAAGGAATATATATCACAATTGTCAATAATTCTGTAATCTGGGTCCGAATTACAGATTTCTCAAGCAAAAAAAGGTTCTGAGTGTAACTTTATTATTTTCATTTTATTATTATTATTATTATTTTTTGTTTATATTTGTTTTTCAGATTGACTTTTACGGATCACAATCTAATTAAATAGCATTCTCATGATCACATTCTCTTTACCTCTTTAGAATGAGGAGGCGTTTCTATTGGTCAGCTGGATGTTGGCAACATTTTATTGGGCAAGAGAGAATATTGTTCCTAAAGAGAGTTAGATCTATAAAGTGCTCTTTTAAAAGAATGTAATTTTTAAAACTGGATCTGAAAAAAGGTTTTGACAACAAATTGAACAAATGGAATATGAAAATTATTTAAAAAATCTGATTTGAAAAAACAAAAATCTGACTTTGAATAAGAAGTGTTTTAAATCCTCATATCTGGCGCACACACTTTTTTAAATTTCCATTTTGCATAATGTGTTATTTGCAATATACAGTAATTCTATGCAATAAAATAATGTAACTAATTCACTCTATGCAACGTGACCCGGTCCTGTGGTGGATAATTTAGCCCAAATCTTCACTCCCTGACTGTGCCTGATATCTTATTATTACCTTATTCTTTGCAGATGACTTTATTAACTGCATCAGATTCTACAGACTAAGGAATTTCTCAGATCAGATGGAAACTAGAGGATCATCTAATGGATCAAGGAGACAGAAGCAGACATAGAAAAATAAGCAGAGATAGAAAAGGCAACTGTCAACCAGCTCCACAGGCGGCCCCGTCCAGGAAAACACACAGCCAGACAGACGAGCTCTGAGCCAGCTCCCATGTCAGAGGATGAAGAGAGCACATCCAGTTAGTCACAGTCAGAGAAACAGGACTACACTGGAAAACAGGCCGATCTCCAACATCTGTAAACAAAGGTGTTGATGGAAGCAGCACAGCTGATATTTCTCTCCAGGTTGGAGTCACAGCCAAACAGGAACAGACCAGATGAAGCTACTATGAGAAAAAGCAGAGAAGAGAATGTTAGAGATTTAACTAACAGATTCTGCAGAGTGGGAGAATAGAGATAGAATGAATCAGAATGATGAAAAAGGGGTCCCTATGTCCTCCAGCAGTCTAAGCCTATAGCAGCATAACTATAGAGATAGCTCAGGATAACCTGAGCCACTCTAACTATAAGCTTTATCAAAAAGGAAAGAATTAAGCCTAGTCTTAAAAGTAGACAGGGTGTCTGCCTCACGGACTAAAACTGGTAGTTGGTTCCACAGGAGAGGAGCCTGATAACTAAAAGATCTGCCTCCCATCCCAAATTCTAGGAATCACTTTTTACCAGTTCAAAAAGGAAAGGTTAAGGTACATAGGGGAGGAGACCTCAGATTTGCTAGAGAATCTGTCCTGGGAATCTCCCACAATGAGAAGGAGGTAAATTCCTGGCTTTCCCTGTTTGACTTGCTACGTCCCGATCCAATCTCCAGTAGGATGTAGACATCCTAAAGATCCAAACAATCTTTCTGAGTAATCCTTAGATTTTAAATGTCGTTTCTGCCTTAAACTCAATGTTGGCCGTCATTGTTTAGAGCGCTCTCCCGAAAACCAGGAATACTGCCAAATAGGACGTCTTGGATAGTTCTAGATCCAAACTTTGTCCTTCCGAACTGCTAATCAACTACATACCCAGATATCGCAGCAGATAAGCAAGCCTGCACGTCATTATTCCTTCCTGTGATCAGGAAAGTAACACCTGCAATAGACTACAATAAAGCTCCACTTGTCCCGGAGGTTGGATACATTAGCAGGAGAGCCACTCCACTGGGCCCTGGCTATGAGAAATAAGAGCATATACTGTTTACCCTTTAGAGGGGTTTTATTGCAGCATTGAACTGGTGCTCAGTTGAACAATGGCTGTCGGAAAACACTGGCACAAATATCTTATCTCCACTCATTGGAACGTAGCCAGTTCTTTCTTCCATGTGTTTATCTCACAGCACAGCTCTGTATCTAAAACACCTTACCTGGGTAATAAAAGATAAACCGCTCAGAGAGCACAGCTGACTTTCTCTTTGTTTTCCATGTGACTGTGTTACCACGACTGACGCGAAAATGGTTTCAAATTCAGTTTTCCTCCACCATTATTGTTAGGAGTAATTTTTTTCTGCATTGGTTTGTCTGTTTACAAAATGACAGTAAAGCTATGATGGATTCTTGAGGTTTTTTTATTGTGTGTGTCTAGCAATGTCTTAGCCCATGTTAACCCTATAATGCCAAATGTATCATATTTGATACATATGGTTTCTGCAATGTTTTGCGTCTGACACCTTTTGCATAATTTAATGGTAAAAACTTTGCTCAAAATCCTATTGTACACAATCAGATACAGTGGGGCAAAAAAGTATTTAGTCAGCCACCAATAGTGCAAGTTCTCCCACTCAAAAAGATGAGAGAGGCCGGTAATTTTCATCATAGATATACCTCAACTATGAGAGACAAAATCAGGAAAAAAAATCCAGAAAATCACATTGTCTGATTTTTAAAGAATTTATTTGCAAAATATGGTGGAAAATAAGTATTTGGTCAATAACAAAAGTTCATCTCAATACTTTGTTATATACCCTTTGTTGGCAATGACAGAGATCAAACGTTTTCTGTAAGTCTTCACAAGGTTTTCACACACTGTTGCTGGTATTTTGGCCCATTCCTCCATGCAGATCTCCTCTAGAGCAGTGATGTTCTGGGGCTGTCGCTGGGCAACACGGACTTTCAACTCCCTCCAAAGACTTTCTATGGGGTTGAGATCTGGAGACTGGCTAGGTCACTCCAGGACCTTGAAATGCTTCTTACGAAGCCACTCCTTCGTTACCCGGGCGGTGTGTTTGGGATCATTGTCATGCTGAAAGACCCAGCCACGTTTCATCTTCAATGCCCTTGCTGATGGAAGGAGGTTTTCACTCAAAATTTGACGATACATGGCCCCATTCATTCTTTCCTTCACACGGATCAGTCGTCCTGGTCCCTTAGCAGAAAAACAGCCCCAAAGCATGATGTTTCCACCCCCATGCTTCACTGTAGGTATGGTGTTCTTTGGATGCAACTCAGCATTCTCTCTCCTCCAAACACGACGAGTAGAGTTTTTACCAAAACGTTCTATTTTGGTTTCATCTGACCATATGATATTCTCCCAGTCATCGTCTGGATCATCCAAATGCTCTCTAGCAAACTTGAGACGGGCCTTGACATGTACTGGCTTAAGCAGGGGGACACGTCTGGCACTGCAGGATTTGAGTCCCTGGTGGCGTAGTGTGTTACTGATGGTAGCCTTTGTTACTTTGGTCCCAGCTCTCTGCAGGTCATTCACTAGGTCCCCCCGTGTGGTTCTGGGATTTTTACTCACCGTTCTTGTGATCATTTTGACCCCACGGGGTGAGATCTTCCGTGGAGCCCCAGATCGAGGAAGATTATCAGTGGTCTTGTATGTTTTCCATTTTCTAATAATTGATCCCACGGTTGATTTCTTCACACCAAGCTGTTTACCTATTGCAGATTCAGACTTCCCAGCCTGGTGCAGGTCTATAATTTTGTTTCGGGTGTCCTTTGACAGCTCTCTAGTTTTGGCCATGGTGGAGTTTAGAGTGTGACTGTTTGAGGTTGTGGACAGGTGTCTTTTATACTGATAACGGGTTCAAACAGGTGCCATTAATGAAGGTAACGAGTGGAGGACAGAGGAGCCTCTTGCAGAAGAAGTTACAGGTCTGTGAGAGCCAGAAATCTTGCTTCTTTGCTATTGACCAAATACTTATTTTCTACCATATTTTGCAAATAAATTCTTTAAAAATCAGACAATGTGATTTTCTGGATTTTTTTTTCTCATTTTGTCTCTCATAGTTGAGGTATATCTATGATGAAAATTACCGGCCTCTCTCATCTTTTTGAGTGGGAGAACTTGCTGACTAAATACTTTTTTGCCCCACTGTATACCTGATAACAGAGGGCAGAAGACTACGCAAAAAATAATCTTGACTTATCGCATAGTAATAAATTATTAATATCGAAAATCTATTTCTGTTTTTTCTTTTTACATATTTTGTTAAAAGGCCAAATAAGGACTTCAAACCAAAAAAAAGTAATTTTCTGTTTTGTTTTATTCTTGGATCAGGCTTTAAAGGGTTAAGAGCCGTTTAATCGGTGGAGGACGTGATCCAGAATTTGAAATTTTTTCTTAGGATTTCGTAATAATTCGATTTCGTCTTAATTAAATGGTGAAATTATCTGTTGAGTGGGGGTTTGTGTTCTTTGAGTATATCTAGTTTTTACTTTAAGTAAATTATTGTTATTGCAATGAGTGCATAAATCTGTTTCAAGATTTCTTTTGACCCCATCGTTCATCTTCAGTAAAAATACACTGATGTTAAGAGTCCATTTTTTTGGATTATACTGTTTAAAGTCTTGCTTCTAAGCTCACATCTGGGTCTGTTCAATAGCTGAAACTCTCTCATCCCTTCTGTGTGGCAGCTAAGCCTCTTTAAGCGTTCTGCTGCCACCTAGTGGACTGGAGTAAGAAAGATAGAACTTTGCTCTCCTTATATTTAACATAACCAACAGTTTTTCTTAATTTATTAGAATCATATTGCAAATGCAATTGATTCTAATAAAGGCAGTTTTTAGTTTTGAATGACATGACAAATGAACTGGAACTCCTCTAGCCTTTGAGTGGCGGGTTAGAGGTACCTGGAAGTGCATGGTGGTCTAATGACACTTATTGCACTGATGGGTCGCGTCTCACCCACTGCGGTTTGCAAATATCTGAGAGAATCAACAACTTTCTCATCAATTCAAAGGAAATTTGGAGTTATGTTGGAGTTATGTTGTCTTTGGTTCTGTTCAACATTTAACTTTTTGTTTGCAGTTTCACTCATATTTATGTTATTCTGTGTTTGCTGTTCAGATTTAGATCACTTGGAATTTCTTCTTGATTTAACTCTTCCTTGGTGTTCCTTCAGTTATCTTATTATTTAGCATTTTTGTGATTTATTAGTCTTTGCTCTAGTTTATTGTCCTTCAGTGTTTAGTCATCTCTAGATTATAGCATCTCCCCACCCTGTCCTCATCCAGGTTGTATAATCATTTTGCTGCTTCTTAGTTTATCCTAGTTATTAACTTCCCTCCCTGTCACTGATTGGGTTAATTCTTCTGCTGTCATTACATCAAATAAAACTACAAGAACTGCAGCGGCCTCCGTCTCTGAGTGGGGGTCCTCTACTAACCTGTAATAATCTACAGATCTTGACACAACATGTAAGGTTGGATTGTTAAACAGGATAAAGCTTTGGCCTAGTGTCTGAAAGTCATACATCAGAACAGGTTAGGTCCCATGGCGAGGGATTCGGACCTCTGCCATGGTCTGCGCTGACGTAATGCCCTATGATATCAATTAAAGTCCCCTTAAATGATTAAATGGACAATTTATTCAGTTGAATCATTACTAGAGATTAGTGTTGCGCCAATGCAATTTTCTGGCCTCGATAACCGATACCTGGCTGTGCAGTATCAGCCTATACCGATACCTTACTGATACCATCTTTGTGTGTGTGTATATATAAAGAACTTTATAAAAGGACGTAGGTTTGATTTCAACTTTGGTAGGGACACTATTGGTCTGATGTCATTTTATGCTTGACGTGTAAATCAGGGTGTATTTTGTTTAAAGAGAAAAGCAGCCTTTCTTGCTACATTAGTAAAAAATGTATAAGCGCTACACATGCTAGATGCTGTTTATCAATGTTTGAAGCATCATCGGCTCTGATGAATGAGGAATTATGACTTTTTTCCACTTTGAAAAGGTTTGCATTTCAAATGACCAGCGACTAAGACAGAAAGTAAATCTGTGCCTTTTTAACCAAATATAGTCTAAATATGTCTTTTATATGTGGATTTATCCTGTTTTTTCTTTTGAAGATACACTTTAGTGCAGAGGTAAAACCAAATCTTATCTTTTAAATATTCTCTCTGTATCATGAAACAAAGAAAAATTATAGATTCAAGGGACACCAAATACATTTATTGTATAGTTACTCTATTTAACCCATGTTATGTATTTTATCTTGGGCTGAAACAATTCATCGGAATAATCGATTATTGAAATGTCAACAAATTTAGTAATCGATTAATCGCTAACTGGAGTATAGAGACTCTAAAACATGTCTTTAGTTCACAGAGCGACGCACTTAGAGCGGGAATTATACCAATTCCATTACAATACCATTGTAAAAAAAATATATAAACGAAAATGTTTTCGTCTGTCAATATTCTCCATCCAGAACCCCTCGACTGCTGCAACAAAGCTGTATTGTAAATTATAAACATGTTGTTCACATCTAATTGTTGGTAGGGACAAGTAGGTGGGTCCAGACTTTTGGTAGGGACATGTCCCTATGGTCCCTATGCAAACCTACGCCCATGACGGCATACTACTGATGTAAAATAATTGCCATCATGGCTTTGTCAAGCTGCTGCCTACCTTTGTGAAGCAGGAAAAAGACTAATACAAAGTGAATCCAGTAGAACTTTCTATTGCCCACCTGGAATGGGTGACAATGGTTGAATAAACTTTTGGCTCTCAAAATGGTATCAGTGCCCTATTTGTTGGTACTCGCTGATACTGATACCACCATTTTAGTGCTGGATCGGAGCCCTGTCCAATACTGGTGTCGTTATCGGTGCAACATTTCTAAACATTAAATATAACCTGAAATTATATGGTGCATTGTGAAATAAAAAAACATATCTCTTGGTTTCATAAAAATATTTTTGTATTTCAGTGATTAAAGTGAGATCATTCTTTATTTTTAGGGGTTGGCCCATCTGTGGGGCTGTTCTTTTGGGCTTAGACTGAAATGTAGAGAAAGCAGGGTGAGGGTGTAGAAAAATGGTATTGCACATAACTAGCTTGGTTTGAAGTGATTCAGTCTACCTGCTGTTGCAATGAAATCGACAGACATGGAGACATGGATGGAAGACGGTGTGGTGTCTTTTGAAAACCTGGACATCTTGTCTCCAGCTGAACATTTAAATCTACACTCACTGGCCACTTTATTAGGTACACCCGTCCAACTGCTCGTTAACACTTAATTTCTAAGCAGCCAATCACATGGCGGCAACTCAGTGCATTTAGGCATGTAGACATGGTCAAGACAATCTCCTGCAGTTCAAACCGAGCATCAGTATGGGGAAGAAAGGTGATTTGAGTGACTTTGAACGTGGCATGATTGTTGGTGCCAGAAGGGCTGGTCTGAGTATTTCAGAAACTGCTGATCTACTGGGATTTTCACGCACAACCATCTCTAGGGTTTACAGAGAATGGTCCGAAAAAGAAAAAACATCCAGTGAGCGGCAGTTCTGTGGGCGGAAATGCCTTGTTGATGCCAGAGGTCAGAGGAGAATGGTCAGACTGGTTCGAGCTGATAGAAGGGCAACAGTGACTCAAATAACCACCCGTTACAACCAAGGTGGGCAGAAGAGCATCTCTGAACGCACAGTACGTCGAACTTTGAGGCAGATGGGCTACAGCAGCAGAAGACCACACCGGGTGCCACTCCTTTCAGCTAAGAACAGGAAACTGAGGCTACAATTTGCACAAGCTCATCGAAATTGGACAATAGAAGATTGGAAAAACGTTGCCTGGTCTGATGAGTCTCGATTTCTGCTGCGACATTCGGATGGTAGGGTCAGAATTTGGCGTCTACAACATGAAAGCATGGATCCATCCTGCCTTGTATCAACGGTTCAGGCTGGTGGTGGTGGTGTCATGGTGTGGGGAATATTTTCTTGGCACTCTTTGGGCCCCTTGGTACCAATTGAGCATCGTTGCAACGCCACAGCCTACCTGAGTATTGTTGCTGACCGTGTCCATCCCTTTATGACCACAATGTACCCAACTTCTGATGGCTACTTTTAGCAGGATAATGCGCCATGTCATAAAGCTGGAATCATCTCAGACTGGTTTATTGAACATGACAATGAGTTCACTGTACTCAAATGGCCTCCACAGTCACCAGATCTCAATCCAATAGAGCATCTTTGGGATGTGGTGGAACGGGAGATTCGCATCATGGATGTGCAGCCGACAAATCTGTGGCAACTGTGTGATGCCATCATGTCAATATGGACCAAACTCCCTGAGGAATGCTTCCAGCACCTTGTTGAATCTATGCCACGAAGAATTGAGGCAGTTCTGAAGGCAAAAGGGGGTCCAACCCGTTACTAGCATGGGGTACCTAATAAAGTGGCCGGTGAGTGTATACAATTCAGAGAAAAGGTGGGAGGAATAAGGGTTGAACATTTCACACCAACTTTTAAGGTAAAATGTGCCAACATTATTATGGAGTGAAGTTCCATTATTGCAAAAAAAGATGTCCATTAAATGGAAAAGTGGGAAAAAAAATGCAATCCAGTTATGGAACTTATGTAACACCTCTTGATTAAAAAAAAAAAAAAAAAGTAACTTTGCTATTTTCTTAGATTATATTTTTTTAACAGTTGTTTTCTTAAAAAACAATAGATATATTTATTTACTCTTTTACTTTTCAAGTTTCTTTTTTTTTATTAAGTTTTAAGAATCAAATTCTTCTCAAATTGTGTTTTCTAGAGAACATTCTGCCCTAATCCCAAACCGGCCCTTAAACAGAAAATTCCAAATTTGGAAAAAGAAAAAAAACATAATTAATCGCTAAATGGAAGGTCCTCTTTGAAATAGTTTTAGTTGACCGTATGTATTTATTTTTAAGAAATTGTCAAATGTTTGATGTCATGTCTTCCTGCGCGACAGAGCTACAGCTAGGCACATTGCGCCTCACTGTGTTGCCATTGCAATAGCTTTCTTCCTTTTCAGTTGGAGGGAAGACACCATCCCATTCTCGTTTATACCCCCCCCCCCCACAGCTGCGAGTGAGACTTTGTTGGGAGTGATACTTGGTAGTGAAGGGGTGGGGCATAGGGGGCGGTGCGGGATTGGCACACTCTCTGGACTGAGGGATGAAGATGCATTTCTGTTGGTTTGCCTGATATTAGCAACAACACTGTTGATTGGTCAAGGGCAACTGTTTGATCTGTAAAACGCAATTTGAAAATAAATCAGTTTCTAAAACTCAATCTAAAAAAGAGAAAATGGAAAAATTACTTTAAAAAAGTAAAGTTTAGTTGAAAAAAATACAAACAACAAAGTTAATCTCTGTTCGTTTCTTACAACAATTCTTACAAAATTCCCTCCATAACCCGATCATGAAAAAAGGCTGAAATATCTTAGACTTAGACAAGCTGTATTCTCATTTTCTACACACAGAGTGTATAATTCAATTAATTTTATTTCCATAGCGCCAATTGACAACACATGTCATCTCAGGCCACTTTCCAGTTCACCAGATCATCCAGTCAGATAGATTTCCTATCTAAGGAAAACCAGTTGATTGCATCGACTCATTGAGTCTTCAGCAATCCCTCACACTAAGCATGCTTGTAGCGACAGTGGAGAGGAAAAACTCCCTTTTAACAGTAAGAGGCCGACTGGCTATACTAAACAAAATTTTGTTTTGTTTTGTATACGCCTCCATGGCCTAATATGCCTCCATGTAAGGGGAGGAAGATTTCTTGCTGTTGTATGTACCTCTAAAAAAAGTCAGACACATTCTTTTCATGTGATCCGATTGACCTTGACCCTCCTCTATGTTTATGTTCTAGGATTACTCACCTGTGAAGCTGTGGAGGAACGGCGAGAACGACTAAAGCGCCATGATTAACGGCAGTTCTCTTCTGGTGATCCTCACTCGCTCCAGGAAGGAAGGCTTCCCTCTACTGTCTCTCCTCTGGAACTATGGGACATTAACAGCCGTCTCCGCCACCTCATGGGGCTTCTAACCCGTCAAAGACTCTGCTGATGGAGGACGTTTCCATGGCCAACGCTTCCCTGGGCTCCGGGTCCCCACCAGAGCCGGTCATCCCGACGGGGAAGTCGTCAGAAACCCCCGCAGGTGTGGGCCTGCCTCTGCAGGTCTTCTTTAGCCTTGTGATGGTGGCCGTCCTGTTGGTGGCACTTGCAGGGAACGGGGTGGTGTGTCTCATGGTGTACCAGAGATCCGCCATGCGCTCCGCCATCAACATCCTCCTGGCCAACCTGGCCTTTGCGGACATGATGCTAGCCATCCTTAACATGCCGTTCGCTCTAGTCACCGTCATAACCACCTCCTGGATCTTTGGCGACTCGTTCTGCCGGGTGTCCGCCATGCTCTTCTGGTTGTTTGTGATGGAAGGAGGAGCCATATTGCTTATAATAAGCATTGATCGATTTCTGATTATCGTCCAGAAACAAGATAAGCTCAGCCCACAGAGAGCTAAGCTGCTCACTGTAGTGACATGGGTCCTCTCCCTGGTTATCTCCTTCCCTCTGGCTGTAGGTTCCCCTCCCCTGCAGATCCCCCCCAGGGCCCCCCAGTGCGTGTTTGGCTACAGCTCTGACCCTGGATACCACGCCTACGTGCTGATCCTCATGCTAGTCTTCTTCTTCATACCTTTCCTGGTCATGCTCTACACGTTCATGGGGATCCTGAACACCATCCGCCATAACGCCATCCGCATCCACAGCCACCCGGACAGCATGTGTCTGAGCCAGGCCAGCAAACTGGGCCTGCTGAGCCTCCAGAGGCCTTTCCAGATGAACATAGACATGAGCTTCAAGACCCGTGCCTTCGCCACCATCCTCATCCTCTTCTCCGTGTTTACAGTGTGTTGGGCTCCCTTTACCACCTACAGCCTGGTCACCACCTTCAGTTTGGGTTTTTACCGCAAAGACAGCTTTTTCCAAGTCAGCACGTGGCTCCTGTGGTTGTGCTACCTCAAGTCTGCCCTGAACCCTCTCATTTACTACTGGAGGATCAAAAAGTTCCGCGATGCCTGCCTCGACCTGATGCCCAAATACTTCAAGTTTCTTCCTCAGCTGCCGGGCAACACCAAGAGGCGCATACAGCCCAGTGCTGTGTACGTATGTGGGGAGAATCGATCTGTGGTTTAGAAGCAGACCATCCACTCGGCTGGCATTGATCCCATCTACCCTGCTTTGTTGTTTGGTTCTCTATTTTTCTCTGTAGAAGCTCAGGCTGAAAGTCGGACTGCGTGGAAAAGGCGGGATGGGATTCCTAGAATCAGTCTAACAATCTGAAGGGAGAACGCTGCACATATTGTTGGTGTTTTTGTTCTGATTCCAATAGCAAATGTCAGGTCCTTTAAAGAACAGCTGTTAGATTGAAGAGCTTTGCTAAGATCCTGTTGAAATTATTCAAGACTGAATGTTGCCTAAAATAATCAGGGATCCAAACACCTTTTTTTTTTTCAGTTACATTCTGGGTCATTTCTATTTATTTATTTTTCACTTTCTGTATTTGTCTGACCTCTGGAACCTAAGGCACAGTGGCTTTGTCTCATCCAGGAGCCTGTATGAGTCCATTCAGGTTTTTAAGTTCTGAAAGCTTATTTTTAATCATCTTCTTTCACCTATTCCTTTAGATTATTGAAGCACAGCACTCCTTATGTTTAAAGGAAAAGTCTGGTCAGATTCAGAATTCGCAATTTTAAAAGATCTTTAATTAAGAAATTATTCCATCCTGTTCAATAAATGATCAGTGTTTTTAATTCAGAGTAATTTTCATGTGAATGTGCTTTACTGGAGGCATCCATGTTTGTCAAAGAACACTACTGCCACCTACTGGTTTGTGACGTCACGGTGCGGTTTCGGCTGTTGATCAAGTCCCAGTGCTGTATCTGGTGTTTGTCACAACGCGCTATTATCCAAGTCATCTTGAAAACATTCTTCTTCCAAATGTTGGCTACATATTACGTGTTTTTTCTCTGGTCAGAAGTTCGATGGCAAATCCTCCCTCTTCAAGTTGGCGATCCAACGACCAACCCGTCCGTGGAGGATCAGGAATCAGAAAGGGGAAATAACTCTTTTATTTTCACTTTTACCCGATGTATTCCAGCATCCAGCTGCCATGCACGTGGGCATTGTCAGTTTCACTATAGCTCTGGTGAATTTCAATGGTGAAGTCCTCTGGAAATCTTCAATAATTGTTGTTGATTGCAGATGTGTCTAGTAGTTCCCATTGATTTAGCTTGTAAAGCGGGGAGAATGGCGCTAGGCTTACCGCACCGTGACGTCACTGCTGGAAGATGGCAGGAGGGAGGGGTTACTATATTTGGGCAAAAATGGCCGCTCCCAGACCCGGTGATTGCGATGAATTTTTATTATTATTTTTTTACTGATTAACACTAAATTCATTAAATTGCCCCAAACATATTAGTTTTAGGTTTAGATAATGACCCATTGATTATTCCTTGCTAACCGGACGTTTCCTTTAAAAAAAGTGTATAAATTGAGTTTCTCTCCATTAACCATCAGCATCTTCTTATAGGTTCATTTGAATCTTTGTGTAAAATAACATAAATGCTTCATTATAAGGTAAAGAACGTGTTTAAGATCTAAACTTTAAGTTCAGAAGTTTTCTTTATACATTCAGATATTTTTCTATTGGATGTTTGTTTGATCCTATTAGCATCTGGATCATAAGACCAGATGAAAGGAGCTGGAAACAACGTTGGAAATTTAATAGATTGGAGTTGTTCATACAGTGAGTTAAGTTAAGGTGCCAAAGAAAGCACAGACTCCTTTCTATTGATTTTCTTTAAGACATTAAAGTCAAAAGTAAATCATAAAGAGACAATGGATTCTTTTTATCAGCAGACTAGAATTACTGCAGCAGACGCCATCTTTAGGGTCGCTAGATGCTAATGGTTAGCCTGATACCGTCACCACCACCAGCGCTTTCTTTTTCCCACCAGCCATTTTAAAGCGGCAGCCATGAGGTTTTCCTAACAGAAAATCCAAACTGCATTTCTATTGATGATCAAATTATAATAATGATAAACCAACTACTTCATGGACAGACTGCAGTTTAGGCATGAAGAGTTTTTTTTATAATATAATAATTGAACTTTATTGATCTCACACTGGAGGAATTCACTCTGTGCATTTATCCCATCCCCTTGGGGAGCAGTGGGCTTACATTGTGCGGCGCCCGTGGAGCAGTGTGGAGTTATCGGTCTTGCTCAGGGACCCAGATTGGCAGTCTGTGGGAATGAGTGGGATTTGAACTCAGAACCCCCAGGACCCAAGCTTTATGCCCTAACCCCTAGGCCCCGCCCCTTCTTATGATTTTAAGATATGGCAACTCCACTCGGACAAACTGTATTACACCCATTTCTTAAGGATCAAATCTCTTTTGAAGTCTCAACATATTATTCCCTATATTTGCTATTATTTCACATTTCATTGGCGATCTAAAGTAGCCGAAAGTAGAAAACAATCATTGTCAATCTTAAAGGAAAGTACTGCTTTCTCAAACTGAGCTCTTCCATTTGACAAGGTGACAAAAAAAGTCTCAGCTTATTTTTATTCTTTTTATTAAGATCTGAGGACAGGAAGGACAAATAGAACATCTTAGAAATTACTTTCATAGAGATTTTAGACAAATAAAACAGTTATTCTACCTATAGAAAACAAACAGTTGTTGTTGACACAAGGCTAAAAGTAGTGTAGCTTAATATGGCTAACTGACCAAGCTAAAAGAGGCTAACCTGTTAGCTACTAGCACAGCTCGCCACAGCGCTACCCAGCTCTGTGGCCTAACAGTTACTTTGTTCACCAGAAACAGATTTTTTTTTCAGTTTTGTTATCGAACAGGTAAAACTTTATCGGTCATTAGACACGCTAACACTACAGATGCTTCCGACACTCGGCACAAGGACACTGCGTGATGTTAGTATCGTTGTCTGGGCAACCACAATGTTTTTCGTCATGTGGCAACATTCAGCTAATCATGTAGCGTAACGTCACTAGAATGAAGCAGGAGCCGAGCAGATCTGGTAGCTGTACCACCGCTCACCTCTGCACTTGTATATCAAAACTGTTCTCTAGTCCCATGAGTCACATGATCAACAACCAGACGGCACTACGTGCAGAAAAAAAATAAAGCAGACAACAGGAAGTAGCTGGAGGGTGTTTTTTATTTTTTTATTTATTGTGTGAGGAAATTAGATTTGAATTGTATTTCTTTTTTAACAAAAACAGCAGGATTTTGACAGAGCACATTTGTGTCTGATCAGCTATTGAACTACTTCCTTTACTTCTAATAAGAGTCTCAGCCATGGAGACAAGCCCTAAACTAAACACTAGATACTCACCTTCATGGTAAAATGATAGGAGGTGCATTCACAATTCAAGATTTGTTGACTGGGTCAAACAAGATCATGCAGCTGCCAAAGATTGTTAAGGGAGCAGTATACCTTCAGGACTTTATTGAAAGACCAATAAGAAAACTGTCCCATTGGTTTCTGTTGCCACCTGCTGTTGGCTGCTCTGCTTACCCCCCAAAAACTCTTTCATCTTCGAGCTCTTGATTTGTTCTCCCTCTTCTTCAGCTGAGCCTGTAAGCTGGAGCGCCTTACATCACATCCTCCCTTCCTGCTGTTGCTACTCTTGGACTGGCGTGTATTCACACTGCAAGCGAAGCGCTATATGATCATGATTCAGTTAAATTCAGTTTATTCATATAGCACCAATTCACAAGTCATCTCAAGGCACTTTACAGAGACAATTCAAACAGGTCATACTGAGTCCTGTGAGTTCTGGCAGCTGTAACCATGCCAGGTTACTGTCCTAGGGGGTGGATCCATGGTATGGATCCACCCCCTAGGACAGTACTCTGGATCTATACTATGGATCCAGAGTACTGTCCTATGGGTTGGATCCATACCATGGATCCAACCCATAGGACATCCATGGTATGATCCAGGGTATGATTGCAGGGTGCTGTCCTGCAGGCGGATCCATGGTATGATCCATGGTATTGAGCAAATGTACTGTCCTAGGGGCAGAGCCGTGGTATGGATCCATAGTATGGATCCAGAGTACTGTCCTGGGGGCGGATCCATGGTATGGATCCAGAGTACTGTCCTAGGGGGCGGATCCATGGTATGGTCCAGGGGACGATTGCAGGGTACTGTCCTGCAGTATTGTCCATGGTATTGAGCAAGTGTACTGTCCTAGGGGCAGATCAGTGGTATGGATCCATATTATGGATCCAGAGTACTGTCCTAGGGGGCGGATCCATGGTATGGTCCAGGGGACGATTGCAGGGTACTGTCCTGCAGTATTGTCCATAGTATTGAGCAAGTGTACTGTCCTGGGGGCGGATCCATGGTATGGATCCAGGGTGCTGTGACAGAATCCCAGGTCCCACCTGTGTAATCCACTCCAAAAACCACCTTTGGTGTAAAAGCACAGCTAACATCCCTTCAGATAAAGTCTTTCCAATGGTGCTTCTCAAAGATCTCCCTTTGTTAAGACTTTTAGTCCTTTTCTTGTGGCTGCCGTCATGTTTTCACAGTCTTTCTTTGACTTTAGGTAGAAGAGGAGAAGAGATTGTTATGCTCTAACTTTGACACACGTCTCCCTCCTATGCAGACTACAACATTAGACTTCACATGAGCTTTAACTTCTGGCCTTTGGGTGAGTTTAACCTGCCTTTTCCTCCTTCAGTAAACCAACGTCTAATTTAAACTCAGATCAAATCAAATGAAAACTATTGGGTTTTGCAGTAGGAGAGACTCTGGAAAAGACCCAATATGTTCGGCAGCAGCATTTCCTCAATGGTAGATTAATGGGACAGTGCCACCAGTGTTGTACTGCAGTGTTAATCCACACCTTCCAGGTAGAGCCTTCCGTTTTTAATAAGCCCCTCATGTTAAAAGAAGAAAAGAGGCGCAGGCTTAGGGACATTTGAGGAGTTGCACCTTTCAGTTGCTCCAGTCTTCTCATCATAACAATTAACTATGTCTGTTAAGATGATGCAGTCACACAAGATGATCAGATCACAACTGTGATGTTGCCATTGGCAACAGGTCTGTTACTTGGTGACAGGGCAGGAAGAAGTGTTATTCAGGCCCAAACATTCCTTTCAAGGTGAGAATCACTCTTCCTTTTTATTTATTTTTTTACAAATGCAGCAAAATCTGAAAAACAAAGGTAAATAAGAAGAAGGCTATCGGTTTCTGAGGTGCAGCATGTTAGCCTGGTAGGCTATGTTTACATAGCGAAAAAATGTCACCCCATTTGATCTTTTTGTCTCTATCCATCCATCATCATGCGACATCTGCTTTTTCCTCCTGTGCATGCGGATGGTCTCGGTGTCCCAAACAGTTGGTGCAGCAGCCTGACGGTCGTTACCTTGAATTAGCAGAAAAATCTGAATGACCTGCGGAGCGACCGGCTGTAGGGTCAGTGTGTCTTTCCGTCATTAGACTTTTAAAAAAGGCTATTTGATTATAAATCAATAAAACAAAACAAATCATTTTCTTTTTTTTTTTTTGCCAAAAAGAAGCGGTCAAAATGTTTAAATTTGCTTATTTTTAAATATTGTTTTACTTTGGATAATGGTAAATACAATAATTGTAAAGCTATTGTGGAGCATTTTCATTAAGTTTTTTAAAAGAACCGCTCTCTCCACTTAAAAAAAATGCACATGCACGTGCACAAATCCATTTCTCCTCGTGCACGCTCTGTTTAAAAGTTGCTGTTCTCATAGCTCATACAAGCTTACTGTGTCCGAACGTCCGCTCTAACCCCTAAATTCCGCCATCACTATATAGAGCGGGGACTATATAGTGAACTTTACAACAAACTCAGTTAACTGACCATTCAGACAGATGCTCACTGCCCTGTTGCTCATGTAACTCCTTCTCCACTGCGCGATGCCTGCTGCATCTTTGTCATTAGTCGCCTCTATCAGGGAAACAGTGGCCCGCTGTGACAGCAAATCCCATAATGCTTTGTGAGTAGAGACCTCTCCGCACAAAGCATTCTGAGGCCTTTCTTTTCTTCTCAAACACTTCGTAGACACTTTTTCTCTTACGACCCTCTGCTATTTTCTAAGATCCGCTGTGGGAAAGGTGAGCTTCAATGACTGTCTGAAACCGTAGCTCACCACAGATGTACGCCTGAAAGTGCTCATGCGCAGAAAAAGATAGCTAACAGGACGAGCAGGTTGGACGGCCTTATGTAAACATATCACCAGAATGATTGACAACTAGGAGGACCACTAATTGAGATGATCCACTCGGAAAGATCGCCCTCCATACCCTTAAGGCAGAAACAAAAAAGAGAGCCTGCTATTCCCTGGCAGGAGGGATAAATAAGTTGTTTTAGCTCAGAATGAAATGACTTTACACCATCAGTTATGATTTTAGATATGGCCAATGGCTTTTTCCTCCACTTACAGCGCTGCGCCTTGGTGCCTATTTGGTCCTCCTTGGTAACGCCGACTTAGTCCCATAGCTTCCTGTTCTAGCTTATGCTTTGAATGAAGAGTTTCTCTGCCCTTTGTGCAATTCCAACACAAATGTGAAAATTTAAAATCAAAATCCACTGGACTTTGTTTCCAAGTTTGAAGATGTTTCGCTTCCCATCCAGGAAGCTTTTTCAATTCAAAATGTTAGAAATTTGGAATGGGGTGGACCCATATCAAAGGGTCGACCCCTTTATAATGAGGGTTGGCAGAACGGGGTGGACCAGTTCGTCTGATTTAATTTTCATGTTTTTTAAACAAAAACAAGGCTTTGTTGGGCTACTGTATAAAACATGGAACTCAAAGCTTTTTCTGACATTTTGAATTGAAAAAGCTTCCTGGATGGAAAGAGACACGTCTTCAAACTTGGAAAAAAAGCCCAGTGGAAGGTTTTTTAACTTTTCTAACTCTTTTGGAATGACTATGACCTTGATGATCGAGAATCATTCGCAGCCATTTGTGCAATATTCAGCTTAATGAAAGGGAACCAACAGACGCCTGCCTTATTGAGATCCCTGCAGCAAAAGGTTCAACAAAGTGAAAATATCCATTTTATTCACTCCAGGTTCCCAACCCCTTCCTTTGTCACCCAGAGGATGCTTGGTCTTCTCCTTTATATAAGTACTGTGCTGTTAAACGTCAAAGCCCATAGTGAATTACCATGTAGAGCAGGGGTGGGCAGTTGTAGTTCCATCTGCATCTTTCAGATGTACCATTGGTTCAATACAATTCAGAGGATTCTGGAGGAACTGAATGAATACTGAGGAGACAGAAGACACACCTGAATCAGATGTGTTGGACCAAGGGGGGAATCTAAAAGTTGAGGGGTACCGAGCCTCAGGAACTGGAATTGCCCGCCCTTGATGTAGGGGATGCACTGGCATTGCTGTTAGTTTATTCTGATTTTGAGAAAATGAACCAAACAACCGTCAGATTTTCTCCTCATCCGGGACTATTCCACCAGATTCCACTGCAGCTGCTTTTGCATTAGAGAGTCTTTGAACAAGTTTCAGAGCAATCCATGTTTTGGACCACAGTGGCATTGAAGCTTAAGAAGCCATATGAGATTTTAGCCAAAATTAGGCAAAGAAGGTGAAAGATGAACTCAGCTAGCACCATGAACCCAGTGGATTCTCCTTTTATCTGCCTGGAATTGGAAAACAAAAGCGTTGAAATACCTTCTCATCCTGCTGCACAGCTCGGCTCTTAGAAAAAAAAAATCACCGTTAGAAAATACAGCTAAAGACGAATAAATGAGGTGTCATTCCACCCGGAAAGCACTGATGGTGTGTGAGGGTAACAAACAGGAACTCATTCTCCTTCTTTTTCCACGTTATTTTTTTCCTCTTAAAGGACAGGCTGAGCTTTTAATCGACCTCGTCTGATTTCTTGCACTGAAAACTTGTAAATCCTTGGGGAAAGAACAGAGTGTATAATAGCGTGGGATATTTTTTAGAAGCATGTAAATGAGGAGCTGAAGTGGCGGGTAGAGGCCACAGCTGATTTTCAAACGTGCATTTGTATGTTAATGTTTTTCATTGTGCCTATTAATTAGTCTGTTGCCAGTCAGAATGCTGCTATTATCTGGTGAAAATGTGCAATTTGGGTGTACTGTACTGTTGAATGTAATAAAGATTAGACATTTCTTACATTGCTAACCGGTCCTCTGTGGCTTCTTGTCATGGTTCAGTCTGACCCTGCATTGCAAACACTTCCTCAGTCTTTTTATGCATTTCATTTAGAAAGTAGAGTCCTGATATACTCTGCAAGTATTTCTACTTTTTTAATGTACTACAGCAGAGGTAACCAATTAAAAACCAGCAGTGTCCGAGTAAAGAAAATCATCAACCAGTAAAGGTCCAGAGACATTTTTTATTATAATCCGCTACTTTAAACAGAATTTAACACTGAAATAAAATGAAATAAAATGTTTATGCATCCATGTTATACATTGAATAAAAAATAAATATATATTTAAAAAAAAATGAAAATTTTTTAAACCTGGGTTTGAATGGAGACTAAGCCATTCTCAAGCACATATCAAGGAGCTCAT
Source organism: Cyprinodon diabolis (assembly GCA_030533445.1). Classification (NCBI taxonomy): domain Eukaryota; kingdom Metazoa; phylum Chordata; class Actinopteri; order Cyprinodontiformes; family Cyprinodontidae; genus Cyprinodon; species Cyprinodon diabolis. Next base: position 37,584,211 of record CM060076.1, read on the forward strand.
TTTGAGCCTGGATCCATATTTATTGTTGATTCTGTTCATGGTGGAGAATCCTGCTTCACAGCAGCAGGTTGAGCCAAACATCCTCTAAATGTGCAGGGTCATCTTTGAGCACCATTTCACTTTTCTTTCACCAGTTCACCGCAGTTCTTCCAGCAGTCCACACTTTCTCTGCACTCTTTTTCTCATCGTCTTCTCCTTCTTTCCCATCGCCCGGCTTGCCACAGGTTTGCCTGCTGTGTCTAAAAGTAGCAGCAGCAGCAACCCAGACTGACAGCAGCTCATTGGATCATTTGGATCACCTGTAGCCTGGTGCCGGATGGTTAGACACTGTCATCGAACAACATGAGATCATTTATAAATGTCATAAATCAGATTGAGTCTGGATTAGCCAGCAGCATTGACTCGAAGGCAAACCCTCACACTAAGCATGCTTGTAGCGACAGTGGAAAGGAAAAGCTCCCTTTTAACAGGAAGAAACCTCCAGCAGAACCAGGCTCAGTCATCTTGTGCAGTGAAAACCAGCTTTTATTGTTTCACAGGTATTTTTTCTTATATTTTTATCTTATCAAATTAAAACATTCAAGGTGTAGTGATAACAACTGGCATCGACCAAAATATGAATTGGCATGTAAGGGTTTTTAAAGAAAGGTTTTTGGCCCTGGAAACGGCAGTCAGTGCTGCCCTAAAACTGTGATCATGTCTCAATAAAACTGAACATTACATTTTCAAATCATGGTTGAAAGGATACTTTAAAAGTAATACCAATTAAATTGAACAAAAGGACCAATCAACTACACCCTGCGATGGACTGGAGACCTATCCAGGGCGGACCCCGCCTCTCGCCCGTAGACAGCTGGAGATGGGCACCAGCACCCCTCCTCACCCCGCTGGGATAAGCGTGTAGGGGATGGAACATGGATGGATGGACTAATTAATTACAGTTTCTGTACGAGCACCTGGACCAGTTCTACAGGAGCAGTGGCCCCAGTCAAGAACCACCAGTGACTGGTTTTAACGCCCTGTGAAATGTGAGATTTGTAGAAATGGATCCTTTATATGCTGCAGAGGATTTATGAACCACTTTTTTTGGCATACGGTTTTATTTATTTATAAAAATAAATGTTTCTAAGGGATCTAAAGGCTGAGCAGTTCCGTCAAGCTGGACCTTGACAAGGTCTTTCTAAAACCTTCCTGATAATCATGATATTTGAGTGATGGCCTCTTTCTTGTCTCTGGTCAGCAGAGGTTCTGGCTTTATTTCTCCTCCATGGACGTCTTTTTGCCTGCAGGGCTCTAGATGTTCAGGGCTCTTTTGTGACTTCCACAGGGACTCTTGGCTGATCTCACTCTTTAAATCCAATACATAGTTGTTGTTTTTTTATTTCAGGTAAAAAACAAAACAAAAAAAACTCTAAAATTAATCTTGCATTAAGCATTCTTATATTTTCCATCATTTTATGCAGCCGCATCAAAACTTGACTTAATTTGTCAGAAACCCATGAATGCTCTTTTCTATTGCTTTTAATATAAGCAGTGTCTGGAAGTTGCAGATATAATGGAAAGAGAAACAAAATGGCATTCTTTTCTGTGCTGCAGCTCTGTATTAGAAAAAAAAACCTTCAACCTTCAACAAACAACCTTCCAATAACATTTTTATTTCTCCTTTGGTTTAGTATAAACTAACCTTAGGCTTTCATTGCAGATAAATGTATCGGGTGTTATGGGCTATCACAGGGTTCATGATGCACCTTTGTGTTAATTACTCTTCTCCCTCAGCATCACGCGTATCTCCTGTTTCCACCCAGGGACTTCCCTTCCTGTCATCATGGCTTTCCTTGTGCCCAGTATGCATTCGTGTGTTGTTCTTCTGCTCGCTGAGGAACTGCTCCACCAGCCTTGCAGGGCAGCTGAGCCGCTTTAGTCCTTCATGGAGGGTTTGCTCAGGGACTTTGGTCTTTTTCCAAAGCAGGAGCAGAAGTGTGGACATTAGACTGAGGCACTTAAACGTAAAGCAGCTTTACAAATTAACTTTTTTGTTCTATCCTTCTAGCACAGATGTGCTTGTGACTACCCGATCCGTCCTAGAAGCACCATCCATTCTGCGCATGCACAAACACATATACATCCGGGTTTCCATTAATAAAGTAATTATGGTACTAAAATGACTTATTTCTATATTAACTCACTAAAGAATGCTAATACACATCTTTAAAAAATGTTTTATGATTTTTCTGAGACAATTTTGATGCTTTTTACATTTTCTCCATTAAACTGCGTCTCTGAGCTCATCATGGGACATGCTCAGAGCAGTCCAACAAAATATGTTTATCTACATTTTAGTTGTTTATTTCTTTAGATTACACAATATATTCCATAATGTTAAAACGAAAGGGAAAATAAAAAATAAAAAAATAGATTTATGTTTAAATCCAAAGCTGAAAAAGTTAGCTCCTGGAAGTAGCATAGGAGCCCATTTCCGGTGCAGATCGGGCACAGAGGGATAAAAAAGAAAAGCATTTAAGGCACTTTTTTTTTATCAGGAAATACATTATTAACCTTTGCAAATAATATTTTAGTACGTTTACTATTTTTGGGGAGGGGAAAACTTGAAGTCTTTTTAATAAAATAAAATCGAGGGCGACCAAAACCAAGCATTGTGACCCCACCTTCCTGTTCTTTATAAAGGTTTCCTCTCACCCGATTTTTCTCAATGCACAAAAATAACGATAGCAAAACAGCTGCATCCTCTTCCTCATCAAATATGAAAACGATAGTACTCCTTATTTACCAGCTCGTAGAACATTAAAAACACCTCCATCAGACTGTGTTTACTCTTGTTGTGTGAAGGGCAACTGAAAGGTTGAACGGTGTGGAAGGTCAGAGATTCTTGTGGAGCCGACCCTTTCCTTCCTCGTTTTTTCTATGATGTTTCTGCTAAACAGCTGATTCACCACATTCGGCACAATGACATCAAGCAACCTTGTTAACCTTGAACTGATAAACAGAGAGCTGCTAGACTCACTTTCACTTTAAGATGCTGCAGCAAAAAAGGATTTCTTTTATCTTTTATTCTTTTAAATGCAAATTGCCTTAAAGTCGTAGGGAAATCACATTTAAATGTCAAATCATTCTGGCTTAAACATGTATATAAATGTACTCTTTATCAGACAATATTGTCCCAAAATTTAGAAAATGTTATTTAAAAAAAGTCCTGTCTTAAAATCTGTTTTTTTCTCGTTATCTTATCCTGGTCAGTTAGTTCTACGTCAGCCTGAGCACCTAAATTCGGCCAATTATATATCAACGGTCATCTGTCAATCATATTTTTTCAGTCATCTTGATTCATATGTCGCAGCTAATATACGCAACGGTTGAAATCAGAATCGTTTCCTTTCCCATTGAGTTGCGTCCCAGTGTTCACGGGGATGGACGTCTGTGTCTTCAGCAGGCGTAGAGCTAACAGAACTGGCAGCGTTGCGAGGCAAGGGCTCAAACATGTACGGCTGGAAGCCTTCTACACCAAACCAAGCTTCTGCCGCCCTGGCGTCCTCTTCCACAACATCTTCGTCCCCGCTTTCCTCCTCTAAATAAAAAATGGATGACGGAGGAGACTCATCCACGACCTCCGACACTAAACTCTCCTCCTCTTGCATGTTTCCTCTGTCCATAGCGTTCCTTGACAGTGTCGTTTCTAAGTCACCAATTTAGTGCTACTTGGTCCCAATGGAATTTCCCATTGGGAACCTACTAGCACTAAGTTGCTAACTGGTTAGCAAGATGCTTCCAACAAACCGGCCACAAACAAACATGCTTGCGAACCTTCCGCCACAACAATCCCGCCCCCTTGATAAACGACCAATCACATTCACTTTATTCACTCGTGTAAAGTCGGGCACCACTCAGGAGGATTCTGAAATGAAACAGTTGGAACGGCCGCTTCCCTGCGACTTTAATGGTTCATCCTAATACTCCATAAGAAAAGTCAGTGAGTAAAAAAATAAGTAATGAGAAATTTTACTCAAAGAAGAATCATTTATATGGAAGAAAGACTCAGAATTGATGTTATATTTCATGACGTTGTAGATTCAGTCCAGGCAGAGCCTTAAAACAGACAGTTAGCAGGAAAAGAAAAATAGTAATTGGAGCCAGAATTAGGATCATAGAGAAGAATCAAGAAAACATTCATAAGATTCATAAGTAAAGAAAGAAATACTGTGAAGCTCTTCGAAACAGTATAGCTTAATTCAAACAAATGTCAAATCAAGGAAGGATAATTTTCTACGTCTTCTTTCCAGTTCTATTCTGGATGATGAATTCAACAACAAAAAAACAAAGCATGGTCAAAAAAGGAAGTCAAATATGATGATTCCAACATAAACAGACATCCACTGTCTCTCTGTGTAATGGATAGGATTGTAAGTCAGCATTTGGTTTGAAGTGAAAATCTTTTCAAAAGCTACGCTTCTTTAATGTCGTCCCAAAGACACATCAAAGAGAAGTTAATCTGTGTGAACTATGAGACATGAAAGCCGAGCAAATGAGATGCCTGCCTGCTTCCAGCATCCCAGAGAGAACAGAGCCCATGTCCAAAGTGTTCAGCGCTTTTCGAAGCAATCAAACTCCTGATTGGCTGTGGCCTGCTGCAGACGGGTCGGCCACAGACGGAGATAGCAGAGTCGAGCCCAGTTTGATTTGCACCTAAGTTCTGATTAGAGAGGACGGACGGCGTTGTTAATCATTTTCCTCAGTGGGACTCATTATGCAGCCAGCAGAAAGTAATGAGCGTGTCCAGAGCTTTGAAGCTCACTTTAATCAGAGCACCGAAGACGATTACTTAGCAACAGGAACTTAGGGATGTCTCCAGAGGATGCGTGGTGACGGTGGATGGTAACGTTACCCACACACATAAAGTCAAGAGATCTTTCTCCAACCACTTCACTATTAACCGTCTGAATGTAAGAAAGTAAAAGATTCCTATCCTAAAATATGGAAAATGTTATGCTATTTCAGTACAGTACTTACCAATGTCTATTTACCATCATCATCATGACAGAATAATTGTTCAATTTGGATTTGCAATTCAGTTTGTTTCTAATTCATAACACGTAATCTCATGGGACTTTACATAGATAATTCAACCAGATCATCCAGTCAGATTGGTTCAAAGTTCTCTATATAAGGAAAGCTGATTGCATCGACTCATTGACTTGATGCAATCCCTCACACTAAGCATGCTTGTAGCGACAGTGGAGAGGAAAAACTCCCTTTTAACAGGAGGAAACCTCCAGCAGAACCAGGCTCAGTGTGAGCGGCCATCTGCTGAGGCCGACTGGGGTTCGAGGAGATGGAAGCAGACATAGAAAAAGAAGCATAGATACAAAAAGTAGCTGTAAAAGGTGGCCCCGTCCAGGAAACACACAGCCAGGCAGACGAGCTCAGAGCCAGCTCCCATGTCAGAGGATGAAGAGAGCACATCCAGTTAGTCACAGTCAGAGAAACAGGACTACACTGAAAAACAGGCCGATCTCCAACATCTATAAACAAATGTGTTGATGGCAGCAGCACAGCTGATATTTCTCTCCAGGATGGAGTCACAGCCAAACAGGAACAGACCAGATGAAGCTACTATGATGAGAAAAATGAGAGAGAACAGAACGTTAAAGAATGGGAGAAAAGATATAGAAAAAAAGCAAAATTATGAAAAGGGGCCCCTATATCCTCCAGCAGTCTAAGCCTATAGCAGCATAACTTTAGAGATTTTACAAAGAAACTGACAAAAATGCAGTTTTATCTAATAAATCTGACTATCCTTTTAAACAAGAATTAAAGGCCTGATTGGATTTAAGGAAAAATCCAACAGTTCTTAAGCTCAACACACAGATTCTAAACTCTTTAATGCTGTGCTAATCAGGCCAGCTCAGTGTGTATAAGAAGAGAAGATAATATTCCTTCGTTGTCTCACAGTTTGCAAATTCAAATGAAAAATATTGTCCTAGGAAACCTAGCAGATTGCATCCAGTAATTGACTTTCTAGATTCACTTGTACGGGATGAGTATGTGGTGACAGTGGACAGTTGCTTGCATTCTGTTGATGACTTTTCAGCAATCCCTCAGATTTAGCATGCATGCAGGGAAAAAGGAGAAAGAAATTTCCAGTGAAACTGAAACCAGCCTTTATTTAAGCCTTTATTTCCATAATTTATGGTGATTTTCACTTCATTCAGTTTAATTGAATTCAGTTTATTTATAGAGCGCAAATTCACAACACATCATCTTAAGGAACTTTACAGAGACAAATCAACCGGATCATCCAGTCAGATTGTTTCAAAGTTTTCTATATAAGAAAAACCCAGTTGATTGCATCAACTCGTTGACTGGAAGGAAATCCCTCACACTAAGCATGCTTGTAGCGACAGTAGAGAGGAAAAACTCCCTTTTAACAGGAAGAAACCTCCAGCAGAACCAGGCTCAGTGTGAGCGGCCATCTTATAACAATACATTAATGTAGGGTTAGATAAATGTGTTTTTGATGCTTATTATTTCTCTTAACAGCACTTTTAATACTTAAACTCTAATAAAATAGATATCCTGCTTGAAGAAACAGGAGGTATACAGATGAAGTAGAGTTAAAACATACAAACCTTTGTGTTTATCATTATTAATAGCTGTAACATTAGAACAGGACAAAAGATGAGAGTCCAGGAAGAGGCTCAGTGTTATATTTTAAAAACAATAATTTTAAAAGTTCTTAAATCCACAGAGAAAAAAAAAATCATTCTATTCAATTCAATTCAGTTTATTTATATAGCGCCACATTCACAACACATGTCATCTCAAGGCACTTTACAGCTCAACCAGATCATACAGTCAAATTGATACAAAGTTTTCTATCTAAGGAAAACCAGTTGATTGCATTGACTCATTGACTCAAATACAATCCCTCACACTAAGCATGCTTGTAGCGAAAGTGGAGAGGAAAAACTCCCTTTTAACAGGAAGAAACCTCCAGCAGAACCAGGCTCAGTGTGAGCGGCCATCTGCCGAGGCCGACTGGGGTTCAAGGAGACAGAAGCAGAGATACAAAAAGCAGCTGTAAAAGGCGGCCCCGTCCAGGAAACACACAGCCAGGCAGACGAGCTCCAAGGCAGCTCCCATGCCAGAGGATGAAGAGAGCACATCCACCCAGCCACGGCCAGAGAAACAGGACCACACTGGAAAACAGGCCGATCTCCAACATCTACAAACAAGGGTGTTGATGGAAGCAGCACAGCTGATGTTTCTTTCCTGGATGACGTCACAGCCAAACAGGAACAGACGAGGTAAAGCTACTCTGAGGAAAAGCAGAGAGAGCAGAAGGTTAGAGATTGAACAAACAGATTCTGCAGAATAGGAGAACAGAGAGAGAATGAAGCAGAATGATGAAATGGGGGTCCCTATGTCCTGCAGCAGTCTAAGCCTATAGCAGCATAACTTTAAAGACAGCTCCGGATAACCTGAGCCACCCTAACTATAAGCTTTATCAAAAAGGAAAGTTTTAAGCCTAGTCTTAAAAGTAGACAGAGTGTCTGCCTCACGGACTGAAACTGGTAGTTGGTTCCACAGGAGAGAAGCCTGATAACTAAAAGATCTGCCTCCCATTCTACTTTTAGAAATTCTAGGAACCACTAGTAAACCTGCAGATTGAGAGCGAAGTGCTCTGTTAGGAACATAAGGAACAATCAGATCTGTGATATCAGATGGAGCTTGGCCATTTAAGGCTTTATATGTGAGAAGGAGGATTTTAAATTCTATTCTTGATTTAACAGGAAGCCAATGAAGAGAAGCCAGGATAGGAGAGATATGATCTCTCTTTTTAATTTTCATCAGAACTCTGGCTGCAGCATTTTGGATCAGCTGAAGGCTTTTAACTACAGTTTGTGGACTTCCTGATAGTAAAGAATTACAATAGTCCAGCCTTGAAGTAACAAATGCATGGACTAGTTTCTCAGCATCACCCCTGGACAGGAGATTTCTAATTTTTGCAATGTTCCTCAGATGAAAGAAGGAAATTCTAGAAACCTCTTTGATATGGGATTTAAATGACAGGTCCTGATCAAAAATAACACCAAGATTTTTTACTTTATTATCTGAAATCAGTTTAATCCCTTCCAAATGAAGTGACTGGCTAATCAGCTTCTTTTTCAGAGACTCTGGTCCAAAGACTATAACTTCTGTTTTGTCTGCATTCAGAAGCAGAAAGTTAAGAGTCATCCAGGTTTTTATGTCTTCAAGACATGCCTGTAATCTATGTAATGGGTTAGCTTCATCTGGATTTATAGACAGATATAGCTGGGTATCATCAGCATAACAGTGGAAATTAATCCCATGCTGTCTAATAACTCTACCAATTGGGAGCATGTATAAAGTAAAGAGAATTGGTCCTAGCACTGATCCCTGTGGTACTCCACAGGTAACCTTTGAGCGTGTTGAAGATCTATCATTAACATAAACAAACTGAATTCGATCAGATAGATAAGATTTAAACCAGTCTAGTGCTGTTCCTTTAATTCCAACAAAATATTCAAGTCTTTCTAAAAGAATATTATGGTCAACTGTATCAAATGCAGCACTAAGATCCAACAGGACGAGCACAGATACAAGTCCATCATCTGAGGCCATGAGAATATCATTAGTGACTTTCACCAGAGCTGTTTCAGTGCTATGATGAGCTCTAAAGCCAGACTGAAACTCTTCAAAAACTTCATTATGGTGTAAGTGGTCGCAAACCTGTTTGGCAACTACTTTCTCAAGAATTTTGGATAAGAAAGGAAGATTGGATATAGGTCTATAATTAACCAAGTCATCTGGGTCAAGAGACGGTTTCTTAAGCAGAGGTTTAATTACAGCAACCTTAAAAGCTTTAGGTACATATCCCTGTAACAGAGATAGATTAATCACATCTAAAATGGAGGAGGAGATCAAAGGGAATACCTCCTTAAATAACCTGGTTGGAACTGGATCTAACATACAAGTTGAAGGCTTAGATGAAGACAATAATTTTGCTAATTCAGAAAGTTCAACTGGATCAAAACAGTCTAAACCCGGTTCAGATTCCATGACTACCTCAGGTACAATCGCGGATAGAGGAGTGCTTATGATCTTATTTTTAATAAGATCAATCTTATTTATAAAGAATCCCATAAAATCATTGCTGCTAAGAGCAGGTGGAATAGACGGTTCAACAGAGCTATGGCTCTGGGTGAGTTTGGCAACTGTATTAAAAAGAAATCTAGGATTATTCTTATTCTCCTCTATTAATGAGGAGAAGTATGCTGCTCTTGCTTTACAAAGGGTCCTCTTATACAGCAGTAAACCATTTTTCCAGACTAGGAAGGACTCCCGCAGGCCTGTGGAGCGATATTTTCTCTCCAGTTTCCTAGCATTTTGCTTCAAAGTACGCAGCTCTGCATTAAACCAAGGAGCAAGCTTTCTATTTTCAACGGTTTTCATTTTCAAGGGAGCTGCGTTGTCTAAGGCAGTACGCAGAGAACTAGCAACCCCATCAACAAAATCATCAACCTGTGAAGGGGAATAAGCTATGCTTTTGCACTCTGCAGCACAGCTCAGCGACACAGAGGAGAGAGAAAGTGAAGCAGATTCTTTAAAATTTATATCTGCACTATCTGATAAAGATCTACTAAAATTGAACCTTCTTTTGGGGGAGGAGAACTCTGTTAAAGTAATCCTGAAGGTTATTAGAAAGTGGTCAGAGAGGACAGGGTTGTGAGGAAATACTGTTATTTCTTCACATTCTATGCCGTATGTCAGCACAAGATCCAAAGTATGAAGATGAGAATGTGTGGGACTATTCACATTTTGAACAAAGCCAATAGTGTCTAAGATAGCATTAAAGGCTGCTCTTAAGCTATCGCCTTCAATGTCAGCATGGATGTTAAAATCTCCCACTATGATGACCCTGTCAGTATTTAATACCAAATCAGAAAGGAACTCTGAAAACTCATCTAAAAATTCAGAGTAAGGACCTGGCGGACGATACAAAGTTACAAAAAGAAGAGGTTTTCTTGCCTTGAAATTTGGATGAGGGAAATTAAGGGTTAAATGTTCAAAAGAGTTGTAGGTATTAACTGTTTTGGGAGTAATCAGTAAGTCAGACTGGAAGATTGTTGCTACTCCTCCTCCTCGCCCAGAACTTCTGGGTATGTGAAAATTTAAATAGCTTGAAGGAGTTGCCTCGTTTATGCTCACATAATCCTCTTGCTGCAGCCAGGTTTCTGTAAGGCAACACAAGTCAATGTGATTATCACAAATCAAGTCATTAACTAGCAGACTTTTAGAGGAAAGAGATCTTATGTTAAACAGACCGCATTTAATTGTTGTAACTTTTTCCCCAATTGGAGTTATTTTGATTTTAATTAGATTATCATGATTTACTCCTTTGGGAATCTTTGCTAATTTATTAGATTTTGGTCGTGGGCAAGACACTGTCTGGATGGAGTAAAGAGTGGGTAACAGTAGAGAAGCTGCAGAGATGTGTGTTAAACTCTTCTAAATTCTAAAGATTAATGGTCAGAGTACAAAAGATTGTGTTATAAAATATTTGATTTATCATGTTTAGCAGGGAAAATGAAAACAGTTCTACCAAAGAAACTGAGGGATTAAAAAATGCATTAAAGCAAAACATGTTCATAAAATAAGGGACATTTTAAGATTGTTATGGAGACAAACCTTGAAGCTTTCTCTCTCGGTTCTTTACCTGAGAAGAAATCACTTGGGACAAACTCTTAAAATAGCACCTTATAATATAAATGTATTGAATAACCATGAGACACGACAACATATTGGAAATTGTAATCTTACTCAGATCAGAGAAGTTGCTTAGAGCCCAAAAGAAGAATAAAAGATTTGCCCCGCTATATTTTTCAAATATAAAAAGAAAATCCAGCCGTAAAATATGTAATCTTCATGTTCTCCCTCATTTTCAACCAGTAAACAGTGAAACAAAGCATGAATATATTGAATATAAATAACACAGAGGCCAAACAGCTAAGCCAGAAATCTCACAGAGCTGAGACACTACAGTCCTCAGAGGGTTAACATCAGCTAAACGCTAGCAGATGTTTAGCAGGATATTTACATTAAATAACTGTCTTTGTCCCTCCATCATATAAACAGATGATCCACCATATATATATATATATATATATATATATATATATATATGCAAACATATTGAAAATCATTTTTTGTACATAATGATCACTATAAAATCATGTTGTTGATGCTGTATCCTGGACAGCTGGGGTGCATTGGGTAGCATCAAGCAGCCTGGATTAAAATCTGTGTCAATATTAAAACAGTTCAGTTACAATTTTGTATTTAGATTAAATTACAACCATTAAAGGACATCTTGAAGCCGCTTGAAGTAGCAACATAAAATTTACATTTTTTGTCATTACAAAGAATGAACAATTAGCTCTCAGGACCAGCATAATAATCTGTCCTTTAATAAAGTTATAGTGAAACCTAATGGGAATATTTTCACAATCCTAAACCTATTTTCTATGCATGTGTACATAGATACAGCTGTGTTTTTTGTTTTAAATGAGCTATTATTAGTTTGATAGGATCTAAATGTAAAGTTTAAAGTTAATGTATGTTTAACTTTTTCACATTCTGATCATTTTCATTAGTAGAAATTTTACAATAAAAATTTCAATGTAAATTATACTCTTCAACGCATTTTATAGCAGTTTTACCTTGCAGACATAGCAGACTTCACCTTGCAAAAATTGTTTTTTTTTTGGGAGGGGGCAAAATCAATACCTTTCATGGGGGCTCAAATTCCTGGTGACGCCCCTGACCTGGCTCACATCTCAAGGAAGTGGCCCCTAATCACAGTTAAAGAAGCATTTTGTACATCTCAAGTCTGCTACATCATCACATCATTACATGTTTGCATCAAAATCTTCACTTTGTTCTTAGATCAAGGACGCCGCTCTCATTCATTCCCAAATCTTTGCCAAATACAGAATGAAGATGACTTTTCATCCTGACAGAGAAACCGTCCTAATTAGATAAACTACTTGGTAAAATATTAATTCTGACACACAGCAGGCAGGAATTATTAGAGTTTAACAGACTCATACATCTTTGATGATAATAATTCTAACAAGATGATTTTTGAATCAACATCCAACCAAAATATGGACACCATGTAAATGCATACACCGATTGAAATTCAGTTTTTCTGATATGTTGTAAATGACACATTAAAAACATAGATATATGTGGTATGATGTATCAACTGTTGATCTGATGTGGGACAGAAATGGGTCTAAGTAAACAGGAAAGTATATCACGATAAAAGTTTACATGAATGTAAGTTCTTTTACCAAAAATAAATGATCGAAACAGGTCAGCAGCTTAACCCCCCCAACGGTAGACACAAAGCTACACCCTATGCTCCAGCCTACCTGAGTATCGATGCTTAAAGCACATCCCAGACCCATTTATTGCTCTATTTTCTGAGCTTCTCTTGCTTTTCTGTCATCTCAACCTCACAGTTTAACCTTGATCTGGTCACATTTGGTACCATGTGTTGGGTTGAGTTAAAGAACTTCCAGAGACCCTGAATGTAGTACCCAGTATTGAGGCTTGACAGACAGTAGGAAGTTTCAAAATGTTTAATAAAAATAAAAGAGAACTGAATTCAGAATGCAGGCTGCTGTGGATCTGTGGATATGCAGCGGCTGCGGGGGGAGGCAGGGCGCCACCCCAGAAGCATAGGTAAGTGACCACGATAATCTAACAGATGATGATTATCTGTGTGAGTCATTTACCTGGTTTAGCAGTTCAATCAATCGTGATCAAGCTGATGCACAGCCAAAGAGATGCTGCGCGTAGCCGCCCGGAGTGTCCCCGATGCAGCAGTCACAGTGAGCAGGCAGGAATCTGATCCAGATCAGGGAAACAGATCAGAACAGGACAGATCCAGAGTTCCAGGAATCCAAAGGGCGTGAAGGCAGGTTCAGAGTTTATGAGTCCAGCAGTGAGCTCAGGCAGACATGCTCAGATGGAGACAGGCAGGCTCAGTGATTGAGAGGGACAGAGACGAGACATCGTACCAGGAGAACTGCAGAACTTTAAATTGGCTCCTCCTAGAAGCTAGGATCATGAAAACAGGAACAGAGCGGGCTCAGCGGGTGAGAGCCAGGACACGATCAGGAGATGACAAGACAAACACTTAAAACCATCTCAACCCGCAGGCCTCTGAGAATAGGAACATGAACCTAGGAATCCCTAAAACTAAAATTAATGAGCAAAAATACAACAATGATCTGGCCCCAATAGCTGGGCTGAACCGTATATAAAGCGGAAGGAGCAGGTGGATAAGATGAATGATAATTAGAGCGCGGGGAGAGAACGGCAGGTGAATGAAGTAAGTAATCAGATCAGATATCTGGGCAGATCATGACAAGAACAGGGTATCCCAAATGAAGAGGTTAGTTTCTGATCAATTCAGCTAATTTATCCTTCATCCTGATCTAAAGCGACATACTTAAACATATATTGTGATCAGAATCAATCTTTTCCAAAAACACGCTTCATTTCTTCATCTTTGGACTCAGCAAACTTAAATACTTTACTTGTTTCACCTTTCATTTCTCTTCCCTTATTTCCCATCTGTTCTGGAACCGGAGGCAGAGTTTGTCTCCACCTCCCAGACCCATTTCCACTGTAATCTAAGACTGTCACATAGTGCGATGTTTGAGAGAAAGCTGCTTATGGCTGATTCCTCACCTGCTGTGTCAAGAGGCTGCTGGTGAAGAAAGGCTCTTGGTTTCCTGGGTAATCTCAGGTGCTCCTTCACTCCGTCATGTTTGTTCTCTGAAGGAGTGACTGAGGCCTAATCTTCTAGCCCCTGCTGGAGGCTTAGCAGAGTCCTAATTATTCATCAAGGACAAGACTATAAAGGCTCCACAATGTGAACAAATGTTTGCTGCTAAATCAGTGAGAGCATTCAGAAATGCTTTAACGTCTAATGTTGCTGCTGCGCTCTGTCATTCAGTGCTCCTGCAATCAGCAGTACATTGTGTGCAAAGGTGAGTATTGAAGGGGCTTTTTAGGGTTTTATGGAAACAACATGGGCTCTAATGACTGAATAAACAGATTATATGAGTCGCACACGCAGTCGTGCATAATTAAACGGGGGCAGTTTAGAGCGACTGGCAGCTATTACTAATGGATGGTTCCCACTGGGGCTAAATGTGATCAAAACGGTCTTAAGACTCCAAACAATAACAACAAACAAACAAACAGGCTTTTAGCAGCTGAATTTCTGCAGGAAGAAAACCTGCTTTCCAACCTTTGAGGGCAGCAGATATGCAGCCAGATATGAAAGTCGTCCTTCAGAAATTTAGTTCAGTTTATTTCTATAGCGCCAATTCGCAACACGTCATCTCAAGGCATTTTACAGTTCACCTGATCATCCAGTCACATTGATTCAGTTTTCTATCTAAGGAAAACCAGTTGATTGCATCGACTCATTGACTCTTCACCAATCCCTCACACTAAGCATGCTTGTAGCGACAGTGGAGAGGAAAAACTGCCTTTGAACAGGAAGAAAACCTCCAGCAGAACCAGGCTCAGTTCGAGTGGCTTAGTACCAAGGTTGTCTGTGGTTCAAGGAAACAGAAGCAGACATAGAATAAGAAGCTGAGATACAAAAGGCAACTGTGAAAGGTGGCTGCGTCCAGGAAACACACATCCAGACAGACGAGCTCTGAGCCAGCTCCCATGTCAGAGGATGAAGAGAGCACATCCAGTTAGTCACAGTCAGAGAAACAGGACTACACTGAAAAACAGGCCGATCTCCAGCATCTAGAAACAAAGGTGTTGATGGCAGCAGCACAGCTGATATTTCTCTCCAGGATGGAGTCACAGCCAAACAGGAACAGACCGGATGAAGCTACTATGAGAAAAACGAGAAAGGGCCAGAGATTCAATCTCACCATCAGCAAGCTGCTTCAGTTAAATTGAAAAATACCTTTTAAATTTGGATTAGAAAATACATTGCTGCAACTTTTATCAGTCCCTTGTAACAGTTGTAGATCTGTCTTACAGCTGAAGACACTATTGCTGTACAAAATACAGCAGATTAGATTCGTTGGATCTAATCTGGATTTAATCTGTTAGTCTGTCATGAAATAGAACCATGAACTGGATGGAAAAATAAATCACAAATTTGAACAAAGAACCTGCAATCAACAACAACTGGAATACATCTGGTAAAAATGGAAAAAGAAAAAAAGAGTTATTCCACCTTCCTGATTCCTGATCCTCCACGGACGGGTTGGTCGTTGGATCGCCAACTTGAAGAGGGAGGATTTGCCATCGAACTTCTGGCCAGAGAAAAAACACGTAACATGTAGCCAACATTTGGAAGAAGAATGTTTTCAAGATGACTTGGATAATAGCGCGTTGTGACAAACACCAGATACAGCACTGGGACTTGATCAACAGCCGATACCGCACCGTGACGTCACAAACCAGTAGGTGGCAGTAGTGTTCTTTGACAAACATGGATGCCTCCAGTAAAGCACATTCACATGAAAATTACTCTGAATTTTAAACACTGATCATTTATTGAACAATATGGAATATTTTCACATTTAAAGTACTTTTAAAAGTTTGAATTCTGAATATGAGCGGACTTCTCATTTTAAGCATTCGTTATGAAAACTAGGAATATGTTTCTAATCTCTTTGTACATTTCAGGATCTAAATAACCAACACAAAATCTTTTCATTTGAAAAGTCCAAATGTTTAGCTTTTAATGTGACTCATATTGTGATGGTAGGAGGCTCTGTTTTTAAAACAACTAAACCCTTTTTTAGATGGAAATCCCTCCTTAGACATTTTTCTTCTTCTGGATGTCAAAGAACAAACCATCAGAGACGAGTAAAAAAAAAAAACAGGCCTCCGACAGGAGATGCTTGTTTCCATGGCGACGTGGAGCATGTGCTCCTGTGTATGATGACCTCACGGATGCATACCGCAGCTCAGAGCTGCCTCCTCCTCCTCTGCATTGGATGCAGCGCGTCTGCCTCCACGCAAAACGTGCTGCAGTCACATGTTTGTGTTGGGACACCTGCTCCTGTTAACAACATGGGGTTTAATTCAGAGATGGCAAAAGTACTCTTTCCGTACTTGAGTAAAAGTACGATACTTGTGTTAAAAAATACTCTGGTAAAAGTGGAAGTACTGATTAAACTTCTTTACTCAAGTAAAAGTAACAAAGTACAGGCTTGTAAATTTACTTAAAGTATAAAAGTAAAAGTAGAAACCACTTTTTTCATGCCGTTGCCTACATTTTAAATGGATGTCTGCCAATAGGACTAGATCTCCGTTGTGTTCATTTTCAATCATCTCGTCGTCCATACTACTATGCTAACGCCACCGCCACCAAGCTGCAATGATTTGCCGAATGAATACCGCCGAATCTGTCGATTCATCTTGTAGTGGTGCGTCAAATGCAACGTAGATTCCCATCCAATTAGATTGAATTTGGTATTGATGACGTGAAAAATAATAACGGTAAATCCATTGAAATGATTCAAAACTAAAGTAACGAGCCAAGTTTTTAAAATGTAAGGAGTAGAAAGTACAGATATTTGTGTAAAAATGTAAGGAGTAGAAGTAAAAAGTCACCATAAAAATAAGTAGTAAAGTAAAGTAAAAATATCAGAAAAATCTATTTGAGTACAGTAACGAAGTATTTGTACTTCGTTACTTCCCATCTCTGGTTTAATTACATTAAATTGAATTACCATCTGAAGCTTCTTCACTTCTCAGGAAAACTTTGATTATAAATAAACTGCAATGAAACACACTGATTCGCCAGGAACGTTCTACTGTCTTGGATTCTCATTTTCCAACCAGAGGATGCATTTATGATTAAAACAAAGCAAAAAAGAGGATTTTAGCAGAATATTAAGGAGCATTATGGGCCTCTTTCTTATTTATCTGTGGAGGCCATATTTTACAGGCCAGCATTCATCCTTTATGAAACTCACCTGACAGCTGGAGCCGCAACAAATCTGTCAGAGTGAAACACGGTGGTGGTGGTATCATGCTGTGTCGGTAGGAAACCATAGTTGTATGTGACCTATGTAAGGCTGGGCATACACTGTACGATATTTTCAATCGTTGCACGTAGCTACAGCTTGAACTGCACGATGAAACCACAGGGTCATTCATGCTTTTAACACTTATTTTCTGGTGTGGAATGATTGAAAATACTTGATCAAATGTTACTCAAACAGAAAACAGTGAACAGCAACAGTTACTGTATGAACTAGGGCGGCCATTAACGATTATTCTGCAAATTGATTATTCTGTCAAATATTTTTGCCGATTAATCGATTAATAATTGGATAGCAAAATGTTCCGTTAAGAAGATTTTTTTTAACCAGGTGAAACTACTTGAGGAGAGCAGGTAATTTTTTTTTTTATTTACATGTTTTTTACAATCTTGGTATAACTCCTGCTCTAAGTGGGTCACTCTGTCGGCTAAAGGCATGTTTACAGTCTCTATACTCCAGTTAACTATTGTTTGTTTAATAAATTAGTTCATTATTTCAATAATCAATTTATCTGATTAATTATTTCAGCCTTAGTATGAACCAGTTACAGAAACCGAGAGTTTCTATTCTCGTAAATAATTTTCAACATTTTAGACGAAGGCCAATATTTACCTGCTTGATTGGCTGATTTCAGACTGATTTCTGATGTTGATATTCGTTGAGACGCAAATCCAGACTTAAATACAAGAAACAGGTTTATATCATCCCCTGGAACATCCTTTAATAAACTCAACAGTTTGGAACATTTGATAACATGACTTCATAAAACGTCTCATGCGTGAAAATAACCTGAAATAAGCCAGATTATTTCTCCTAAGAAAGGTCCAATATCTGTGGTCGGCTATAGAAGCAGCCTGCTGTGGAGGGCGTTAATAGAAGGCGGACATTTATCCCATCGTTTATCGTTTTCATAATAACTTTATCATGCAAAGAATTTTTATTTATTGTCACAACAATAAAGATGAGTGATGTTTAAAAATTGGCCAACCATCAAAAATAGACAAATTGAAAAACACTCTATCCTGGTGTTCTGTCACATGAACATACCAGTCAGACCAGCATACCCATAGTCAATTCCTGTTTATCCCTTTAGTTCATCCCTTTAGTTTTGTACGAAATATAAACTTTAAACCACCTCAACAGGCATGTAGCCCTTTAGTCAAGAGCAAAAAAAACGTATTTAATGACTTACTTTTTGGTGTTTTTTGAAGCATATGGCGATCTGACCTTAAATTGTTTTTTCTGTACACGACTAAAAGGATACACGCCCGTTGAGGTAGTTTAAAGTCCATTTTTCATACAAAACTAAAGGGATAAACACAAATCTGACATCTTTTGCCTGCATATTGACTATAGGTATGCTGGTCTGATGGGGTATGCTCATCTGACAGAACACTGGTTCTGAAGTCCTTCCACTGGCTCCCTGTAGCTCAGAGAATAGACTTTAGAATCCTTCTGTTAGTCTAGAAATCACTGAATAGATCAGCACCACATGACAGATGTGTTGTCAGTAGATCAGCCTCCTAGACCAATCAGGTTTTCCTTGTTTCAGCCTCCTTTATTCACCCAGAACTGGAACCAAACATGGAGAAGCAGCATCTATTCTCCGCAGATCTGGAATAAACTCTTAGAAGACTGAAAAAGAGCTGAAAGCCTGAGTTCTTTGGAGTCACAGTTAAAAACCCTTTAGTTTAGAGCTGCCTTTGACTGCAGGAGTTAAACTGTTAACTGAGTTATTAGTTTAAGGTTGTGATCCAAATAGTTTATTTTCTTTACTACATTCTTTCATTGCTTCCAAAAAAGTTTTTCCAATTTAAAAACATTTTCTTTATTAAAAAAGCTGCAGAAAATGGGAAGTGAAACGTCTTCAAACTTGGAAACAAAGTCCAGTGGATTGTTTTTTTTTTATTTTTTAACTTTTTTAGAATGACTATAACCTGGATGACTGAGAATCTTCCCCAGCATGTTTTATTGTTCTTCTATTTTATTATCTAATTCCTTTAAACCACTTTGAATTGTCCTGGTACTGAATTAAACTATACAAATAAAACTGCCTCTTTTTAGTCTTCCACCATTTGTTTTATAAAAAAGAAAATGAAATACAGTCACATTATGACAAAAATCCCATCCTTTATGTAAATGAAGAGCCGATTTTGTGAAGCAGTATTTTGATCTTAAGGGCTGAAAGTGTTGCCTCATTCAGTCGCAACAAAACATTTACAGAAAAGACCAAAGCATTTACCTAAAACAAAAAAAAAGTAATATTTTTATGACCACTTTTATTGTTATTGCAATGTTTTCCTAAGCTTCAAATTCAACTGTGAAACACTAAAACTAAAGCTGGACAGAAAGCAGAACAAAATGGTTTTCTTCCATCACAGACAAATTTCTGCTGCTAGGTTAAGCAAGCAGAGAAGCTCCAAACAGCAGATTAGGATTACATTAAAAGACTTTCTCATAATAAAAGGTTTCATGTTTAGATCATTTTTGTTTTGTTGGCCTCTGCTGCCCCCAGGTGTTTAAAAAAAGAATTACACTCCTTTTCATTCTAATATTTGAGAGGTTTCATTTCACTGCGAGACAAATCCCTCCTTAAATGGACCTAAAACCTCCATCTGAACTGATGGGACAGATGTGATGTTTTTTTTTTTCCTTCCATGGAATCAGATCCAGTTTTATAAAAATAGACAAACTTTTGTTTGCTAGGGAATAATTGATGGTAAAACATGATAGTGGACAGAAATAACGGAACAGGTGAGGTTAAAAGAAGCGGTTTAATCGATGTAGGAAAATCAGAACCTCAATGAGGACCTCTGTGTTAGCAGGTTTTTAACAAACACATCCCACACAGGAATTCATTTAATAACTTAATGTATAAATGATGATTGGAATCATATCAGAACCAACGATTAGCAGCTAAGCCATTCAGTCCTCGTTGACTGACGTCTTCCTCTGGGACAGCACCAGCTCCTTCACCTGGGGGGTCAGAGCCTGCAGCTGAATGCGGACGTTCCTGAACTCCTCATCCTGCTCCAAGGCCTCGTCGCCTTCCGCTTCTTCCTGCTTCCTGCCCTGACTCTGACTCACCAGCTGCTTCACCACCAGGCCCTGGTAGGCCGATAGCAGCTGCTGCTGTTCCTGGAGAGACAGACACAACAGATGGAACCATAACAGCTGCTATGCTGGAAACCAGCGGCGAAGTTACTGGTTCTCAGGCGTACGGTGGGGATGCGGCCCGTGAGCGTGCCGATGATCTGAGGGACGCAGCGGCCAGGAGCGTGCAGCATGCAGTGGGTGCTGGCCTGGAACAGCAGCAAGCTGGTCAGGTGGAGAACCAGAGCAGGATCCTCCGCATCCTTCAGCTGCTCTGTGAGAGCCTGGCGGTGCAGGAACTGAGCCTGCCTGTAATGGCAACACATTCACACCCTTTGATTTCTAATAGAGCTCTAGTTACCAGAGTCATGCTACCTTCAGACCGCGGGCGCTTTCAGCAGCAGGTTTACAGGCAAAGTCAATGGTTGACGTGCATCAAGGCACTATGGAAAAAAGAGTACGCCTAAATTAACAGAAAATGTAGAAACCTGCGGGCAAAATATGTTCGCTTTTATTATTCTGGCGCCTGCAGTTTGGATTATGTACATGGAAAGCGCCCTCCAACCACTAGAAACAATAACTTTTTTGCTGCTTCCAGCGCTTGCGGTCTGAACGTAGCATCAGAGCGATGAAGTGGCGTGACATCACCTTTCCCTTTTCTTGTCTCCTTTCTTTAGCATGAACCCACAGACCTCTGCGCAGGTTTCCAAGTTAGTCAGAAAGTCTTCGATAGTCTGTAAGAAACAAAACAAAAAGAGACGTTGTCCGTGCGCGTAACAGAGAGGCTGTTGACCATCACGACTACTGGAAATATCTGAAACTATGAAGGAAGGTTCTCAGAGGTTCTCCTAAAGGCGTCAGTGATGGAAAGGAGGGAGCCGCCTGCCTGAGTCCACAACTTTCATCTTTTATATGTGATTCTGAGCTTCTAATCTGGACATATTTTGTGATTTTAATTGATTCAACTTGCTTTTAAAGGAAAAGTCTGCTCATATTCCGAACTCAAACTTCTGAAAGTTCTTTAAATATGAAATTATTCCATCCTGTTCAATAAATGATCAGTGTTTTTAATTCAGAGTAATTTTCATTTTAATGTTCTTTACTGGAGGCATCCATGTTTGTCAAAGAACACTACTGCCACCTACTGGTTTGTGACGTCACGGTGCGGTATCGGCTGTTGATCAAGTCCCATTGGACCATGAATCAGAAAGGTGAAATAACTTTTTTTATTTTACTTTTACCCGATGTATTCCAGCATCCAGCTGCCATGCACGTGGGCATTGTCAGTTTCACCATAGCTCTGGTGAATTTCAATGGTGAAGTCCTCTGGAAATCTTCAATAATTGTTGTTGATTGCAGATGTGTCTAGTAGTTCCCATTGATTTAGCTTGTAAAGCGGGGAGAATGGCGCTAGGCTTACCGCACCGTGACGTCACTGCTGGAAGATGGCAGGAGGGAGGGGTTACTATATTTGGGCAAATATGTCAGTAGACGAAAGGCGTTTCTTACGGATCACCTCCAATACCACAGTGTGTATCATTTGTTTTTTTTTTTAGTGAGAACGATCGATTCTGGACAGAGGAGAAGCGCCACAGAGCTAAGCTAAGTGTTCAGTACTCAATAAGGTGGTGGTAAGGTAGAAAATGACATCAAGCTTCAGAAATGCATCTATAGGCTTCTGTTGGGCAACAAGTCATCAGAATCAAATGCTGAAATACGATATCAAATGCAATAAGCTAACAACTAAGCTAACAAAAAGCTGCAGCTTCTAATCAAGTGGAAAAGTTTTAGGTAATTAAACAGAATATATGTCTGGTTTTATTATCTGACCCACGATGGAGGAGAAACAACATGAGATCGCTGATCTAAACCGTATGCTGCCATGGTTGCTATGGAAGCAAAGTTACAGGGACGGCCGATGCTGGCTAAACCGTCTCCATTGATAGCCGATCACCTCAGGCCTCTTTGTTTTTGAAGATGCAGCCCCATGGAGGAGCTGCAATGCTCGGGTGGAGCAAACTGTTTGTCACAATGTAGCCAAAATGCTAAGCTAACGACGATTCGCTGATGTTTACGTCCCTAAACAGTAAAACCTAAAGAAGGAGTTTGCAGATGAGGAGCATTTGCCCCTGATTTCACCCCTCTAGTCCGGACAAATCTGGAAAGGTTCAAACTCCCACTTACTTTGCCGTTCAGACTGTTGTGCAGCTTCATCAAAGGTCCTCTGGTCTCCTCTGACAGTTTGCCCAGAATCTTCACTCTGACCTGAAAGCGACAGGAAGCTTGAGAACGAGCCGTGGCCATAAACAACCTGCTAGCGTTAGCTGGCCCACCTCGTTGGTGATGGTGCTGGGATTGTCCACCGACATCATCAGGTCAGCGGCCAGGAAGTTCACCAGGATGTTTGTGACATCGGTGCACACGGTCCTCAGCAGGTGCTTGGTGATCTGGACCTGGGTTTCATCTGGCGTTAGAAAAACAACCTGCGATCAGTTTTCATTTCACCTCATTCCACATCAAATGATCCGGTTCTCAGAGTCCAGTTTGAAACATGTCAGATAATGAGTGGATAGAAAACTAGATACGGCCGAGGCGGTGAGGAAGGCAGGGCAGGTTTGTGCGACAACGGAGGGACATGAGGGCCAAAAAGAGCGGATCCAGGTGGAAAAAGGGTCCACGCATTCTCGCTCACCTCGCTCTTCTAGCTGGACCATCTTCAGTTTTCCACAATGGCGGTCATACAAACAAAACAAGCAGGTAAGGTACCAGACAGGAAATACGCATAGTGTAGAGCAGATGTAGATTTGACCAATCAGAGGCCTCCTGTCTGTGGTCACCTACTATTTAGGAGAGGTGGACCAGAGTGTCTGCGGAAGGCAGGTCATATCTGCATTAACTGTGACACACACACAGAATGACCTGGTTGTTGAGTATAAATCAGCCTTTAGAACGCAGCACTTTCCTTCAAAACTAATAACGATTGTTTTCTACTTTCAGCTACTTTAGATCGCCATTGAAGTTTGATTCTTAAGGAATGGCGGCAATACAGTTTGTCTGAGTGGGGTTGCAATATGTTGATGTCATTAGAAGGGGCGGGGCCACGAGCAGATCTGATAGTTACACCAGTCACTTCTTGGGGGCTTTTCCCCTGCTGTTGGTGGCGTCTAAAAGTAGATGTCAGTGTTTTTCAGGTATGTGCTACAAACTGCAGGCGCTAGAGCAGGGGTGCCCAACCAGTCGATAGTGGGCGGAGTTTCAGTCGATCGCGAGAAGTTTTACAATGTAGACCTATTTATGGCTGTGACAAAAAAAAAAGTTTAAAAAAAACACTAATCAAATCATTGATCACGAGAGGCCAAAGCGTATTTTCATAATAATAAAATGAAAAATAAAAAGTATGCAGGGAACCTTTTTTATGCATGCTGATTGCTGGGCATGGTTTGCCATGGTTGCTACCAGGGACTCTAAAGCGCGAAGAGGAATCTGCAGAGATAATGACTATCACAACGGATGGGGCTCCATCTATGGTTGGGCGCACTGCTGGATTCGTTGCTCTGTTCAGGCTGTCTGAAACTTTCCCAGATTTTTTGGATCAACCACTGCATCATTCAGCAACAGCTGTGCGGCAATATTTTAAATATGAAGCATGTCATGGATGTTGCGATGAAGATCGCTTCCTTTGTTCGGGCCGGGAGTTTTCAAAGGCGTTTATTCCGTGCATAGCTTGAGGAGGCAGGTGCAGACCACCCTGATCTACCCTGATACCGGCTGTTTCTCTGTAACTCGATTTTAACGCTTTGTATTTCGTGCTTCGCATGCGACTCCACTGTCTTAATTCCCATCGTTCCGAGATTTAATGACTTCTTGCACTAAATCCACTGAGCCTCATGTATGTTCCCTGGTTTATCCATGGAGAAAACTCTTGGCTGGAGACAATTTTCGCTACATTTACACTTGCTCATATTTTCCAGACAAAAAGTTAATGGTTCATCTCCCAAATGTTCTGTACACAACGCTTTTATTGGTTCCGCTATCGGGACGGAACCAATAATGGCGAGCCATTATTTTTTTTTAAATAAAAAAAAGGTAAATTTTAATGTTTAATTAGATTACAAAAATAAGTCGTAATAAAAATAATCCATTTTATGAGGTTTTAAAAATAAAGACCTACGAAAGACTGATTTAAGACATTTTAATACAAATTAAGGCCTTAGTTTTATTTTGAAGAATTCAATGCCTTTTAAGACTTTTTAAGGACCCGCGGGAACCCTGTGATGAGTGAGTGAGTGAGTGAGTGAGTGAGTGAGTGAGTGAGTGAGATATGGTGTGAAGTTCTTATGAGATTGTTAAGTTCTGTTTTTGCAACCTATTTTTTAACACAATTGATCATTTCCTCGTTTGTTGGACTTACTGTTTATTCTCCACCTGTGCAAATAAAAAACAAATACTGCCCATCCGTTGTGTTTGGTTTGGTAGATCTTGGCATGCCATCAACTTCAAAAGTAGATCTTGGTGTAAAAAAGGTTGGGCACCGCTGAGCTAGGATAATTAAATCAAACATTTTGTTGGCAGGTTTCTATGTTTTAAGTTAATTTAGGCATTAAACTGTTTCAGAGGAGTGATCACAGCGCTCTGCATCAGCAGGTAGACAACCGGATAGAGTCTCAGTAGCGCCATCTCACTGCGGAGCTGAGTCCCACCTGGTTTTTAGAAGTACAGTGTGAGAAGGTAGATCGCATCAGAGCATCGGGTGTTTTTCAGTGTGAGAACAAACATTGTGAGCTGTGAACTTTTAAACCCTGAGGTTTCGTCGTACAGTGTGAGCTGTAGCTGCGTGCAATGATTGAAAATATCGCACAGAATATGCCCGGCTTGAGATAATACATCAATGGAATCGATTAGAATATGATCCTATAACTTATTCCAGTAGGACATTCCCTCGTTTAAATCATTTAAGATCTGTGGTTTTATCTGCAGCATGTAGTTAGAAGGTGGAGTTCATGGTACAGCATACCTGAGAAGAGCTTGGTGCCTTTTTCAAACAGCCGGATGTTGTTGTACAGGTTGGTGATCTCCTCCTGCAGGTCCTTCATGCTTTTCTTCTTGCCAGCGCCTGAAGGCGAGCTGCTGGAGGACTGGAAGACGGAGCGCAGCACCTCCTGGTACGCTTTGGTCAGAGGCCTGCAGGCACAGGAGCAGCACTGACTGCTGGTGAACTGTTCAGGCAGGATAAACTCAGTGCAGACATAAGTGGTGTTACCTCACTAACTGCTCTGCCAGCTCAGAGAGGATTTCTTCAGGGCAGTCCGTCACTCTCTCCTCTATAACAGCAGCTATCTCCTCCTGCGCCATAAAGGGAGCCTCACTCTGTTTGCTGCGATCTTGGCAAAGGTAAAACACAAGCTAATGAGCCTCGCTGGGATATTTCTGTTGCGTTTGTCGTCCATAAAAAGCAAAAGAAGCTTAACAACCCGGGGGAAACGTTTCAGCCAATAAAGCTGGCTTTAAAATGCAAACAGAGACACAGAGGAAGCAGCTCTGCTTTACTTTGCTGTGAAGCTCCGCTCTCCTCGTCGCTGTCCTCGTCTCTCCTCGTCTTCTTCTTGGTTTTCCGAATGCGGATCTCCCTGGCGTTGCCCCCTCCCCCGGCTTTGATGCTGCCGCTGCCCTCTGGGAGACAGAGGCACACGGGTTAGAGCCGCTCTGACGGCAGGACGCAGACGTTCACCCTCCCCGCCTGCAAACGCACCTGCAGCCTTCTTCCTGCGCTCCGCTTCCCTCTTCTCCTTCTTGGACGGAGCGGAGCTCTCAGTCATGACGGACGCCTGCTTCAGGTCCTCCTCGGTTATCAGGAACACCGGATTGCTCTTCACCTCCTGAGGAGCAGAGATAAGGCCCTATAAAATCCATTTTATTTTTTCCCAAATTCCGTTTTTCCGTTTACATTTTTGAAAATTCTGTTTTTTCCGTTTTATGTTTGTATTTTTTCGCTTCCAATCAATGGAATGTTGACTAAACTTGCAAAACAATAGTTGACCTGACACGTAAAAGTCAGGAGGGAACTGCTCGACTCTGTAAGCGTCGTGTTTCCCAACTTTTTCGCTGAAAGCGGAGCTGTGGAGAGCCGCTTCGCCATTTTTCAATGTTTTGATGTGGGAGAGTGAGCGGAAATGACGGAGCGGGAGGGGTTGTGTCGCCCAGATTTGCGTCCCCCGGTGTGCATTTCCCCCCGACGTACGTTCTTCTCCCACACAAAAACAGAATTTCATTTCAAATGTAGAAATTCTGCATTTACACTAGATTCCACGTTAATTTGCCAATTCCGCGATTCCGTGATGGCGGAAATTATAGGGCCCTACAGAGAACCAGAACCCTCTGAAGGAGTGAGGAAACGGAGCGGGCGGAGGGGAAGCTGTACCTTCTGCGCCTTCTTCTGCATGGCGTCCTCAAACAACGCCTGGCAGTTAGTGATGAACTTCTCGCTGACCACCACGGTGCCGCCCAGCACTCTGGCTTGGGACTGGACATTGGCGTTCCTCATAGCCTGGTTGATGAGCATCCCGACGTCCTCCGTGGACAGACAGCTGGGCAGGAGCGACTGGAAGGAGAGGAAACAAACAGATCAGGTAAATAGACATTGGGTTAGCTGTAAGCATGACACAGCTACCGCCGTGCTGGGCGCTCGTAGAACATCAAAAAGCAGCTGAAAACATTTAGAGCTCTGGTGTTCACAGCACTGAAGCTGCACATAAAGAATAATAAATGTAAAATCTAATAAAGTAGGAATGTGTTCAGGCTGAGTCACACCTTTAATCTCTTTTTTCCACGTCAGCCTGACTCCGTATGGGGAGCAGTGTTGGTTTAGTCAATGATGAAGAAATCATTTCATTGATGCTCCTTTTTTTCATGACGATAACAAAAACTGACGAGCTAAACATGGATCTATGACTAGTCATAGGTTTGAGTTTTAGTAAACATGGCGAGACTAAATGAAAAATAGCGAATCGTTGATCAGATGTTTAAACTGCATCATCGTGCTGTAACCTGACTAACAATATCAGCTGTCCTGCTGCATCCTGTTTGATCCTGCCGCCCACCTGCTGCGCAGCGTAGCTCATGCTGCAGGAGCACAGATGGCAGCAGCAGTGGAAGGGTCTGAGAAAATAACCCGGAAAGGTCCGGGACTGCGCATTAAACGCTGACAAATTCTGCTCTGATCTTCCATCTTTGCTTGTGCAGAGATGAGTCTTTGCGATCGTGTAGCTCTGAAGCTGCGTTCACACCAAACGCAGCAGGAGCAGCAAGGTTACATGCAAAGTCAATGGTTGACGCGCGTCAAGGTGCAGCATTTTGAGCAGTAGGAGCAGCATGGCAAACGCGCTGCTGCTCGAGATGGAAAATGTAACTTTTGCTGCTGGACGCGCCGCATCAACCAATCAGAGACGCTGATCTGGGAGATGCTAGGGAGACAGACACATCGCTGATGACACAGAGCGCTGTGATCACTCCTCTGAAACAGTTTATTGACGCATAAATTAACTTAAAATGCAGAAATCTGCCGGCAAAATATGTTCACTTTTATTTTCAGTTTTCAGGTGGATTTTCTCACTTAAAAACATATTAAAACTACTTTATTCCCACCGATCACTAGGGTGGAGATCGTTAATATTTATTGATATCGATACCTTTATCGATACTCCTTATCGATCCGAGTCTTTATCGATACCACTATCGATACTTTTCTGTTATTTGGTGGAAAGACAGAACTGGTACTGCTTTTATTGCTTAACAAGTGAACATAACAAAAACGTTTCTAGCCTTCAATAAACATGGCTAATGTAATAGGCCACCTCGAAATGACATAAAACTAACTAGAATATAATTTCACAATTGTTGGTTAATGTATTGTCTACTTTCACTT
The DNA here is from genome assembly GCA_030533445.1 of Cyprinodon diabolis. Taxonomy (NCBI): domain Eukaryota; kingdom Metazoa; phylum Chordata; class Actinopteri; order Cyprinodontiformes; family Cyprinodontidae; genus Cyprinodon; species Cyprinodon diabolis. Next base: position 37,612,369 of record CM060076.1, read on the forward strand.
TTCATCATGTTTTTAGTGATTAGGAAAATATTTAACAAATTAATAATTGTATTTTAAATTAAATGTAATTTTTAATAAATGTTGGCATCAGTAGTTTAATTATATATTCTAAAATAATTAGAGCAATATACAACGGTATTACTCATGTTTCTCGCCAAAAACTCAATTTCCCTTTTCTTTACGTTACACTTGAACGCATCATGATAACCTAATTGTCGTTTTACTGAGTCAATCTGAACACATCATCACGCAGCACGTCTGAAACTTTATTTACCTTTCAAGCTAACTAGCTTGTATGCTGCCGATTACAACACGGATTTCACAATTACTATTTTTAACTGACTGGACAAGCTACAAAGTCTGTGTGCGCGCTTACAAGTGGTACTCTGAGTGGATGATGAAGCCGACCCGACTGTGGTGCGGCGGCAGCAGCAGGAGGAGGGGAGGAGTCTTTTCCGTTCAGCCATCCTCGAGTCGCGAGCGAAGTTAACTGCCAAACTTCACTTGTTTTATTTTTAATATCTGTTTGCTTACAATTTCACTCCAAAACATTGGTGGACATGCTGCAGTGATTGGATTGATTAGATTTAAATGCTGTGACGCGACTCGAGGGACACAATTATGTTACAGGACCTCCGGAAGAAAAAAAAAAAAAAACGACCAGACTCGATAGTGGTATCGATAATCCCAAACGTTATTGATTTTCGGGTTTTGAAAAAAGGGGAACCGGGTCCTTGATAGAACCGGGTTTCAATCCCCATCCCTACTGATTACTGCAAATATAGCTGCAAGGCAAAGAAAGGATAGAGTCCAACGCGCGTCAGACACACTTTTCGACCGCGCAGCCAGAGCAGCAAAGCTGCTTCAGCCGTGCGTCAGAACTTACTGGTACAAGCAGCAAAAATGAAGCAGCAGACGCATTTTTGCTGCTCCTGCTGCGTTTGGTGTGAACACAGCTTGAGTCTGCGCTTCACATTCCACACTGATGGTTCGTTCTCAGCGGTCTGGCTCTTCCTGCTCTCGCTACTTAATAAACTATGTGGCTGATCCTCCTCTGATAAGCTTAAAAAATCCCTTTGTCTAACTATCAGGATTTTATTTCTTCCAGTTCACAAGAGGTGAAGCGAAACATAGTTTAATTTCTACCAAAAGGAATCCCTAAATTATATCCAATGAAAATATTTCATTGCATTCTGTTTATTTAGATAAAGAGCCAAGTGAAAAGGCATTGTTCTCGTTTCTATCTATTTAAATAAAATGTAAATGATTCCTTGTATTGCCATTAAAACATTTTCTCTGTTTCCTTTAAATATTTCAACATTTTAGCAGTAAAATAAGGAAATATATACAGAATTTGTCTATATTTGTAATAATGTAGATTCTATTGATCTGTGTTTAATGTAGATCAATAAGTGTTTGCTTTGGGATGGAAACCTTGTTTTTCTAAAACCATTCCTTTATTGTACATTTTGTTAGCTTGTCTGTGTGCTATATAAACCAATATGATAGGTTGAAATAGTTTCCTTAGGTAGAAAACTTTAATCATGACTGTAAAGTTCCTTATGATGACATGTGTTGTGAATTGGCGCTATAGAAATAAACTGAAGTGAACTATTGGCTTAAAATTTTTTGCGTTCCCCATAAAGGGTTAAACAGCAGCTCGGCTCCAACCTGACCCTAACTGGAACTGATCACTGCTAATGTTAGATATCAGCAGGTTGCTGAGCAGCTAACCTGGAGGTCAGTCCAGGTGGCGGAGTTAACAGCTTCCTCCACGGAGGCCTCCACCTGGTCGACCAGAGCCTGACCCACGCAGGCCGCCCGCAGGAACAGCAGCTTGTTGGCCTTGAAGCGTTTCTTGATGTAGCTGGAAGGGTCGGGGATGCCGAGCCGGAGCAGCGCGTCGAACTCTGCAGGGGGAAGATCACAGCACGGGTCACGCCTCAGAGCAGAGGGCATCGACCTCGGCACGTCACAAACAAATCAGTTCAAGGAAGCAGAGAGAGACGGAGCTAAAAGGAGAGAAATCAAGCAGAGACCTAAGTAGCCGTTCTGCTGAAGGAAGGAGTCCACCCAGGCGTTCTGCGTTCTGGAGTAGATGTCTGGGATGTACACCGCCTTGTCCTGGCGCCCCCCCACCACGCTTCCCTTCAGGCGGCCGCTGTTCACCAGCTCCTCTAACACGGCTGGGAGGGAAACCAACAGGTGAAGATGCAACAGGCTGCAACAGGCCGTCTACTTGTGATACTGAACGTTCAAGCTAACGTCTCCCTACTATACAGCAGGTTCTCCTGGAATCCAAACGCTGCGATCATGCTGCTGATGGGCGTCGGTCTGCAGAACAGAAGAGGAGAACCCTGCGGTGGTTACAGAACAGCTGCTGCCTCTGATCTGATCCGTGTGGAAGGTGGAAGCACCTGGTGATGGCACTGAACAGGCCTCTGATCCTGGCTTTGTGACGAGCGACGAAAGCTGTGGTGAAGATGATGCCCCTGTTGTACTGGTCCATCTCTCCCTGGATGAGCTTTCCCTGCCGCTTTATCAGCTCCTGAAACATGGAGAGAAAAAAAAAAATGTTTTTCCCCCCTCAAATGTTAAAATCCACCGCAGCGTGGGGAGCGGCTCACCTCAGTAAGGAAGTCTCCTGGGAGGTCGTAGGTTTTACACAGCTCTGCGATGCTGATCAGACCGGCCTCCTGCAGTTTGTCGTTCACCTCCTCAGCCAGGCGGTCCAGGTACGCGCTGCAGAGCACACAGATGGAGGAGGTGACGGAGCTGCAATCTTACCTAGCACTCCGCCGTGCAGATATGGACTCATACAGGTTCTTAAAGGAGAAGTCTGGTCATTTCAGAATCCAAACTTCTGAAAGTACTTTAAATCTGAAATTATTCCATCCTGTTCAATAAATGATCAGTGTTTTTAATTCAGAGTAATTTTCATGTGAATGTGCTTTACTGGAGGCATCCATGTTTGTCCAAGAACACTACTGCCACCTACTGGTTTGTGACGTCACGGTGCGGTATCGGCTGTTGATCAAGTCCCAGTGCTGTATCTGGTGTTTGTCACAACGCGCTATTATCCAAGTCATCTTGAAAACATTCTTCTTCCAAATGTTGGCTACATATTACGGGTTTTTTCTCTGGCCAGAAGTTCGATGGCAAATCCTCCCTCTTCAAGTTGGCGATCCAACGACCAACCCGTCCGTGGAGGATCAGGAATCAGAAAGGTGGAATAACTCTTTTTTTTCACTTTTACCCGATGTATTCCAACATCCAGCTGCCATGCACGTGGGCATTGTCAGTTTCACTATAGCTCTGGTGAATTTCAATGGTGAAGTCCTCTGGAAATCTTCAATAATTGTTGTTGATTGCAGATGTGTCTAGTAGTTCCCATTGATTTAGCTTGTAAAGCAGGAGAATGGCGCTAGGCTTACCGCACCGTGACGTCACTGCTGGAAGATGGCAGGAGGGAGGGGCTACTATATTTGGGCAAAAATGGCCGCTCCCAGACTCAGTGATCACGACGAAAATTATAATTTTTTTTACTGATTAATGTTAAATTCACTAAATCATTGCGAACGTATTAGTTTTAGGTATAAATAATGATCCATTGATTATTCCTTGATGACCGGACTTTTCCTTTGATCAGTTCCAGGACTGACAGTAAAGGAGACCATCTTCCATCCTGGATCAGACCATTAATCTTCTAGTAGCACAGCTCAGCGGATGGAGGTCATCTTCCTCTGGTTCACTGAGGATGAAGCTGATACTCACTCATCGATCAGCTGTCCCAGGACCAGCTGGACCCCTTTATCTGACTTAGCAATGTCGCTCGCTCTGTTTTCCACATGGACCCAATCCACATTGAGGATCTAGAAGCATTAGAACATCAACATGTTAGATGTGGATTCTGAGCTACGGAAGACGATTAGGGCCACAGAAAAAATTTAAAAAAGTTAACTGATGTTTAAATATTATTTCAGTTTAATATGGAAAAAAGTCAGAATTCAGACTTCTTTCTCAGAATATTGGATCTTAATGTAGATGGGCACCATGAAGGAACAGATGTGGGAGGACTCAGCTTCACTGACAAAGATGTGAGTTGTTTGGCAGGGCCAGTAACACATTGGTGGAAAATGACGGAACCAGGCAACTTTTTAAGTGACCGAGGGGTCCCTGGTGATGCCATTTTATTAATGGAAAAATAAAGGGTGATTAAAACAAGAGAGCTAGTTGGGTCTCTAGACATGGCTACAGCTTGATGCTGACATGTTTGTTAGCAGTCAGAATTGAAGAAAAAGGTCAGAATTGGGGGAAAAAAAGTCAGAATTGGGAGATTAAAGTCAGAATTGGGAGATTAAAGTCAGAATTGGGAGAAAAAAAGTCAGAATTGGGAGAAAAAAAGTCAGAATTGGGAGATTAAAGTCAGAATTGGGAGATTAAAGTCAGAATTGGGAGAAAAAAAGTCAGAATTGGGAGAAAAAAAAGTCAGAATTGGGAGAAAAAAAGTCAGAACTGGGGGGAAAAAAAGTCAGAACTGGGGGGGAAAAAAGTCAGAATTGGGAGAGAAAAAAGTCAGAACTGGGGGGAAAAAAGTCAGAACTGGGGAAAAAAAGTCAGAATTGGGAGAAAAAAAAGTCAGAATTGGGGGGAAAAAAAGTCAGAACTGGGGGGAAAAAAAGTCAGAACTGGGGGGGAAAAAAGTCAGAACTGGGGGGGAAAAAAGTCAGAATTGGGAGAAAAAAAAGTCAGAACTGGGGGGAAAAAAGTCAGAATTGGGGGGAAAAAAAGTCAGAACTGGGGAAAAAAAGTCAGAATTGGGAGAAAAAAAGTCAGAATTGGGAGAAAAAAAGTCAGAATTGGGAGATTAAAGTCAGAATTGGGAGAAAAAAAGTCAGAATTGGGAGAAAAAAAGTCAGAATTGGGAGAAAAAAAGTCAGAATTGGGAGATTAAAGTCAGAACTGGGGGGAAAAAAGTCAGAACTGGGGGAAAAAAAGTCAGAACTGGGGGAAAAAAAGTCAGAACTGGGGGAAAAAAAGTCAGA